>JAKDEW010000046.1:3269385-3651885 GCA_021963965.1 Artemisiospiza belli | reverse complement strand
TTTAATATTTACTTAAATTCCGTGGTGGTTCATCACATTTAAAGCATTTGTTGGAGTGCAAAGAGCTCCAAAAGCAGCAAAGGGCTGGGATGAGTCAGGACCTCTGGACACAAGACAGAAAAGTGAGGTCAATGCTGGTTTAATTTGGCATTCCCTACATTTTTGGGGAAATTTAATTCATCATCTTCCTGGTAAACTTCATGTCATGACTCTTTAAGTTGTCAGACTTTGCTGAAGTCCACAGGCACTCAACTTTATTGAGTGAGCACAACCAGAAGAGTCTTAGATAAGGGAAAAGTTCCCCTTCCTTGTTTTTGCAGGGATTCTGTTGGAAGGATTGGATGCTGTGTCCTGGCAGGAATTTATTTGCACTCCATGATAGAAAAACAAAAAAAAGAAAAAAGAGAGAGAGAGAGAGAGTTTGGATTTATTTTTATTTTTTTGTCCTGGAATTGGTACAAGTCAGTCTTGGAATGGGTGAAATCCAGGTCAGGATTGTGCCACTGCTTGGTGACAAATTTTAAAGAATAAGAAATGCCTTGATTGTGTTTGGTGAGCGATTTTTAAGGAATAAAATGTGCCTGGAATGTGTTCAGTGACCATTTTTTAAGGAATAAAAAAGGTCTTGAATGAGTTTGGTGAGTGATTTTTAAGGAATAAAAATGACCCTGAATGCGTTGTTGACCAGTTTTTAAGGAATAAAAAAAGGGAAAGGAAGGGAAAGGAAGGGAAGGGAAGGGAAGGGAAGGGAAGGGAAGGGAAGGGAAGGGAAGGGAAGGGAAGGGAAGGGAAGGGAAGGGAAGGGAAGGGAAGGGAAGGGAAGGGAAGGGAAGGGAAGGGAAGGGAAGGGAAGGGAAGGGAAGGGAAGGGAAGGGAAGGGAAGGGAAGGGAAGGGAAGGGAAGGGAAGGGAAGGGAAGGGAAGGGAAGGGAAGGGAAGGGAAGGGAAGGGAAGGGAAGGGAAGGGAAGGGAAGGGAAGGGAAGGGAAGGGAAGGGAAGGGAAGGGAAGGGAAGGGACCCACGTGATGAGCTGAGCGTTGTCGTTCCTTTTCCTCTTGAGCAGATCCGACCGGCGCCACTTGGAGAAGGCCTCCAGGGTGAAGCCTGCATTCCTGGTCAAGGGACACTTGTCCCCATCTGTCCACACCTCCAGGCCAACCAGAGCCACGTGGGTGTTGATGGCTTTATAAACCTGCAGCAGAGAATTAATTAAAAATTAATAAAAATTAAACAAAGCCTCGTCCTGGTACTTGGTCACTTTTCCACCCCAACATCCACTCCAGACCTAACAAAGCCTTTCCAAGCTCTGAATTCCAAAAAAGTCTCACCAAATAAACTGAAAATCTGATTTTTCATCACATTTCAACTTTAAAATGGGGTTAAAAATAATTGACTTGCAAAAGAAATGAAGAATCAATTTATTCTTTTGCAACAACCTTTCACTTGAGAAGTGATTAAAAAGCATCTTAAAGTATTGATAGAAATAATTGAAATAGGAGTATAAATAATTAAAGTAGGAGTAGAAATAATTCTTATTAAAAATCTCATATCTGAAGGCAAAGAACAGGAGAATAAATTACCATGAAATTGAGCTTTCATTCATTCCTACATGTAACAATGGGAATTTATGATGCTTAGATTAGAAAGAATTTATAAACCACTTGGATTCTGTGGTTTCCAATAGAAAAATATTTTAAATAATTTGGATTTCAATGGCTTTCAATAGAAAAAAATAGAAATCATTTGTATTTCAATCTTTTTCAATAGAAAAAAATTACAAAACACTTGGATTTCATTGCCACTTGTTTGCTCTCACCGTGTTGATGTAGTTGACTATTCCAAATATCCTTTGTCTTATATTTTTAGCATCTTCATCATATTTCTTATACTGAAAAGGCAAATACAGCATGTCAGGAAAAGGAGAGGGAAAAGGGGATTTATCAGGAAATAAATATCCCGCAGAAGATTGGTTTGCAAACCATGCCATGTATAAAAATTCATGCTTTATTTTCTGTTTGATGTAGGATTTTATCAGATATTGGGTTTCAGTATCAGCCCCTTCCAAAATGTGAATTTCTGTGCAGGGTGCAGAGAAGGAGTTGGGCTCAATGATCCTTGTGGGTCCCTTCAAGCTCACAATTATCCCTTCAATTCAGGATATCCCCTTCAATTCAGGATATTCCCTTCCAAATCAGGGTATTCCCTTCAAATCAGGAAATTCCCTTCAAATCAGGTTATTCCCTTCCAAATCAGTTTCTTGCCTTCCAGCTCAGGATATTCCCTTCCCAATCAGGATATTCCCTTCTATTCAGGATATTCCCTTCTATTCAGGATATTCCCTTCCAAATCAGGATATTCTCTTCAATTCAGGATATTCCAGCAGGAAAAGCACTGCAAGGTCTTTTCTGAATTCCTGCCATCTCCAGCTGGGAATTTCAAATGGAATCCCCTTTAGAAATCCCATTTCCCAGCCAGGCCCTCACAGCTCTTGTAGGAGCCCAGGAATATGAGTTGGGATGCCCTGGGAAGCTCCTGTGGGGCTGATCAAACATGAAATAATAATTCCAAAACTCACCAAAGCATTGTCTGCAACAACATAGAGCTCCAGGTACTTCTTTGATTTCAGGTAGGCTTTCATCTAAAGGAATCATGGATGAAAATTTACTTTTAAGAGCTTTTCTTATCCCAACCTCTGCAGATTCAAAGCTGTTTGTTAATTACTGAGGGGATTTCTTTGGCCAGGTCATTCAGAAGGGACTGGTTTGGGTTTAAATGATAAAAAGTAGGTTCGATATTTAAATTTTTATTCAGATATAGAAGGTAAAATAGATATTAATGGGTATTTAGGTGTTAAAGATGCACTGGGCACCTGTTAATAAAGGTAGGAAGGTTTAACTCAGCTGGTGACTGTGAAATCTCAGATCTGGAACATTTTGTTCAGGTTTTTAGATCTGATCCCACTTCCCTGTGTTTAAACAGCTCCTTTGTGAAGGTGCCACCAGACCAAGTGGGATTTGGGCTATTCAGAGTTTTCCAGTGGCCACAAATCCCCTTTTTGTGATGGGACAGCCATGTCCTTACCTCTGGGCTGTTGCTGGACCTGAAGATGGCCTTGATGGGGTCACTGGAGTCCTGTTCCCAGGAGTTGTTGACCAGCCCACAGGTTTTGATGGGCTCTTGTTTCAGGGCCTCGTATTTATAAACCACGTGCTCATCCCTGTCCGAGGCTCCCAGGGGCTCAATGAGGAACTTCTGGCCACGGGTCTCAAAATAGCCACTAAAAAATGGGTTGGAATGTGAGGTTTTGGATCAAGGGAGCATTTAGCCCAAGCATAGAGACCCTTGGAATATTCCAGCAGCCTGAGGCAGCATGCAGCACTTTAGAAACAGAAATTAATTATGGAAGATTTGGGTGCTCTCAGTCAAAGAGAAGCTGGGTTTGGAATTAATTTGATTTATTAATTTTATCAATTTTTATTAATTTGATTTAAATTTGGGGGGGTTTGTGCTGACAGAAGTGGTTGAAAAGTGGATTTCATTCCAGTGGAAAATTCAAAGATGTTTTCATCCCGATTTGAGGTGAAAACATTGTAAGGAACGAAGAGTAATTATTTTTCTCCCTTCTCCCTCTGTTTTGCTTTGGGAAACAAGTTTCCCAAGCCTGAATAAAAGCTCACATGACTTCTTTCCGTGCTGATCCTCTCCTATGGGAACATTTACCCCAGAAGCTGCACATTCTGCTCCTGGGACCCAGCCCCTCTCACCTGAGGCCTGTGCAGGTGCTGATGCTCGCCACAGACTCAGCATCACCCTCCACGTGGCCTCCATAGTAACAGTGATCCTGGTGGGAAAAAATCCTCAGAGTCAGCTTGGGGTGTCCCTGGGCTCCACTGGATCCAGGGATTTCAGAAGACAAATTAAACCATCTACAAATTACAATGAAGTGCACCACTTGAAGAAGTCTCCCATTAGGAAATGCTTAAAAGGAATTTTAACAGTTCATGACCATTTCCATGTTGGCTGTGGACTCATTATTTTTATCCTTCAACACACAAACTGTGACAAAAACCAACAATTCTGGGCTCTGGGCAAAGCACAGCACAGAAAAATAAGAATATTCCCACTCCCTGCTCCAAATTAAGCACACACTGCTGGGCTCTGCTCAATTAAAGGCTACGCCAAATTATTTCCTTGAGCCCAAATTTCAAGGAAAGGCTTTTTAATTACCCATCAATTAAATGCATTAATTTCAGTGAGATTAAAATACAGGTATTACATTAAACATGGATAGGAGAAATTGTTTTGGGACTTAATTGGCTGAAGGATTTATGGTTTCTGTTCCTGTGTTCAAAGAGACTTCAAAGTCACTGAGGGCTTGAGGAGAATTTTACCCCAGTGTTTTCCTGAATGGAATTCTTAAGAATCTGTATCCAAGCCTTCATTCCCTGTGCCTTTTGCTTTCTTGTGTGGATTTTGATTTAACTTTGTAATTTATTTGTCTTCCACCACAAGATGCCAACTTTGTTACAGGGAAAAAGACATCCTCAAAGGGAAAGTTACTGGGGAAAAGAGGAGGATTTATCTCCATCCTCTGGGGATACAAGAGGAAAAACTCCTGGCCACAATCCAACATCCCCAGTGTAGGAATTCCCTGTTCAGCCCAGGTAGGGCTCTTCAAGTTTGTCTTTATCCAGGTTTTTCACTGGATTCATTGTGGAAAAAATTGGAGCACTCAGAAAAAAATAACCCAAAATAATCAACCCAGAGTTCTTTATGCACATTTATTTCATTCAGAACCCTCCTAATTGCACCTAACAGAGAAAATTGAGCTTTGAATTCCATATTGTGCTGTCAAAACCCATCTCATGAGCTTGGAGGAGAACTTCAGGTGGGAGCTTTGGGGAAGATCAGTGTGCAGTGAATTAAAAAATCCCTTCAGCAGCAAGCCCCGTTTGTGTGCAGGTGCAGAAGTGATCTGTCAGGGCTCAGAGGAGGCAGCTGGACTCACAGAGCGTGGCTGGAAACGTGAGCCAGGAGGAAATGGGGCCTTATCGGGCTGGGATCTCCCTGGGATTGGGGTGGAAATGGAGTCACGGGGCTGGGCAGGTGGAGCCAAGTGTGCGTGGCAGAGTCGGGAGCTTGAAAGCTTTGGGATGGCCCTGGCTCCCAATCAAAGGCTGGAATTCAACCCAGACATTGTTCAGCAGCCACGGAGTGGTGCCTTCTTGGAAGCCAAACCGCGGAGCTGATTCCCAACAGGCACCGGTGACCAACCCCAACTTTCCCATCCTTCATCCTAAATGGCTTCAAACCTGGATTTCAAACCTTCCCTTTCTGTCTCATGTCTCCCATTATTTCACAGATCCATGAATCTCATGGACCTCAAGACTGGAAGCAAAAGGGAGAAACCCTTCCTGTATTACCTTGATGTGAGGAGTTGTCGTTATTTGTCGGCCGTCAGCAGAATAAAGAGTTTCAGAATAATCCCCAGCCAGGAGATCCCTGCAAGAGCCAAGCAGTCATTATTCCAAGGAAATAAATTGTTGCCATGTAGAAATGAGGTGATGACACAGCACAGCGAGTATGTGGGGAATTCAAACAATTACTCAGGTTATTCTTAGTATCGGAGAAACTCGGGAAGCAAAAGCTGCAGGGAGGGGAATTCTGCTTGCTCATAATCCTTACTCAAACAAAAAGACTTTCCTAAAAGAAGAAAGCAATTAAAGTGTGCTGATTGCATTGGGATGAACTCATCTCCTGGCAGATCTGGATACAAATGTATAATTACATATTGATTTTATTTTTTTTTTAGCCCTTTTTACATCTTCCTAAAAGCAGCACATCTGCAGTGACTCCTGTTTGGGCAACTCTCTTCCACTGCCACAATCCCATTTCTCTTCAAACAACAGAATTTTGTACAACACATTTCCCTCCCTCCACTCCAAATATTTGGATTAGATTAAAACAGGGGCGAGCAGTTAATTATAGACTATCTTTAACATGAACTGATTATGGCACTACTGTATTTGCACAGCCTCTGGAAAAGCACCCATTAACCCAGACTTGTTGGAGTGTGTGTTAATGTTCTGCTGGAGCCAGACTTTCAATTTCCAGGAAGATTTGGTCAGTGCCAGGTTATATTTGGTAACTCCAGGTTCAAGAGAAGTAGTGCTAAGGTAAATATCTGTATATGTTTATCTATTTATCTGTCTATCTATCTATCTATCTATCTATCTATCTATCTATCTATCTATCTATCTATCTATCTATTTATCTATCTATCTACCCATCTATAATTTATCTCTCTCTATATCTCTCTATAATATAGGGATATATAAATATAGAGCCACAGAATTATTAAGGTTGGAAAACACCTCCAAGATCATTGAGTCTGCCCTAGAATCATGGAATGGTTTGAGTGGGAAGGCACCTGAAAGCTCTTCCACTTCCATGGGCAGGGAACCTTCCACTGTCCCAGATTGCTCCATCCTGGCCTTGGACACTTCCAGGGATCCAGGGCAGCCCCAGCTCCTCTGGGAATTCCATCCCAGCCCCTCCCCACCCTCCCAGGGAGGAATTTCTTCCTAATCTCCAGATTAAACCCTCTCTGTCTCAGTTTAAAACCATCCCCCTTGTCCTGTCACTCCAGGCCACAATTCTATAACCCAAAGACTATTCATGGTCACAGAAAACTTGTGAAATAATAGAAAAATATCAAATATGCATTGGATTTAACAATTTAGGAAGGAAATGGGGGAGCAGAGGTAGCAGGAGGTGAAGTCCCTCCATCATGGCAATGTCTCATCCCAAGCACTTCTTCCTCATTCCCAAAACAGTGACAGGATTCTTTCTCTCCCTTTTTCTTTCCTTGCCATTGAAATGTTGCATTTACCAAACCCCTTCTGTTTCACAGGGCCCTGATTGCTGGTTTTTGGCAGGAACACCCTGCAGTGGCTCCCAGTGAGGAATAAGGGCAGAGCTGAGCTGAACCTACCGATTTTTTTGGAGCTGCAGCACCACTTCCTCTCCATTGGCTTTGATCCCATACTTCACTATGTCATCATATTTGCTCTGTAAACAGATTCAAGTGTCAGAAAATGCTCTGCTGCAGCTCCTGGCCTCACCAGTGGTGTTATTGGAATGCCAGCCGTGTTCTTTTCCTCCTCCTCTCACCAAAAACAAGGATTCTGCCAGGAGCAGGATAAGCAGGAGGTCGCTCTGTTTGAGGGGTTTTAATTAGAGGAGCAAATTTGACTTTGCAAATTCATTTCTGCCTCCATAAGCACAAATCCTGCGTGCTTGGGAAAGGGCTGAGGGTTCAGACACTTCCACAACACCTTCTGGAATTACACAGAATTGCTGCTTTTAATTATTGGTTTCATTTAAGCCAAATTCAAGTGTCCACAGGTAATTAAAACTCTGAGTAGTATCAAACCCCACATCTTTGCAGAGACACAAGTTCAGAGATAGCCTTAGGGGTTCTCTTCTCTGAGGACACCTCAGCTCCTCCTCACTAAACACCAAATCGCTTCTCCATGTTCGTCTTTTGGAAGAGCAAATGTTTGTCCAAATTCTCTTACCCTTGAACCCCAAGGGTGTTTTAGTTCCAGAAATCCTTCCCCATCTCCCAGAATCATCCAAAATTTGATCTCCTACCTCCGAGCCGGTTCCTGCAGCTCTCCTGTGCACCGCGTGCAGTTTCTGTGGGTAAACGATTTCATATTGTTCAGCTCCAGAGAACTTCTCCCTGCTGCTCCCTGGGGATTGATGAAAACACCATTTTAATTTATTAAACACCCAATTTTATGGCTGGCCAGGTGATTCTTTGGGTTCTTGCAGCACCTTGTGCTCCCCTGCTTTGCTCCATCGCCTGATCCAACACCATTTTGGTGCATTTTGGAGGAGTTGCCCTCCCTGTCAACTTCCAGGTGTCCAAACATTTCTTGCAGTTCCCTTTGTGTTTCTTCCCCCAGCTCTGAGCAGTTCAAGTCCCAACAGGCCAGCCCAGCCATGCCAGTGCAGCCTTTCCCTCTGCATTTCCCAGTGACATGAATGGATGGATTTGGGTTTGTGGAATGAGCAATCTCCAAATCTCAGCACGTGACAGACAGGCCCAGACTGCCTCTGCACCAGCAGATAAACTTACACAATGCCAGGTCAGCAACAAGATTCCTGCTTTGGAAGGCTCTGGCACGTAAATAACTGTGGCAGAACTCTAAGAGAGGGTGGTAATAAATAATTACAACTTTTACCTCTTGAAGGAGGGACAGCAGAAGGCTGGGCGAGACATTTGGACGTGGCCAGGTAAAATAATGGGAGACAGGGAGGAAATCAGGAAAATCTTGATGGTGCAAGGAATCCAGAAGGTTTCTTAACTCATTTTGAGTGGTCTCATAAGGTCTGGGGGGGCTGTAAAGAGCTGGGTGAGGAAATGCAAGGTTGATATAAATAATTTCTTTTTGTTTTCTGCTCTGAAGCTCAGCAAATGCGGAGCAAAGTCAATTTGGGGTCTGCCCTGGGTACACCCTGCAGTCCATCCTGGCAGCTGGGGCCAGGATTTGGTAAAACAGAGTCAGGCAAGGGATGTGTTCGTTTGCACAAGGCAACAGCAGCTTTTGGATACCCCTGAACTCTTCAATCTCCTACAAGAGGGAATTTCATCTGAATTGGTGAATCCTTGAGGGCCTGTATTTGAAAAATAAACCAACAACAACAAAAATTCCCCCTCAGCTGCCCAGAAAGCCAATGAAATCCCACAAAAACAAAGGAGTAAAGCACCTCCCACGGTAATTCCTGCCCCAGGGCCAGGTTTTTCCAGGAGAGAGGCCTCCAATTACTGTAATTTTCTCTCTGGAACAGGAGAGCACATCCTCGTGCAAATTGTGGCAGTAAAACAAACGGATCCATTCTTTTATCACTGATTTATTTGATTCAACCCTTTCCAAAAGTAATTGCAGAGCAAACCTGGTTGTATCTTGATAAAGCTGTTGATTTAATGGTGCACAAGGATCCTGTGGCAGCTGAGCTGTTGCACCAAGCACGTGCTGGGAGCAGCTACCAGGTGTAACTTTACTCCTGCCACTCACAATGGTGGTTTATGGGTTTTTTTAAGCAACTAATTATGTTTATTTTCCAAAAAAAATTCTGCTGTTTTTCATATTTCTCTGCACAGGCCTCAAGCGTGTCCTTGTGCAGCAATCCCAGGAATATTTCAGGCCTCTTGGAACAGATATCCCCAATTTTATCTCTCCACACCCTTTGTGCAACTCCAGTCCAGAGAGTTCAAGTTAAGGCAAGGTTTAAAGGGAGGCTCAGGACTAAACTCATCCCTTCCCTGCAGTCTGATCCAGACAGAATTTCGAGGAAAACTGGTTGGTTTTGTTTGGAATGAATCCTTTCTTCGAGGGAGTTTCTTAATCAGTGCATTGTCTTTGCTGCCTTCAAGTTTTGTCTCGAGCTTGAAGGAGGAAGGAAATTCCTTGGGTCTCCTTACAACAACTTGTAATAAGGAACAAATAATTGTGTGCTTTTCCAAGGGCTTCAACCAGCACAAAAAATCATTAAGGAGGATTTTATTGACAATGAAATTGTGGTTTTGTCAAGGTAAAAAAGGTAACACCTTAATGGTGTGCACATTTTCAGATATTCTGTGCAAAAAACCAAATTATAGATTTGTGCCTGAATGCCAATTCTATGTTTAATTATGGATATAAATGCTGTACATGTTTGTGCAGGCCAAGCCCTGAAAAATTCCATTCCCTGTTGACAGGAATTAAAAGAAATTGTTGGGGAAAAAAAGTGGGATCTGCTCAGGTGGAGTCACTTGAATATAACCTGAAGAATCATGCAGATAAATAAAGGGTGATCAATACTTTAAATCAGGTAATTGCAATTGAATTCATACAGAAATCTGTTATTTTATGGCCAAAATGCTGATAAATTGGTGTGATTGGGTAAATTGGCCTCTCACTTTCAGGGTAAGTATTGCTTTAGTGGCTCACAAAACCAACCAGTTGTGTGTCTTCAGGCAATTTATTGCCACTTTTCAAACAAGTAAATGCTTCTCTAAGTAAAGAATTACAGTGAATTGCTATGAGCAGAAAATCCCAAATATCCCTAACTCCATTTCCCAAAGTCTTTAACTTGCTATTGCTCCCTATTATCTCCCAGTTAATAATTAAAATTTCATACAGCAAAACGGTGAAGGGCTAAAACAAAAAAAAGTGCAGTACCTTGTTGGAGGAGATGCAGCAGAAGCGCAGAAATGAGGAGGATTTTCATGCTCTGGGGTTCCTTGGGGTGGGGATGTGGCGATCCCAGCGTGGCCCTGTCCGGAGCTGCTCTGGGCTGGGAGTGAGAGGCAGGGACGGGCTCAGCTTTATTCCTGCTCCTGCAGGAGGAAGTGTTTGCTCAAGGTGTTGCACAACACCCAAGGCACAGAGTGTTACAGCAAGGGGAGTTCCTGCTGCTGGGTCCCTGCCCCAAACATCGGGACAGGGATCGACCGCTGCTTGGATTGGCTTCCCTGAAAATGGGGGAAAGGAAATGATTAACACCAATCAATCAATAAATCAATAAATAGGGAGATAGGAGCTGTCATTGAGTTATAGAATGGTTGGGCTGGTCCTAAT
Organism: Artemisiospiza belli; assembly: GCA_021963965.1. Taxonomy (NCBI): domain Eukaryota; kingdom Metazoa; phylum Chordata; class Aves; order Passeriformes; family Passerellidae; genus Artemisiospiza; species Artemisiospiza belli. The sequence continues at coordinate 3,641,255 of JAKDEW010000046.1, read as the reverse complement.
TCCATCTATTCATGGTCTGGCTGGTAAAAGCTGAAATAAAACCAGTGGAATGTCAAGGAATGGGAGAATTCCCAGGATGTTTGGGGTAAAATAGGTCAGCAGGGCTGGGGGCAAAGCTGTGCTTTAATTCTGGGTATTTACCCCAGAATCTGCTCAGTGAATCACTGACAGAATAAACACTGAGCAGAGCCTCTGCTGCCCTGCCACCTCTGTTAGTAATGTTTGCTTCAGGCTCAGGTGAGTCAGTGGAGGAGGCAGAGCAGTGAATGATCCAGGTGAGCTCCGTCCAATAATAATCCAAAAATCTCTGCCAGAAAAGGACCCCACTGACTCAGTCAGCTGTAATAAAGGAGTGACAAAATTGCTCAGGCTACAAGTGTCAATGCAGAACTGCTTCAGGGAAGTTGAACTTTTCCTGGGTTAAAATAGGGGTTACAGAGTACAGAGAACTGGAGTGGATCATCGGGGTATAAATTTATATTCATACATGGCAGTGCCAGCAATAAACATGACAAGGTAATTTATATATTCATAATTTATGTTAGTTTATAAATGAGTAAATATATCTGCATAAATCTCCAGGGGAATTAAATCCACAGGAGAATTTTACTGCCATTACTCTTATCACATAAGCATTAGTAAATAACTATTTCTCTGTTGAAAAGTTCTGATTTTTTGAACATTTTTAAGCCAAACTTTCCCCTCAGATTTTTGCCGGATCTCCAGACGTTCTGAGACAGATTGGGAGCTGCAAACAGATGGGTTTGGGCTTTTATTAAATGTGGGATGGTGCTAATTGATAACAATTTTTGGCAGCTGCTTGTTTGCGACACTTCAGTCAAATATTTCAACTCATGTTGGCACCCCAGGTTAGGAAAGAGGCCTCCAGGGAAAGAATTCATGCAAGATTTGGACATTTCCCTGCCCAGGTGCTCATCTGAGTTGCTTAAAATCAGACAGAAGTTGTGTCATTAAATTTAGGTCGGTGCCTTTTAAATTCTGTGGAGATGAAAGGAGGACAATTCAGTGTTTTAAATGTTCTATGAATAAAAATAAGCTGGGCATTCTTGGACTGCATCCCTGCCTCGCAAAAAAATAAATAATTAAGAGAAATAACTGTGAACAACTGGTTTTAAAAACAAGTGGCTGCTGGCCAAGCGTTGATCTCAGCTCGTTCTCTCAGCATGACGCACGTGAAAATGATGTGTGACCCCTCCATCTCCAGAGTTAATGCTCTTAATAAACTCTGCTTTCCAGCAGGATGGAAGAGAGTTCCATCCCAACAAAGGGCTGGCAGGAAGAAGGGAATGTGAGGGGATGAAGGTCTTGGGGAGACTTGAAAGGGAATGGGATGTAATTTCCTTTAGTGACTGGAGAAGCTTTTGATGTTTCTGCCCTCGCTTCAGCGATTCTGGAATAATCTGATCCTGGCTTCTTCCCCTGGAGGTGCTCACAGAGGTGTCCTTGAGGTCTCGGATGGCTTGGGAATTTTTGAATCCACTAAACAACTGGGCAAAGTCCAAGGGAGCAGTTTTCATGTTCCTAGGGGGTGAAACTGGATGGCAAGTTTGTCTCAACATTTAGTAGTTGAATATTGGTGGGTTTAACCCAAGTGCTCCCAGGGCAATTAAAGAAAGAAGCAGCAAAGGGTGAATCTCTTCCCTACATTGAGGATCTGCACGAGTCCTGCCTGGATTGGAAGTAAAAGGAGAGTTGTATGGGCAGCACTTGGCAGAGCTCAGGACAAATCCAGGCCTGAATCACTGCTCTGCTTCTGCCTTGTCCCAAAGTTCGTGGTGAACAAGATTTGGAGAGGTACTGAGGCACCAAACAGGGATTTTCAGGAGTAACCAGAGTCTCCTCCAGCAGACCCACGTTCAGCCACCCTGAGACAGAGCTGAGCAGCTGAGGGCCAGGACTGTGCCTGGTTCTGTGCCTGGTTCTGCTGCCCCCATCCACCCCAGCACCACATCCTTGTCCTCTGGGAGCAGGGAAGGGATGTGGGATTGCACAGGCAGCCACGGCTCCATTGCATCACTGCTCAGTCACCTGCCTTCCTCCTGCCTCCATTCCCCTCTCCCAGGTCCTCCTGCAGGTTATTTTTCTCCAGAATACAAATAAAAGCACACGGCTTCACCTCTGTGTTCCAGCCCTTCACTGCCCTTGGCTTCCTCCATCTATTCCCAGCTGCATCCCAGTGTCCCCACAGCCTGCCTCTCCCTGGAGCCCCATCCCTTCCTCTCCACTTCCAGAGTGATCCAAAAACCCATTGGAGTCAAGAAAACACTTTCTGTGGCCTTCCAGGACCTTGGATCCGCTCTTGGATAAGCTCCGTTCCTCTTTAAAAGCTCTTCTTTGTATAAAGCTTTCCCTTGTGCTTGCCTCTGTCGTCTCACACATTCCCAAAGTGAATAATCCTCCTCTTCCTCAATGACCAGCCCTCAGTGTTTTGCTTTCTGGTGTTTTGTTGAAGGAAATGATCCAATGGCTGCTTTTGACCTGAATGTTTGGAAAAGTTCTCTCCCTTGCAGCTGTTCATTACCAGCTCCTCAGCTTAAATGCAATGTTTGTACTACCAGGCTTTAATATAAAGTAAATATAATCTTTTCTCACTGAAATGATGATTGAAACTACCTTAGTAAGCAGCAGCTGAGTTGTTTTTGCTGTGTATTTAATCAGGTCACAGTCTGTCATCTGAGCCTGACTAATGAAACCTCATCACAAATATTTTACGTCTTGGCAGCACTTTTTGCTATAAGATCACAGACATATTTGGTGTTACAAGTGTGTGGCTTCCTTCCTTCCTTCCCTTTTCTTTGAAATGAAAGGCCAAAAATCAGTTACTTCATCTTCCCCCTTCGTTAGCTGCATTTTGCTTAATTACCCTGCCCCAGGGTGATGGAGGCTGTGCAGCTCCAACCACTGCAGGCTGCGGGGAGTTAACTGAAGGCACGGGACCTTGTCATGGATTTCTCAAGAGTCACGAACTTCTTGTAAGTCCTTAACTGGATTAAAGTGATTTTTGAAGGTTGAATTCTCCTCAGAACACACCTGCAGCCCATTTCTGGCCGTGGCTCCTGTTGTGTAATTGTGTGCACACGTCCGAGCTGTTTAATGTTCTCCACAGCACGAGTCACAAAGCAGATCATGGTGAATTAAGGAGCCTTTTTGTTTTTTTGCAGGTGTTGCTTCTGGTATTGTTAATCCTGGTCCTACGTGAGGGCTGGCTCCCTTTTCCCAAGGGACACGGAATTCCGCCTGCTCCTACGTGGGGTTGAGCACAATTCTCTGCTGGCTGGAGTCCACCAGGGCTCTGCTGGCCAGGCACGAGGGCTCCGTCCTCAGAGTTCAGAGGGGTGTGGGCAGACCCAGAATCATGGAATGGCCTGGACTGGAAGGGACTTTAACCATCATCCTGCCCCAAACCCCCTTCCATGGGCAGGGAACCTTCCACTGACCCAGACTGCTCCAGCGTGGCCTAGGACACTTCAGAGATCCAGGGGCAGCCACAGCTCCTCTGGGAATTCCATCCCAGCCCCTCCCCACCCTCACAGGGAGGAATTCCTTCCCAATATCCCATCTAAACCTACTTTCTATCAGCTGGAGGTCATTTCCCCTTCTCCTGCCCTCCAGGGCCTTGTCAATAGTGTCTCCTCACCCTGTAGGCCCCTACAGTTAATCATGGGAGGCCACAGTGAGGCCACCCCAAAGCTGCTCCTCTCCAGGCTGGGCAATCCCAGCTCTCCCAGCAGAGCTGCTCCATCCCTCTGATCACCCTGGTGCCTCCTCTGGACCCTCTCCAACACCTCCAGGTCCCTCCTGTGCAGGGCCCAGGGCTGGAGCAGCTCTGCAGGTGAGGCCTCACCTGAGTGGATCCAACCCTCGGCCTCCATGGGGAGAATCTGGCCAGGCTGGACAGGGCTTGGAGCACCCTGGGACAGTGGAGGTGTCCCTGCCCATGGCAGGGGTGGAATGGGATGGACTTTGAGGTCCCTCCCAACCCAAATCATCCCGTAATTCTGTTTTCACATCTCTCAGCAGATGCTGCAGGAACAGCCCTGAACTCTGGGAATCTGCTGGGCAGGGAGGTCTGGAGGGACAAGACACAGGGAATCACCTGAGTGGATCCAACCCTCGGCCTCCATGAGGTGAATCTGGCCCGGCTGGACGGGCTTGGAGCGCCCTGGGACAGTGGAGGTGTCCCTGGCATGGTAGGGAGTGGCACTGGATGGGCTTTAATGCCACCCCAACCCAAATTATTCCACCATTCTGCCCATCCTCTCCCTCTCTCACCCCCACATTGCCATGGAAGGCTTTGCAGCTGCCTTTTCCCCTCATGTGGCTCTGCCTCAGCCAGGCACTGAGCTCCTCTCTGACCCCTCACAGGAGCTCAGGGAGGGCAGCCCAGCGTGTTTTGTGTCCTGGCAAACAAGAAAGGGGAAGCAGAACCCTCTCACCTGGATAATCTCAGTCTCCAGCCCGATGGACTCTGCTCTTCCCACACGGAGAGCAAATAGAGATCACCTCACTGAGTCATCCCTGCCCATGCTCAAGGCCAGAGCAGAACAAAGGAGCGACTGTCCAGCCTGGGCTCCTCTGCAGCACAGGCTCTGCCTGCCATGGCAATCAGTGACCAAAACCTGGGGCTCTGCCATGGCCATCAGTGACCAAAACCTGAGGGTCTACCATGGCCATCAGTGACCAAAACCTGGGGCTCTGCCATGGCAGTTAGTGACCAAAACCTGGGGCTCTGCCATGGCCATCAGTGACCAAAACCTGAGGCTCTGCCATGGCCATCAGTGACCAAAACCTGGGGCTCTGCCATGGCCATCAGTGACCAAAACCTGAGGCTCTGCCATGGCAGTCAGTGACCAAAACCTGAGGCTCTGCCACGGCCATCAGTGACCAAAACCTGGGGCTCTGCCTGCCATGGCAATCAGTGACCAAAACCTGAGGCTCTGCCCTGGCAATCAGTGACCAAAACCGGAGGCTCTGCCATGGCCATCAGTGACCAAAACCTGAGGCTCTGCCATGGCAGTCAGTGACCAAAACCTGGGGCTCTGCCACAGCCATCAGTGACCAAAACCTGGGGCTCTGCCATGGCCATCAGTGACCAAAACCTGAGGCTCTGCCATGGCAGTCAGTGACCAAAACCTGGGGCTCTGCCACAGCCATCAGTGACCAAAACCTGGGGCTCTGCCTGCCATGGCAGTCAGTGACCAAAAGCCCCCTGTGCACGGGGAGCCACCAGCCAGGCTCTGCTTGGACCAGCTGAGAAAGTGCTTGAGGAAAACAGCCCTACAGGTCCAGGTGTCCATGGGGTGGTGGGACAGCCCCTGCGTGGCTCCAGGGATTCCTTTACACCGTCCTGTGAGATCTTGGGAACAGCTTGTCCAGAGCAGCTGTGGCTGCCCCTGGATCCATGGAGGTGTCCAAGGCCAGGCTGGACAGGGCTTGGAGCCCCCTGGGATGGTGGAAGGTGTCCCTGCCCATGGCACAGGGTGGAATGAGATGATGTTAAAGTCCCTTCCAACCCAAATGTTCCAGGATTTCAAGATCATTTGCACTGAGCAGGTGCAAATGCAGTTAGGCCTCTCTTGCACCTCCCTCTTATTAACAAAAACCAGACCCCAGACTAACAGTACCCACCTTTAATGCAAAGCTTTATACACTTAACAGCAACACGTAAACCACTTGGACAATGGGGTAAATTTGAATATTTTGGCCTGTTGGAGCATTCCCACCTTAGGGATGAGTGAACTGGAGTTCAGATGGGGTGGGGTTCTCTGCAGTGCCCACCCAGCCAGGTGGAAATCCTGAAGGAGAGTTTTAGGCTATGTGGAACAGAGCTCAGGATGAGCTGCACCCCTTGAGAGGGGACACGGACTTAGGGAGGCATTTCCCAGCTGGGTTTGCTGGTTTGCCACTTTACTGAGCTGCTGGTTTGATGTTTCAGTGAGAGCAAATCTATTGAAAGCAAAATAAATGTTGAAAAAAACATGAGAAATGTAAAACTGAGAAAGCAAAGAGAACAGAACCAAATTGATTATTTCTTTGTTTATCTATTTATTTATTTGAATCTCCTGGTCCCTATTATTTTTGTGGCCTGGTTGACAGCTGAAGACTGGGAGTTGGCAGTCCTGCATCCTGACCTGAATATTTCTTTCCCCAAAGAGGCTGCAAGCTGTCTGAAGACAGGAGGGGAATTAAAGCAGGTTTGCTGAGTGAGTGAGTTAATCCTGGTTTACTGTAACAGGACTTTGGAGAGCTCAGGACTAAAGCCTCAAAGCCTCTCAGGAAGTTTGTAGAGGCATAAGGAATTGTTCTCAGGCCTAAAGTCTTCTCTTCAATGAAGCAGCCTAAGGCCTCCTCTGATGATGATGTGTTGCTTCTGGACACCTGAGAGAAAACTGGTTATAAAGGAAAAGGGAAAAATGAAAGGAAAAATAAAGAGAGGAAGAGAGAAAGAAAGAGAGAAAGAGAGATAGAGAGAGAGAAAGGAAAAATAAAGAGAGAAAGAGAGAAAGAAAGAGAGAAAGAGAGAAAGAGAGAGGGAAGTAAGGAAGGAAGGAGGGAAGGAGGGAAGGAGGGAAATCCTTGAGTGGAATAGCTGAGAAATGAAGGTAAGTGGGTAGAGCCCAGAGATTTGGCCATGGAGGGCTCAGTTGTACAGGGACAGCTCCTGGACTCCAAACTCCCACAGAAAGTGATCCCTCACCTTGTGATCAGAACTGGTTTCTGTGGTTCACGTTCCTGGGCACCTCCTGTGCCCTGGAGCAGGACAGGCCCCGGGCACCAGAGGAGGAACAAAGGCCAAGCTCAGCCCTGTTTGCTCACTCCACGCACTGTTGTCTTCCATCAGATAAGCCCCTGGCCAGAGGATGGAATATTTCCAGATCCAAATCAGGCAGAAAAGAAGTGAGACTGCCAGACAAACAGCAGAGCTCTCGAGTTTCATCTGTCTGAGGAATGTTCCTGTCATATGATGGGGACCAGGCTGCCATTCCCAGGCACTGGGAGCCTTCTGGTTCCATCCTGCTCCAGGCTGTGCCTCTTGCTGCAGGTGCATTTTCCTGCAGCAGGATTTTACCCATGAAACAGCACAAGCAAGGGAAACAGCAAGGGAAATTTAGGTTGGATGTTAGGAAAAAGTTTTTTACTGAAAAAGTGATAAAGTTCTGGAAAGTTCTGCCTGGGGAGGTGGTGGAGTCCCCATCCCTGGTGTGTTTAACAAAGCCTGGATGTGGCACTGGCTGCCAGGGTTTTGAGGTGTTGGGGCTGGGTTGGACTGGATGAACTTGAAGGTCTCTTCCAACCCAGTGATTCTGTGAATTCTGATTCTGTGAAACTGGCAAAGGGGGATGAAGGAATCGGGTGCTGGGAGGAAAAGCCACCCCTGCCCCGTTGTGGCTCTGGAACTGCCGTGACAGGAGATGTGGGAGGGCTACAGGTGACAGGAGCCAGCCCTGAGGGGACACTCTGGGGGCTGGAGACTGGCAGGTGACAAAATCCTGTGGTGGCTTTTCACAGCCACATGTCCAGAGAGGAGCAGGAGGTTATTCCATTCACCTGCCCTGTCAGAGAAACAAAAACTTTGCAGCTTTTGCCTTTATTTTGCTTTCTAAGCTGGAACAAAGCCAGGATTTAATGGATGTCATTCAGCTAAAATATATTTACCAGCTTTTCCTGCTTTCCCTGCGACTTTTGGCCAGTTGGAGTATTTTAATTGGAGGCAAAGCAAAGACTGTTTTAAAGTGCTGTGGGTACAGGAGCAGTTTTTAACCAGCCTGTCCAGAGTGCCTGTGCTGAGAGCCAGCCCAAGTGTGCACAGGCACCTTCCAAAGAAAATCTCCTCCCCAGTTATTACCTGCAGAAGGCAACATTCTGAAAATTAAATGGAGTAAAACAAACTTTTAAAAGCATTTAATTGAATTTGGCCAGTTTTACAGAATATCACATTTATTATCTGGTTACTTTTGAGCTGTAAATCCATTTTTTCCTGTTATTTTTGCTGTTTCACTGGAGAAAACAATGAACACCATTTTTAGAGGGCAGAGTTAATGAAGGATTTCAAAGAAAAGGCAGTGCACAGCAGGAATTTCACTCCAGCTTCACACATCTCACCAGCACTGCAGGGGATATTCCATGTGCTCCATGGCAGGAATTCCAAGGTCAGTGCCTCGTGCTGTCATTGTCTTTCCTTGTTTTATCCCAGCTCGTGGCTGTGGCTTTGTAAAGCCACCAATCTCCCTCAGCTCATTTGTTTGAGGCTCTGACAGCAGCAGGAAAGGTTCCCAAATCCCTGCTCTGGCTGAAGGTGCTGTCAGCAAGCACTGGGCTTGGCAAAAAGTGGCAAAGTTCTTGGGGTGTTTGCTAATCCTAACACAGCCATAAAAGCATTAATAAAAAGCAGAGAGAAAACCTCAGGAATTCCTTTCCTGCTGCTCCCAGTCCAAAGCAGGGATGGCTTTGAATTTGCACCGCTCTGAAGGAGGAACACCAGAGGCTCTGCTGGATGTGGAACTTTGAATCAAATCAAAAAGGTCGGAAAGGTCTTCCAAGACCATCAAATCCAACCTTCAACCAAATCCCAACCTTCAACCAAATCCCACCATTCCTGAGAACTTTGCTTGAGTTTTGGACACTTTTTGGACATTTTCTGGACACTTGTTCCCTTGGTGCCACTGCTGTCCCTAAACCGAGCTTTCTAAGGGTTTCCTGCTGCCAAGGATGAATTTCTCACATCCACAAAGAACATTTTTCACACACAGTCTATGAACTGGTTCTGTTGGCATTGCCCCTTCAGGGGAAGGATTATGGAGAACATTCCAGGGGAAGGGTGAGGCCAGGCTCTTTCCCAGGAAACAGTGTCAGGGTAAGAGGAAATGGCCTCAAGTTGCCCCAGGATAGATATTACGGGATATTTCTTCATGAAAAGGGCTGGAAAGTCCTGGAATGGGTGGTAGAGTCCCCATCCCTGGAGAAGCTACAAAAAATGTGTGGATGTGGCACTGGGGGATGTGGTGCTGGACTTGATCATCTTAATGGTCTTTCCCAGCCTCAGCAATTCCATGATTCAATGGGCTTTGACTTGTACAGAAAGACAGAGTGAAATATCAAAAGAAACCAAAGAAATATCAAAGGAAACCAAAAAAATATCAAAACCAACCAAAGAAATATCAAAAGAAACCAAAGAAATATCAAAAGAAACCAAAGAAATATCAAAACCAACCAAAGAAACTTTAAAACAAACCCCAAAAAAACCCTGATTTTCTGCTGTGAACTTGAACCTGTGGCTTCTCACCTGACTCTTGGTTTCGTTGGATGCAGAGCCAACATTTGGAGCCTTCCTGGTGTGTCTGTGTTGATAAGAGAGGAGGAGAATGGCCTGAGAGGATTAAACCCCTGAGCAAATACCCTGGGCAGTCTCTGCCTTTGTGCCTCTGGCCATTCTGGGTTAAACATTTCCAAGCTCCTTTCTTGAAATAAATCAGGAAGAGATTTCTGAGCTCGGATCTGATTCCCACCAAAATTAATGTGGGTTTTTTTTTTCCTCTTGTTTTCAATCATAAAAATGTGAGAAGGGCACGGTGACCTTGGAAGCTTTTCAAGTTATGAATCTGAAGCCAGATTTTTTATTTTTTTAAATTTCATAAAACTTCATGGAAATATTTTTTTTAAAAGAATATTTTGGTTTTCTTCTGAGCATCTTGGCCTTGGGCAGTCCTGGGCTAAAAAGTGCCAGAATGCTCCAAGAAAAGCTGATTTTGTTGTATTTCCACATTTACTGGTGCCATGAAGTGGTAAAACAGAGTTAATGAGAATGAAATATTAAGGAATAAGATGTTTGGAGATGCAATTGCCCAAGTACTTACTAAATCAACCCTGTAACTTTTAAGGACTCTTGTCAGCTATGGAACACAAAAAAAAAAGGAATAAAAATTTTATATTGTTTATTCATGTTACAGGCACCCAATTTCCTGATAGATTCCAGGGTGAGTCCAATAAGAACATGAATAAAAGTAGAAAAATATCAGAGGAAATTCTATTTTCTTGAATTGCAATGGGTTCTTACTCTTTAATACATAAATAACTCCTAGGACTTTATTCCTCACTATAGGCTTTGATTTATTTTGCACCTAATTTTATATTTATATTACATTTAACTTTTTATATTTTTATTTCATTTTAAAAGCAAATAAACCCCACTTTTTAAATTTCCTGAGTATGAAATTTTACTGCATGTAACGAAACAGCATCATCAAAAGTTCCTCTGTGTGTTTAACCATTGTGACTTCCAGCATTCAGGAGAATTTGCAATCAAAGGGATTTGTTGTGGCAGTGCCTCAGAAACTGGGATGTGGCACTGGGATCCTTCAGGGGAATTGCTGTGGCTGAGCTCAGAGAAAACCCAGCACCAAGAACAGGACTTTGGTCATGCTGGAAAAGGGGCTGGGCCAGGATGGAACTGAAGTGGGAAAAGCCAAGGGATGGTGGGAAAGATGAAACTTCTGGGTAATTTATATCCATATTTGGGAAAACTGGTGTGAGTTTTCATCCCCAACTCCCACTCGTTTCTGCGGCAGCCAGATGTGTCACTCCCAACCACTGAGTTCTCTAAAATCTCTGTTTTCTGCTCTTTGAGGTGTTTTAGTCACTGCTGGAGGAGCAGTTTGGGGTCACGGAGTCACCAAGGCTGGGAATGACCTCCAGGGTCCCATCCCACCCAAACTTTTCCGAATCCCTGTTCCAAAGCTCCACATCTGCTCCCTTTGGTGACTCCAGTACCACCCTGGACCAGGCCTAACCCCTCCTCAGTGAAGAGATTTTTCCTAATATCCAGCCTGAACTCCCCTGGCACAACTGGAGGCTGCTTCTTGTTGGACTAAGCCCTTTTCTGACCCAGAGATAGAGCAACTGAGAGGCATTTTAAACACTTTTATTCCCTTTTCAGTCTCATAAGAAGGATGAGACAATACAGGCATTATAATTCAACTATTTCCTAATTACAATACACTATAAGTGTAAGTATCCCACACCTCATCTCCTAGAAGAGCCTGACCCCCACCTCAGGACAAAATCTGGTTGCAGGGAGCAGCCTGGATCAATCCAGAGCTCTCAGGACATTCCTGCTCCCAGGGAATAGGGAATGAACCTGAACTGAGAATTAATTTCTATTGGATTTGCTGGGGGATGCCCTGGTGAAGGCAGGAATGATGAATCTGACTCCATTTTCTCACAAGACTAATTTATTACTTTTTGGTGCTATATTATATTAAAGAATACTATACTAAACTACACTAAAGAATACAGAAATGCTAAAATATAATAATGAAAACTCGTGACTCTTTCCATAGTCCCAACACAGCTTGGCCTTGATTGGCCAAAGAGTGAAAACAATTCACAGCAGAATCCAATGGAACAATCCCCTGTGGGTAAACAATCTCCAAACACATTCCACATGAGCACAACACAGGAGAAGCAAATGAGGTAAGAATTGTTTTCCTTTTCTCTGAGGCTTCTCAGCTTCCCAGGAGAGAAATCCTGTGTGAAGGGATTTTTTTTTCAGAAAATGTGAATGCCACAGATTTCTCTGTCATTATTCCAGGGAATGGGGAATGAAGCTGAATTAAGAGTTGATTTCTCTCTTGTTATTCCAGGGAAGGGAGAATGAACCTGAATTAAGAGTTGATTCCTTTCTTGTTATTCCAGGGAATGAACCTGAATTAAGAATTGATTTCTATCTTGTTATTCCAGAGAATGAACCTGAACTACGAGTTGATTTCTATCTTGTTATTAAAGGGAATGAACCTGAACTACGAGTTGATTTCTGTCTTCTTATTCCAGGGAATGAACCTGAACTACGAGTTGATTTCTCTCTTGTTATTCCAGGGAATGAACCTGAATTAAGAGTTTATTTCTATCTTGTTATTCAAGGGAATGAACCTGAACTACGAGTTGATTTCTCTGTTGTCATTCCCTAACCAGCAGAGACACAGAGGGGAAAGAGCCCAGGGTTAAACATTTCCCTTTAACCTCACATAATGAGCTTTTTGTTGGTGTTACTGTCGTGTTCTGAGTAATCTCCTGCCCTGGCACCCCACCTTTATCCTGAGGAAAGGAAAAGCCTCTCCTTGGAAGAACAGGAGCTCGAGTGAACAATGCCAAGTGCGGTCTGTGCTCAGCATCTCTGTAAGGGCTGGAAAATTCCAACAAAAGCTTTTGTGTGAGGGGTGTGGGAAAGCCCTGTGCTCGTGGTGACATCTGGAAAGTGAACCTGTGGCAGTTTATCCCATAACAAAGCAGGAACATCCCTGCAGTGACACTGGCTGCTCCTGATCTTTTTTTATACCCATTAGGGCAGAAATGTCAGGGAATCCTGTGTGGTATTTGCTGGGGTGCCCAGGACAAAGGAGGAATTGAGAATCTGATTCCATGTTCTTAGAAGGCTAATTTATTATTTTATGTACTTATATTATATAAAAGAATGCTATACTAAACTGTACTAAAGAATAGAGAAAGGATGCAGACAGAAGGCTTCACAAGATACCAACTAAAAACTCAAGACTGACTCCTCAGAGTCCAATACAGCTGATGGTGATTGGTAATTAAGTAAAAACAATTCAGATGAAACAAACAAGCACCTGTTGGATAAACAATCTCCAGGCCACATTCCAAAGCAGCAAACACAGGAGATTAAAACAAGATAATATTGGTTTTCCTTTTTCTCTGAAGCTTCTCAACTTCCCAGGAGAAGAAATCCTGGCAAAGGATTTTTCCAGAAAATATGACAGTGACAATCCTGGAATGGTTTGGGCTGGAAGGGACCTCAAAGCCCATCCAGTGCCACCCCTGCCATGGGCAGGGACACCTCCCACTGGCCCAGGGTGCTCCAAGCTCCAACCTGACCTGAACACCACCTCAGACTGGGGCAGGTTGGGCACTATTGATCATTTTTCCCCCATTCTTGACCTTGTGCAGCTGGATCTGGTGTGGGAAATCCAGGACTCCCGAACAACTGACCAACAGAATCAAGCAGAAGCCATTTATTGTTTACATTATGCACATTTTTAATAGGTTCTACAAACTACTAAGATCACAACTGTGGCATTCACATTTTGTGAAAAATCCCTTTACCCAGGATTTTTTTCTCTAGGAAGCTGAGAAGCCTCGGAGAAAAGGAAAACAATTCTTATCTCATTTGCTTCTCCTGTGTTTTGCTGCTTTGGAATGTGTTTGGAGATTGTTTACCCACAGGTGATTGTTCCATTGGATTCTGCTGTGTTTTCACTCTTTGGCCAATCAAGGCCAAGCTGTGTCAGGACTCTGGAAAGAGTCAGGAGTTTTCATTGTTATCTTTTTAGCATTCTGTCTGTATCCTTTCTGTATTCTTTAGTATAGTATAGTATAGTATAGTATAGTATAGTATAGTATAGTATAGTATAGTATAGTATAGTATAGTATAGTATAGTATAGTATAGTGTAGTATAGTATAGTATGGTATAGTATGGTATGGTATAGTTTAGTATAGCATTCTTTAAATATAGTATAGTATTATAAAGTAATTAATTAGCCTTCTGAGAACATGGAGTCAGATTCATCATTCCTCCCTGCCACAGGGATCCCTGCAAATTCAACACACACTTCCTGATCCCTGCCTTTATTTTGCCCCCTCATTCTCTGCCTCCATTCTCAGCATCTGTGATTGGTCACAGTCCAGGACTTTCACAGACCTCTGTTATCCAGTTCTTGCAATCCTGGTGTTTGGTTTCTCAGCTTCTTCATTCTTATTTTAGCACAGATTCTGTCTTAGTAACCTTGATGAACTCCACAGAGCCCTGAGAAGATTCTGATTAAGAACAGTCATAGACAGTATTATTGAATTTGCAGGCAATCCCCAATGAGGGGAGAGAGAATGATGCATCTGACTTCATTTTATCAGAAGTTAATTACTTTATTATACTATAATATTCTATACTGTATTACATTTTAACTGAATCTTCCAAGCACTCTACTCTGCACACAACTGCCCAGAATCTCGTGACTGTCAGCTGACAGTCCCAACACACACACACACACACTTGGCCTTGATAGGCCAAAGAAACCAAACACCATCACTCTGGGTAAACAATCTCCATATTGCCTTCTACTTTTGCACAAACACAGGCACAGCAAATGATAAGAATTGTTTTTTCTTTCTCTGATGTTCAGAGAATGTGAATCCCAGAAATATTCTTGGGAAGAATTGTGCCTTGCTTTTCTCTGTGAAGAGAAATGTGGCAACATGGAACGGCAGGTGCACACTGAGTTGTTCAGATGAATTCCTGCAGTCTGGCATTCCAGGGAATGCTGCAGCCCTCAGTGGCTTTTCTTGGAGCATTCTGGCACTTTTTACTTACACCACTGCCTGTCCTGAGCCATGGACAGGCAGTGGAACTCACCAAGCCTGGAGTTATCCTAGAAACCTCATTTCCACTGTCAGCTTTCCCTGATAAACCCCCTGTGATGGGAGGGAAATGAGCAGCCAGGTCACCCAGAGAGCTGCCAAGATAAGGATTTCTCCAAACAGCTCTGTTTGTCCTGCAATTTATCAGCAAATTGCCCTGTCTGAATGGAAGCGATGGGATATGGATCACAGCTTGCAGCGTGTCCCCAGCTGCCACGGGTGCCCCTGGTTGAACCAGAGCAAACCTGAGCCTCAGGAGGTGATATTTGAAATATCTGGAATTTATTCAGCACAGTTCAGAAAATCAGTGCTGAGAGCAAACTGCCATGACAGCGGCATTGGCCAGAAATTCGAGCCTCGACTTCTCTGCCACCTCGTTGTTATTTGCACTTGTTAGAGTTTCTTTGGATTCATAATTCCCTGGAGAAGTTTTATCAAGAAATAGTGAGGTCATGGAGGTCAGTTTCCGTCATTCTTTTTGTTAAAATCCTAAACTTTAACCCCCACTTCTGTGCCCTTTTTAGAATGAACCTCAGGATTTTATCCTTCCAAAACTTTAAGGAATGGGTGGAGTTATTGTAGGGGATGAAGCATTAAATAACTTTTTGTTCCAGTCTGGTGTCCTTTGCTCCTGCCTCGTCCTCACAACCACTGCCCATGGGCACACCCACCCAGATGGCAACAACAGGTCCCTAAAAATCTATTTTTGGGGGCTGGGATGCATTTCCTGAATGTTTCCTTCCCAGTCCTTACTCCCATACACAGCAGGGACACACAAAGGCACCTTCCCAACCTTCCTCACTCACACTCTGCTCTGTTTCTCACATAAACTGAGCTTTGTTCATCACTCTGTGAGAGGAAACATCTGAATTACATCAATTATTTTCTGGCACAGAGCTGAGGTGGCAGGGAGCCTTGGGGACACACAAGGGACACACACCTGTGCTTGGAGGTGCCCAGGGACAAGAACAGGTGCACACAGAGAAGGGATTCATCATTTTCAACCTGAAAGCTCTCATTTCTAGGGCAAAAATAGAATAAAAGGCAATTTTTTTCTGATCAGGAATGTGTGTTTAATCCTTTCCGTGAGCATTTCTGAATCTCTCCCTGACCCATCCATGTTTTTCATCCAAGATCAACCAGCTGAGCATCAAACTCCATGTTTTACCCAGGAGACTCCAAATGTGAGGCTTTGGTAGCAGGCTGCAGCTTTTAAAGACCTTTAAAGCAGTTTTGGAGACATTGACATTTTCCCTGTGACACCAGAGCGCTCAGGCTGAGCTGCCTCAATTAGCAGTTTAGTAAATGATTAATTGCATGAGGCTGGCCAAGGCATTTTAAAAGCTGCATAAATATTAATAAACCTGTTTTACAAGATGGGAAACAGAAGAGCCAAGCAATGCCAGAGCTCCAGGGATCGGTGCTGAATTCCAGGGGCAGGTCCTGCGGGGATCTGGAAGTGAGGATCTGCAGGGATCACTCCCCAACTTCCCTGGGAATACAGAGCCTAAAAGGAAGAACAAGTTTTGTGAGTTGGGGGAGGAATTAGGAGAATCAGGAGTGATTCAGAGGCCACATCATCCCTCTCGTGCCTCAAAGTGGAAGTGGCATTTCAGCTTCTCAGCACATCACGCTGTTAAAAATTTAGAAATTATTGTAACTTGAGGATTTCAGTGGGGCTGAAGCACTTCAGAGAAATTTTGCAAAGCTGAAATTGCATGAGGCTGGCCAAGGCATTTTAAAAGCTGCATAAATATTAATAAATCTGTTTTACAAGGTGGGAAGAGCCAAGCAATGTCAGAGCTCCAGGGATTGGTGCTGAATTCCGGGGGCAGGTCCCAGGGGAATACAGAAAGGATACTTACAGAAGGCTAAAAAGATAATAATGAAAACTTATGACTCTCTCCAGAGTCTCGACACAGCTTGGCCTTGAGTGAACACAACTCACCAGAATCCAATGAAACAATCACCTGTTAGTAAACAATCCCTTGCAGATATTTTGAACATCACTCTGGACTCCAACTTCCCTTTCACACAGGGCTTTGCTCACCATGGACCAGGACAAGGTGAAACAGAGGAAAACAGAGGTTTCTCATTACCCAGGGGGATCTAAACCCCTGGAAAGGTCTCTCCTCCCTGGGATATTTCAGGCACAGAGGGAGGGATTCATTGGCTGAGGGCAAACTTCGGATCATTTCATATCAGCCTAAAACTGAAGCAGAGGAAGTTGAATTCCCAAACTTCAATGGTTTTGTGAAGAGTGGGTTTACATTAAAGCATAAATTAGGAGAATTAGGAGTGATTCAGAGGCCACATCATCCTTCTCATGCCTCAAAGTGGAAGTGGCATTTCAGCACATCATGCTGTTAAAAACTTAAAAATTAATGTAATTTGAAGATTTCAGTGTGGTTGAAGCACTTCAGAGAAGTTTTGCTAAACTGAAATTTACCCTTTTGAACACCACTCTGGACTCCAACTTCCATTTGTTCACCATGGACCAGGCCAAGGTGAAACAGAGGAAAAGCCCTGGGGGAGAAGCTGAAGCGATGGCAGAGAGTGAACGAAGCCAGGCCCCCACTCTCCACAGCTCCAAACATTTTTATCAAGTCCTTAAGAT
Organism: Artemisiospiza belli; assembly: GCA_021963965.1. NCBI lineage: Eukaryota > Metazoa > Chordata > Aves > Passeriformes > Passerellidae > Artemisiospiza > Artemisiospiza belli. The sequence goes on along the minus strand of JAKDEW010000046.1, from coordinate 3,624,192 downwards.
AAGGATTGATTGCAGCCCGGGCTGTGGGCTGAGCTGTGCCAGCTCTCACGTTGCTGACTAATTCCCCTCGCTGGTTCCAAGCCAGTGGCTCCAGATTTGCGTCACCGAAGGCGCTGAGTCCCAACGAGCGCGGAGGAACCGCGGCCAGAACGTTCCCTGTGTCAGGACAGGGCTCTGCTGCTCTCAGCTCTATTTATCTGCCCCCATTCCCACACCCACAGGCCCAGTCCCACCTCCAGCCCCAGGATTGTCCCTGCTGAGAGGAGAACAAGGGACACCTGTGTGCTCCTGGAACATCTCCATTCCTCTGGAGCAGAGACGAGGAACTGGCCTTGAATGGCTCCTTTAATACCCTCTGAAGTCAGCACTTATGGCAAGAAGAATCTTGTTTACTTCACCCTCCCTGCACCTTGGGCAATTGTCTCTGGTTTCCTCATTTTGGGTGTCTGACAGTGCTGCCCGTTTTCCTGGGGGGGCAGGAAAGAGGTACAGGACATTTCATTCTCTTCCTTGTCATCCTGCTGTCCTGCAGTGAGAAATTCTGCTGTTGACAACTCAGCTGTGCTGTAAGAACAGCAGGAGATCCCATTGCTGTTGTTTGCCAGCAAAACTGCGCTCAATTTCATCTGTCACTTTCCACAGATGCCAGGGTTTTAACCCTTGATTCATATTTTTCCTTTCAGAAAAGCAGATTTCCTGCACATCTCACTCTTAAATACTGCAGATTTTCTGATAGTAAACTCTAGGAGTGTTAGGTAGTGCAAAGATGAGAGAACAAAAGTAATTGTGCTCCACTGTATCCACAACTCTCGACAAATGCCAGATTTTTAACCCTTGATTCATATTTTTCCTTTCAGAAAAGCAGATTTCCTGCACATCTCACTCTTAAATACTGCAGATTTTCTGATAGCAAACTCTAGGAGTGTCAGTTATTGCAAGGATGAGAGAACAAAAGTAATTGTGCTCCATTATATCCATAATTCTCAATAGATGCCAGGTTTTTAACCCTTGATTCATATTTTTCCTTTCAGAAAAGCAGATTTCCTGCACATCTCACCCTTAAATATTGCAAGTTTTCTGATAGTAAACTCTAGGAGTGTCAGTTATTGCAAGGATGTGAGAACAAAGTTGTAATTATACCAGTACCCATTACCAAGTAATTGTACTCCACTGTATCCATAACTCTCAATGGATGTCAGGTTTTTAACCCTTTACTCATATTTGTTGTGGCACTTTCAGAAAAGCAGATTTCCTGCGCATCTCACTCTTAAATATTGCAGATTTTCTGATAGTAAACTCTAGGAGTGTTAGGTAGTGCAAAGACGAGAGAACAAAAGTAATTGTGCTCCACTGTATCCATAACTCTCGACAAATGCCAGATTTTTAACCCTTGATTCATATTTTTCCTTTCAGAAAAGCAGATTTCCTGCACATCTCACTGTTAAATATTGCAGATTTTATGGTAGCAAACTCTAGGAGTGTCAGTTATTGCAAGGATGAGAGAACAAAAGTAATTGTGCTCCATTATATCCATAATTCTCAATAGATGCCAGGTTTTTAACCCTTTATTCATATTTTTCCTTTCAGAAAAGCAGATTTCATGCACATCTCACCCTTAAATATTGCAAGTTTTCTGATAGTAAACTCTAGGAGTGTCAGTTATTGCAAGGATGTGAGAACAAAGTTGTAATTATACCAGTACCCATTACCAAGTAATTGTACTCCACTGTATCCATAACTCTCAATGGATGTCAGGTTTTTAACCCTTTACTTATATTTGTTGTGGCACTTTCAGAAAAGCAGATTTCCTGCGCATCTCACTCTTAAATATTGCAGATTTTATGGTAGCAAACTCTAGGAGTGTCAGTTATTGCAAGGATGAGATAACAAAATTGCAATTGGGCTCCACTGTATCCATAAATCTCAATGGACGCCACGTTTTAACCCTTGAGTCATATTTTTCCTATTGCTTCCAGAAAAGCAGCTCTCATGCACATCTCACCCTTAAATATGCAAATTTTCTGACACCAAACCCATTGCAGGGCTGAGAGAACAGAACAGGAACACTGAGAAATGACTGCTAAAAATAGCGCAGTCGGGAGAGAGGAAGGATGTGGGAGGAAAGGAGATGAAGGCGAGATTATTTCAAAGCTTTTAGTGAGGCTTTGAGAACGAGCTGTAAATACCCTGCACAACAGAAGGTGAGAGCACCTCCTGGATGAGTCAATCCAAGGGAGATTTGTGCCCTCAGGTTTGGAGAGAGGTGAATCAGTTCCGTTAGAAAAAGCCACGGAGCCACCAAATGATGCCTGAGGATTTCAGGTTTTGTATTTTCCCTCAGATCCTGTCCCTGCCCACCAAACCACCACCATCAGCTGCCTCAATCTTCCACCATGCTGGAGAAATGAGCCCTTTGGGTGGCCATTTTCTCCTGGCAATAAAATGGTTTTCCCATTTGGGGCAAACACAACAATTCCTCTCCAGGATTTCAGCTTCTCTATTTTCCAGCTATCTGTAATTCTGTGGATCTTTAGGCCATAACTCTGAACTCCACACCCAGTGTGAGCTGCTGCTCTCCCCTTTGGGGCAGACACAACAATTCCTCTCCAGGCCTGGCAACCAAGGACACCTCACTGCCTCAGTGTGACCGTGTTCACAGGGGTCTGAGGATGAGGGAAGAGATGAGGATCTGACTCCATGTTTCAGAAGGCTTGATTTATTATTTTATAATATATATTATATTAAAACTACACTAAAAGAATAGAAGAAAGGATTTCATCAGAAGGCTAGCTAAGAATAGAAAAAGAAGGAATGATAACAAAGGCTTGTGGCTGGGAACAGAGAGTCTGAGCCAGCTGACTGTGATTGGCCATTAATTAGAAACAACCACATGAGACCAATCCCAGATGCACCTGTTGCATTCCACAGCAGCAGATAACCATTGTTTGCATTTTGTTCCTGAGGCCTCCCAGCTTCTCAGGAGGAAAAATCCTAAGGAAAGGATTTTTCGTAAAAGATGTCCGTGACACAGCTCCTATGGGAAAGCTGTGCCAGCACCTTGTTTTTTGATTTTTTAAGTTTTTTTAAGCTTTTTGATGTTTACATTCTTGCAACAAACTTTTTTACACACTTTATGTAAATAACTTACTGTTTTGTATTTTTTATGGAGGAGAAGAAATTTGATAGACTGTTTGTTTAGTGTCATTGGAGAGGTGGCACTGTGACCCTCCAATCTACTGTTACTTTTAGAAATTGATGCATGTTAGAATCAAAAATTAAAAATACTCTTTTTACCTTGAAAGAGCTGTGTCGTGTTATTTTGTATCCTATAACTCCAAGGGCCCATAAATCAGAGATAAAGGAGAGCACAGGGCAGAGATCAGGACCCAGCCCTCGCTCTGGACCGTTGTGTCCCACGTGGGAGTGTCCCATGTCACTGTCGCTGCAGTTCCAACTGCATCTTTATTACCTGTTAATTAGGGCTAGACAGGAAATGCTGTTCCTGATAATCCATGTTCCACAGACCCTCCCTGCAACAGCCGTTGGAGTACGTTTGGGAAATGTGTGAAAAAAATAATTAATAATATAAAATGAATTATAAAAAGAAATATAAAATAATAATAATACCAAATTAAATTAATAATATAAAATAAATTATATACATAAATATAAAATAATAATCTCAAACTAAATTGCTAATAATAAATAATTTCTTTTTTGTGTTTGGCTCAGCTGCCTAGAGGAACAGGGGATACTGGAGCAGAGAAAACCCCCTTTGAGCAATTAGTGTGTAATTACTGTACAAACCCCTTCAGGGTCTTTTTCAACCTCAATAATTCCATTTTTCCGTGTTAGTTTTGGTAGACTGGGACAGGTGAGGTGCTTGGGAGGGGAGCACTGGGGCTCCTACTTTCAGACATGCCTTGAAAATGCATTTTTCTGTCTGTCCATGCCTGTGGAAGGGAATTGAAGGGGTGCAGGCTGCCCTCACTGTAAGGTCTGGTTTTGATGGATCAGTTAATGAGGGTATGGATCAATTAATGCGAGTATGGATTAATTATTGAGGGTATGGATTAATTATTGAGGGTATGGATTAATTATTGAGGGTATGGATTAATTAATCCACCTGCTGCTGGTGTCTTCCAGCAGGTCTGGAAGAACAGGACAAATAACAAAGTGAAACCTCCTCTGTCCATTGGCCCTTCAGTGTCAGAAAGGTGGCCCAGGGTGTGTGCAGGGCAGGGCAGGGCACAGCTGGGTCCCCTCGGTGTCCCTGTGCTGGGGACCTGTCCTGGCATTGGCCCCTCAGTGTCCCTGTGCTGGGGACCTGTCCTGCCATTGTCCCCTTGCTGTCTCTGTGCTGGGGACCTGTGCTACCATTGTCCCCTCTGCGTCCCTGTGCCAGTTCCTTGTCCTGCCATTGTCCCCTTGGTGTCCCTGTGCTGGGGACCTGGCCCAGCATTGTCCTCATCATTGTCCCCATGCCAGGTACCCGTCCTGTTGTTGTCCCTCCGTTGTCCTCATGCTGGGTTCCTGCCCCAGCCTTGTTCCCATGTTGTCCCCGTGCCAGGTATCTGTCCCACCATTGTCCCTGCATTGTCCCCAAGTCAAGTATCTGTTCCAGCCTTGTCCCAGTCATTGTCCCCATGCCAGGTACCTGTCCCAGCATTGTCCCCTCAGTGTCCCTGTGCTGGGTACCTGTCCTGCTGCTGTCCCCAGGTTATCCCCATGCTGGGTCCCTGTCCCAGCAGTGTCCCCATCATTGTCCCAATGCCATGTACCTGTCTCATTGTTGTCTCCCCATTGTCCTCATGCCAGGTACCTGCCCCAGCATTGTCCCCATCATCATCCCCATGCTGGGTCCCTGTCCCAGCATTGTCCCCAGGCTGTCCCTGTGCTGGGGACCTGTCCTGCCATTTCCCCATCATTGTCCTCATGCCAGGTACCTGTCCCAGCCTTGTCCCCTTGTTGTCCCCAAGTCAGGTCCCAGCACTGTCCCTTCATTGTCCCCATGCCAGGTCCCTGTCCCAGCCTTGTCCCCAGGCTGTCCCCGTGCCAGGTCCCTGTCCCTGGTCGCTGGTCCCTGTCGCTGTCCCTGTCCCATCGGCAGGGAAGGAGGGATGGCATCCCCCCGAGCTGTGCGCTGGGCGCTGCTGCCATCCAGAGCCTGCTCAGCTCAGCTGCACTCGGGCTCTGCTGCTGCTGCTCCTCCAGGTAAGGCAGGGAATGAGAGGTGCCATAAATGAGGTTCCAAAAAGCTCCAGTTCCCAGCCACAGCTGGAGCAGGAATGGTTTCATTTTGTATTTTCTGTCCTCCCCCAGTCTGGCTTCAATGAGGGCAACATGATCTCATCAAAGAGCTGCAGGAGATCCCTGCTCACACACTTGCATTTTTGTCACCTTATTAGTAAATGTCTCGTTATTATAAGACCTATTATTAAATGTAAATTAAATGTCTCTTCTTATGAAATGTATGAAAAGCAGGATTAATTGTGGCTGCTGGGAAGGGAAGGGAAGGGAAGGGAAGGGAAGGGAAGGGAAGGGAAGGGAAGGGAAGGGAAGGGAAGGGAAGGGAAGGGAAGGGAAGGGAAGGGAAGGGAAGGGAAGGGAAGGGAAGGGAAGGGAAGGGAAGGGAAGGGAAGGGAAGGGAAGGGAAGGGAAGGGAAGGGAAGGGAAGGGAAGGGAAGGGAAGGGAAGGGAAGCCCAGAGTTACTGTTGGTGTCATTCCATGACACTTGTGTGCTTTGCTCCATCCCTGCATGTGCCCCTGTCCTCACGGTGCCCTGTGCACGTTCCTGTGGCGTTCCTGGCAATCCTGGAGCTCAGGAAATCCCTGTGGACCCAGCGAGCCCCGGCTCTGCCAGGGAGGGGGGATCCAGCGGTAATTACTCCTCCTGCCGTGTCTAATCAGTGTTGGGGAATTCACAACGCCAGAGCCACAGGAGGGAGCCAAATACTTTGTTCTTAAGGAAGAAGGAAATCACCTTTGTGTTCGGTGCCTTCATCGCGTGTTGAGAGGTGAAAAGAAGGGAAAAATGATGGCAACTTTTAAAAACATCCGTGGAGCTTCGTGTGGAGGGAATTCAGATTTCTCCTGGAGATTAACCTGAAAGAATTCAGGGACAAAAGATCATCCTGAGATATTTTATACAATCACATCGTGGAACCATGGAATCCCAGGATGGTTTGGGTGGGAAGGGACCTTAAACCTGCTGAGTGCCACCCCTGCCATGGGCAGGAACACGTCCCCTGTGCCAGAGGCCGGGAAAGCAGCCTGGGATCTGGGAACCTCCTCCTGGGCCTTGTTTGGATTTTTTCCCTCTAAACAAAGCTCCAGTTTGGTTTGTGGCTGTTGCTGGATGAGGAAAGTACAAAGCAAGGAAAGCTTTCAACAGACTAAAAATAAACTCTGTTATTGTCATTTTTAATGAATATTTCACAGAAGGATGGGATTTCTTCAGCTTCACTGGAAACACTGGCACAACTTTTCCATATTAAAAGAAATCCACAATTTTTTATTTGTTTTTATTTTTTATTTGCTGAATGTCATGAGTTTTTCAACTGTTTGCTGATATCTGACATTGCCTTGGGATCTTCAACAAGAGCTTGGGCACATATTTGCTTTTGCTTTGGGCTGGAGGGACCTTCCCAGCTCAAAAGCTGATCCCTGTTATCTGCATCCCAAAGTGATAACACCAAGGGACGATCCATCCATCCATCCATCCATCCATCCATCCATCCATCCATCCATCCATCCATCCCTCAGCCCCAGCTGGGATAACCACAAGGAATGACCTGTTCTTGTTTGCTGTCACCATTAAAGAGGTGGTTGGAGCTGGAAGTTGGGAAATCTCCCCCCTCCCTCCCATCTCCCTGAGTAATGCCAGTGGGATTGAATTCCAAATCCATATTTCCTGAAGTGGATGGAAAATGGGATTGTGCCTCTCACTGGAGAGCAGCAAAAGCATCCCAGCTCCTCCAGGAACATCCACGGGATGCTGGGGAGACAAAACAAAGGGTGTTTCATCCATTTGATCAGTGATAATGAACTCATTTGGGACAGCCAAAGTACCCCCACACAAAAATGCACCAGAACAAACAACCAGGGAATATTCTGTACATAATTCAGAACAGCCACGGGATGGAAAAGAAAATAGACATGTCCTGGGCAATGTTTTTTCATATGTACAAGGAATACATTCCTTTCCCCTGTGCTGGAGTTATGAATTTGTCAGGGTTCACGTTTTTCCTTTTATTATTTCTCATCCTTAAAGGTCATCAGGCTCTAAAAGCCCAGCCTGGCTGTGCCTGTGCTCTGATCCAGCAAACCCCACAGGGCCAAGGACTCAACCCCTGAACGGGACCAGGGGGATCCCCCTGCTGTGCCCTCAGCTTCTGGGGTGGGGATTCAATCCTGAACAGGCCAAGATGGATCCCCCTGTGGTGCCCTCAGCTTCTGGGGTGGGGATTCAATCCTGGACAGGACCAGGGGGATCCTCCTGCTGTGCCTTCAGGATCTGGGGTGAGGATTCCATCCCCCTGAACAGGCCAAGATGGATCCCCCTGCTGTGCCCTCGGCTTCCAGGGTGGGGATTCAATCCCGAACAGGCCAAGATGGATCCCCCTGCTGTGCCTCAACTTCTGGGGTGAGGATTCAAACCCCTGAAAGGGACCAGGGAGATCCCCCCGCTGTACCCTCAGGTTCTGGGGCGAGGATTCAATCCTGAACAGGACAAGATGGATCCCCCTGCTGTGCCCACAGGATGTGGGGTGAGGATTCAATCCCCTAAAAATGACCAGGAGGATCCTCCTGCTGTGTCCTCCCCTCAGGTTCTGGGGTGAGGATTCAATCCCCTAAAAGGGGCCAGAGGGATCCCCCTGCTGTGCCCTCAGGTTGTGGGGTGAGGATTCAATCCCCTAAAAGGGGCCAGAGGGATCCCCCTGCTGTGCCCTTAGGTTCTGGGATGAGGCTTTAACCACCTGAACAGGACCTGATGGATCTTCCAGCCCTGCCCTCAGTTTGTGGGGTGAGGATTCAAACCCCTGAAAGGGACCAGGGAGATCCTCCTGCTGTGCCCTCAGGTTCTGGGGTGAGGATTCAACCCTGAACAGGACAAGATGGATCCTCCTCCTCTGCCCTCTCCTCAGCCTGTGGGGCGAGGATTCAATCCCCTGAACAGGACCTCATGGATCCTCCTGCTCTGCCTCAGTTTCTAGAGTGAGGATTCAATCCTGAACAGGCCAAGATGGATCCTCCTGCTGTGCCATCACATTCTGGGGTGAGAATTCAATCCCCTGAATGGAAAAAGATGGATCCTCCTGGTGTGCCCTCAGGATCTGAGTGAGGATTCCATCCCCCTGAACAGGCCAAGATGGATCCTCCAGCTCTGCCCTCAGGTTGTGGAGTGAGGATTTAATCCTCAACAGGACCAGGTGGATCCTCCTGCTGTGCCCTCAGATTCTAGGGTGAGGATTCAATCCCCTGAACAGGACTGATGGATCCTTCTGCTCTACCCTCAGGTTCTGGATGAGTGGCAGGATGGATTCTGGGAACAGCAGGGCTGGGATTCCATGGAACACATGGCATCATTCATGGCAGAATCGTGGGATATCCTGAGCTGGAAGGGACCCCTGGGATCATTGATCCCGCACAGACACCCCAAAATCCCACCCTGGGCATCCCTGGCAGCAGTGTCCAAACCCTCCTGGAGCTCTGGCAGCCTTGGGGCCGTGCTCATTCCCTGGGGAGCCTGGGCAGTGCCAGTGCTCTGGCAGAAGAGCCTTTCCCAAAATCCAGCCTGACCCTCACTGGCACATTCCCAGCCATCCCTGGTCCTGTCCCTGCCCCACAGAAGGAATTCCTTGGCTGCTCCAAGGTCTCCCCTGTCTGGGGCTCTCAGCAGGGTGGGGAAGGAGCTCTCATGTCCCAAATCCCTGAGCACAGAGTCCCCTCAGCAGTGTCACAAGCTGCCACTGCAGGGATCTGAGGACTGTCCTGCAGCAGGTGCTTCTTGCTCAAAGAAATGAGTCCACAGGGAGTTGCTGTATTTTAAAGACACATTAAAGAGCCAAATTTGATTTTTCTCTGAGCAGCAACAAGTTCAGCCTGCACAAAATGTGCTCCAATGCTTTAATTAAGAAGAGGGAGTGAGTTGAAATGAGCTCTAATCACCCAGTGCACCCAGAGCAAGTTTTCCTATTGCAAATTTCACCAGGCTCCTCTGGGGGAAGAGCCTTTCCCAAAATCCAACCTAAAACCCCCTGGCACAGCTCCATCCATTCCCTCAGGGGCTGTCACTGCCCACCAGCCCACCCCAAACCATCAACTCCCTCAATCTCCCACCACCCTGCAGAAATGAGCCCTTTGGTTGGCCATTTTCTCCTGGCAATAAAAGCTGTGGCACAAGAGGCAAACCCCGAGAACTGACAGATCCAACACAAAGGGAGATATGGATCCTGCTCCTCACACAGCCTGTGCAGTGCAGTGAGGAGATTTTCCTGCCTGTTTTCGACCCTCAGATGGGAGTTTTTGAGCAGTGTGGAGGAGCTGGGTGCTGAGTGTGGCATTTTCTCCCTCTGGGGGAAGAGCCTTTCCCAAAATCCAGCTTTTCCCTGATCCCTAGCCATTCCCTCAGGTGCTGTCACTGCCCACCAGCCCACCCCAAACCCCCACCATCAACTCCCTCAGTCTCCCAGCATGCTGGAGAATGAACTGACAGATCCAACACAAAAGGAGGATCTGTATAGATCCTGCTCCTCACACAGCCTGTGTGTCACCGTTGAGCAAGAAATGACACAGATTAACTGCAAGGCTGGTTTGCAAAAGAGCAGCTTTAATACAAAATTTCTCTTCTTTTATAGATAGATTTGACTAGATTTCTACTTGATTGGCTAATTAACAAAAACTCTCTCACAAACAGTCCTGGAGAAGAACAGAAAGAGTAGGAAAACACAACCTGCAGGTTGTTTATACCAACAAGTTATCATTGTTCTTCTACAACTCCCTAAAAAGTCTCCCAAGGCCACAGTGAGCACACAAAGCCATTTTCTCACTCTCTGACCAGGCTGTTGCCCCCACCCCTGTGCAGTGAGGTTTTCCTGCCTGTTCCAGCCCTCAGCTGGGTGGTTTGGGCAGTGTGGAGGAGCTGGGTGCTGAGTGTGGCGTTTGCTCCCTCAGTTCCAGAATTCAGGCTGGGTGGTGGAACACGACTGTGCCCTGGCTGAGATGTGCACGGGGGCTCCCCCAGCTGCCCCAGGATCCATCCCAGGTGAAAAGGGAGCTGTGTAAATCCAGGCCTTGCTGCTGCCCCAGGAAAAGCCCTGGATTCACCAGATTTTACCAATTCAGTGCTGCCCAAGGGTGATTTGCTGTGGATGATGTTCCTTTGCTGAGACTGAAAGAGGTTCCAGGCTGCCCCATCCTTCCCCAAGAGCCTCAATCTTCAGATCCAGCCAGGGGAGGCCACACAGGCGGTGGCTTTGCCTTGGAGCTCCATCTCCGCTCTTTATATCCCACTCTGACACCAGCACTTGGCCACTGATTTATTTTTCTAAACATTCCTAATGGACATTAAAGACAATTAATGGACATCAGTGGACATTAATGGACAATTAATGGACATCAATGGACAATTTTTAGGAAAGTGTGGGTGCTCTGGGCATCTCCACAAACGCCAGACCACCCAGCTTGCCCAGGTCCCCTGTGCTGCTCCTGTTTGCAGCTTTATCCTGGAGTAAACCCTCTTTACAAACATTTTGTGAGCCCCAAAGTCCTCCCCTCTAGCTGGGAGGGAGGAAAAGGGGTTTTAAGCCCCTTGCATGGGTTTGGTTGTACTTTTTTCCTAAATCTCAATGATTTTGCTTTCAGGTCCCTGCTGGAAGCCGTTCTGTGCTGAGGGTGGCACAGGTGGGGTTGATCTGCAGGTACTTCCAGCCATCCCCAGCAGTGCAAGATCCATCCCTGTGCCCCTGGAGTTTGCTCTGTGGTGGTGGGGATTCTGGAGGGGGAATCCACTTTTTCCAGCGAGGTCTGGATGCACCCCTGGACTAAAATCCCCTCTGGAGAGAAAACTGTGCTGTGCTGCCCCTCACTTGTTATTAATCATCTGCCTGAGTCAAAAGTGCAACCCTGAGCCTCTGCTCTGACAGCAAATAGAGTGAGCAGCCTTACAAGAAGGAGCTTGTGTAAGAGGAGGAGGGATTTGGGAACCTTTTGGCTGAGTTGATTTGTCCAAAAAACGCTTTGGACCAGAAGGTTTCAGGGAAATGGCACCTTCTGGCCCAAAAAAGCTCAAATCCCATCCCAAACTCTGGGATGGCTGAGCTCAGGTTTGATCATAAATCCCAGGTCCCGGAGTCTCCATCTTGTTGTGATTTCCAGGGAGACACAAATCAGAGAGGGACTCGTGTTCCTTTGAGCAGGGTCATGTTTGTTGTTTGAAGCCAGCTAGAATGTGCTGTAATTCATTTGCTTCATTGTTCTGGGCTTTGTTTGCCCTCCTTTTTTCATTTTATTCTCTCCCCCCAAAGCAAAAGCAAACACTTGCACTGCTGTGTGAGGCACTGGGAACGTCCTGTCCCCTCGGGGCACCAATAAGACCAAGATTAATTTTTATCCTGACTCTACAGAGCCAGAATCCCAAAAGGCATCAGCTGGAGAGCCACACTGGGCTTTTTTCCCAGTTTAAGGAATAACAAGGTGTGTCCAGGCCTAAAATAACTCTTTTATTGCAGTTCTAGAGCACAAAACCAGGCTCAACCCTTTCTTGCTTTGGTTTTGAGGCTCTCCCAGCGAAACCATGGCTGGGCCAGCTTTGGATATTGGACAGTGCAGTGTCCAATTTTTATGGAACATCCCCATGGAAGAACTGGGGATGATAAAGGACATTAAAGACAACTTTTGGTTGATGGCAAAATGCCCCAAGACCTCAAGAATTGGCCCTAAATTGGTCACAGCTGAAGAAGAGATCTGAGTTGGAGCTACAGAGGGAAGGGAATTGGCTGGAAATGGGGTTTGTGCTTCCAGAGTGGGGGATCCATCCATGTGCTGAAAGGCTCTTTGCTCCTGGGAATCTCAGATATTTCAGGGATGAGGGGGAGGCAGGGAAGCTTCTGGTCCCCCCCATCATCTGTTGGGAGACTGGGAATAAAACACAGCCAAAGTCACTCAGAAAACTGGTGACAGCAACTAAATTTGGGTTCCTTTTCTCCCTTTTTGGTTTAAAACTGGTGCAGCTCTTCAGAAGTTTCTCCTCTGCTTTAGAATTTGGGGTTGGGAGGAGGTGGAAAATGGGAAGTCAGCAAGGAGAGGAAAGAGTTCTGCCTAAATCCCCCAGATTAATTGCTGGGCTTCTCTGTGGGGTTTAAGTCCGTGGTTACAACTCAAAGCTTTTCTACTGGAGGCCAAGATGTGAGATAGAAAGATGATCCAAAGCATCAAGAGAGAGGATGGATTAAATGGAGAATAAAAGGGGAAAGAAATGAGGAACTTGTGTGGTTGCGTGCTAGGAGCTTTGGAAAATCACGCTCAAATTGGAAGCATGTGCTCTAGAAAGTTACAACATAGGTATTGCAAAAAATGCATTTTTCCCAGAGGAAAGGGAGGAATTGGGATTCAGAATTATGAAATTATCTGGGGCACAGCTCTGGCCCTGTGCACAGGAGAGCAAAGTGTGGATGGAGATCCAGGAGGGGATGGTCCAGCACAGAGGTAACCTGGGCAGCTCCAGTGGGGAGGAGGCGTCACTTCCATGGAATAGGAGAGAGCTGGGATGGAGAAGGACTCAGGTTCAGGGCTCAAGGGGGCAATTCCTGGTCCAATTCAGAGTTTAGAGACATCCCCAGTGTCTGTTTGAGTCCCTGCTGAGGCTGAGAGTGGCTCCCACACGAGTGAGGTTGGAATGATTGTGGTTATTCCTTTGGTTCCCTGTGTGCCATGCTCAGGGGATGTATCAGTGAGAAGAGAGGGAGCTGGGGCCTTGGGGATGCAGAAATCCATGGCTGGGAAGGGCCCTGCCCTCCTTCCTGTCAAAGAAATGACCAAACTCAGCATCTCCAGCTCCAGAACATACCCTGGGCTAAAATTCGGAGCCACCTGGAGCAAGTTCTGAGCAGGATTGGGGAAGGAGGAAAGAATCCAGAGCTGGATCTGGAGATTGAAACCAAGAATTGGGAACATCTGGAAGGGGCTCTCCCATCCCTTCCCCATGAGCAGAGCTGGAGCAGGAGCTCCTGTCCGTGTCTCTGTCCAGCACTTCCCTCCAGCACAGATATTCCTGCTGTGCTTTGGCAGCCAGGATTCCCAGGTAATTTTTGGTGTTTAAAAACACCACAGAAATTTGTGTCCATGCTATTCCCAGCCTGGAAGAGGCAGCTGACTTGGGAGGAATAAGGAATGGAAAGCGGAAAGCAAAATGGAGAGATTTCCTGGAGAAATGCACATTTCAGGATGTATAGGGAGCTTGTGGAACCCCAGGTTTGGGTAGGAAGGGACCTCAAATTCACCCAGTTCCAACCAGGGACACCTTCCACTGTCCCAGGCTGCTCCAAACCGTGTCCAGCCTGGCCTTGGGCAGGGAATCCTGGAATGGTTGGGGTTGGAAAGGACCTTAAAACTCATCCCATTCACCCCTGCCATGGCAGGGACACCTCCCACTGTCCCAGATTGCTGCAGCCTGGCCTTGGACACTGCCAGGGATCCAGGGGCAGCCACAGCTCCCTGGGAATTCCATCCCAGCCCCTCCCCACCCTCACAGGGAGGAATTCCTTCCCAATATCTCATCATCAGCCCATGTACATCAGCATTTCTCCGGTGGAATCAACAAACCCAGAGACCTCAGCTCAATCCCAGGCCCTGTTTCCAAGTCAAAAGCCTTAAAAATGGAGCTGTCTCCTAATCTGAAGATGGTGAGTTTGATCCTCACACAGGGCACCCAATCCGCTGAAACCTCCCTTGTGGGTCCCCCTGATGGGGAGACCCCTAAAAAGTTCTGTGCCAGCAATGAGAGATGGATTCTTGCATTTTTTGGTCTTCAGGTTGTTGTTTATTCTTCTCTTATTAAAATCTCAGCACTCTGTCTGCATCTCAGACTCAGGGTACAGAGAAGGCACCAAAAGTCACCAGACCCAGATTCGAGCTCTTTTAAAGCTGTTTTGTCCAATTAACTCTTGGATGTATTTTATTTCCACCTCCCTACCAATAACTCATTATTTGTCTGTCCAACATCTGCACTGAGGTTCTTTCTAATGCATCCCCTGTGCCCCCAGCACTGCAGGAAATGGAGCAGGTGAAGAACAAGAAGGGGATCAGACAGTGCCCAAAATCCTCCAGCTTGTCTCCTGCCCACCCCCAAACTAAAAACCCAAAACTTTTTCCATACTAAACTTTTTCTTCCATCCTAAACTTTTTCTTCCATACAAAGCTTTTTCCATACTAAAAACCCGAAGTTTTTCACCCTGTGCTAAACACCACCACAATCCATTTCACACACTCGCAGATTCCCATTCATCCCAAAGTTTTGGAGGCTTTGTCCGTGGATGAAGGTTAAAAGCAGTTTTCTCCTGGAGGTCAGGACACCTCAGGACAGGCAGAAAAATCTCCCCTGTGCACTGGGTTCCAGCATTTGGAGGTTTTTGGGGGGAAGTGACAGAGAGGGAAATGGGGAGGGAAATCCAACCCTGGGCAGGCAGTGGGAAAGGGGGAAAAGAACCAAGAGAAGAGGCAGAGACCAAAGGAAAAGGATGGAAAAAGTGAGAGATGCTCAGAATTCAAGTACAACAGCAGGAGAAGAGTTTTGCCACATGTTCAGTGGAGCTGATGCCATGAAAAAGTAAAATACTTTTAATTAGGAATCAAAATTAGAGCAATTAATAAGGAGGGAGCTCATTTAATCGGAATGTTCAAAGTTCTTAGGGTGAATTATGGTCACAGACTCTGCAGCATCCTGGCTGGCAGCTCAGGCTTTGCTATAAAATCATTTAAATTCTTCCACTTTATCCCTGGGAGCAAATCTACCTTGGGGGACCTTGGAATCCTTGAGGAATCCAGGAATTTGCTGTGATTCCCATTCCCCACTGGCTGTTCCCAGCACTGCCTTCAGGATTTTCCCCCGAGCCCAAGTCCAAGGTTGGATCCAGGTCTTTCTAATTTTAGCCTAGTGGAATTCCTAGAAGCCAGAGAGAATTGACTTTCACACAAGAATCTCCTTTGTTTACACACCCGGCTTCTCTGTTCAGTCAACAAAACCTGGTTTTTATTAAGTTCCCCTGGAAAAATTAAAAGGAAAAAAGAGAGAGACATTTAAAATTAAAGGAAAAAATGTTTGGTTTGAGTGTTTGGGTGAAATCTGGGGGTGGGATGTTGGTGAGCTCAGAATGTTAATGAGAGATCAAAGCTTTTATTTTTAATAAATTAAAGGTTATCAAATTCCACAGAGTTTTCTAGGCTGAGAGTACCAGAGGATTCCAGGTGGGAAGGGATATGTGCAGGGTTCTAATCTCACATAAAAGGGTAAATAACGAGTTGCTCAGGTGGAATTCCAAGTTCAAGTTCAAATTTGATTTTTCCTTGTTTTCTGTTACCAGGTGCCTTTTGCTCTAGCTTTAACTTATGGAGTCAATACATTCCCATTAATGGGATTTATCTGCCTCAACCCTCATTAGACAGTGGGGTTTTCATGTGGCTCCTTCCAGATGGACAAAAAGGAAGGACAGAGGAGAATTCCCAAGGATCTGCCTGGCTGTATAAACCAGGAATTTAAATCCCTGGCACCTTCCAGATGGGTAAAAAGGAAGGACAGAGGAGAATTCCCAAGGATCTGCCTGGCTGCATAAACCAGGAATTTAAATCCTGTTACACTGGGTAAATGAGCACAGATGGCAGAAATCAATGAGGGAGATCATTATGGGATTAAAGATGATCCCATTCCACCCCTGCCATGGCAGGGACACCTCCCACTGTCCCAGGTGCTCCAAGCCCTGTCCAGCCTGGCCTTGGGCACTGCCAGGGATGGGGCACCTCTTCCATTAACCCATAGGAAGCAAGAAAGGGAAAAAAACCCCAAATCAAAATGGAATTATCATTCCCAAATACCCAGGGTGACCCTGGGATCAGCCACACCATTCCAGGGCATGGATTTGCTGTTTCCACCTTCCCTTGTGGAAGTGAAATGAGCTGGGGCAGAGCGGTGCTGGATGGGAGGGAGGGAGGAAATAAAGAAAATAAAGCACTGCAGGAGGAGATTTCAAATCCAAGCAGAGAAAATGGATTTTGGTTCAAACCTGGTGATTCGCATCTGGGCTGCTGGAGCATTACCTGAGTTCAAGTTTCGCTTTCACAAATGTCCCTTTTGTGACATCAGCAACTAAAGATCAATTACCTGAGTGTGCCTAATTGCAGGGGTCACACTCAGGGCTGGGCTTTCATTTTCCACCCAGCTGTTATTTCTGCCTCTTTTATTTCCCCTTTCTCCTTCAGCAATGGCATTTGCATTCCTTTTAGCCAAATACCAAGGTTAAACTAAAAATAATCCTGCCCATCAGTTTTAGATTAGGCCTAGGGCAGGCCCAGCTTTACAGTAAACGTGGGGGTCAGGGTTGCTCTGCTCTGCCAGGAACTGCTCCAGTTTCAGCAATGACATTAATGAGCTTTTTAGCAGCATCTGAAGGCATTTCTGATTGCCAAGTGACTGTTATTAATCACTGCATGAATCCACCTTCTATCAGGAAAAATGAGGGTGTTTAGGAATGGTTTCCTCTGCTGAAGCTGAGGAGGGTTTGAAACTTGTGCCATTCTCAGCACATCCTCAAATCCCAGTTCCTTTGAAAACAGTGGGATAATGCTTGTGATAATGCTGGGAGTGTCCAAGGGCAGCTTGGGCAGGGCTTGGAGCAACCCGGGACACTGGAAAATGTCCCTGACCATGGCAGGGGAGGGGTGGGATGGTCCTTAAGGTCCCTTCCAGCCCAAACCTTGCTGGGATTCTGGGATTCTCTAATTTCGGGATTTTCTGATCCTGGGATTATCTGATTACCTAAATCTCTGATTCTCTGATTATCTAAATCTCTGATTCTGGGATTTTCTGATTCCTAAATCTCTGATTCTCTGATTACCTAAAACTCTGGTTCTCTGATTATCTAAATCTCTGATTCTGGGATTTTCTGATTACCTAAATCTCTGATTCTCTGATTACCTAAAACTCTGGTTCTCTGATTATCTAAATCTCTGATTCTGGGATTTTCTGATTACCTAAATCTCTGATTCTCTGATTACCTAAAACTCTGGTTCTCTGATTATCTAAATCTCTGATTCTGGGATTTTCTGATTATCTGACTCTTGGATTCTGGGATTCTCTGATTCCCTGATTCTGGGATTCTGGGATTTTCTGATTCTGGAATTTTCTGATTCTGGAATTTTCTGATTCTGGGATTCTCTGATTCTCTGATTATCTAAATCTCTGATTCTGGGATTCTGGGATTCTCTGATTCTGGGATTCTGGGATTTTCTGATTCTGAGATTCTCTGATTACCTAAATCTCTGATTCTTTGATATCTAAATCTCTGATTCTGGGATTTTATGATTCTCTGATTCTGGGATTTTATGATTCTCTGAGTCTGAGATTCTCAGATTCTGGGATTCTCTGATTCTCTGATGATCTAAATCTCTGATTCTGGGATTCTCTGATTCTGGGATTCTGGGATTTTCTTATTCTGGGTTTCTCCGATTCTCTCATTCTGGGATTCTGGGATTCTCTGATTCCCTGATTCTGGGATTTCCTGATTCTGGGATTCTGATATTTTCTTAGTCTGGGTTTCTCTGATTCTGGGATTCTGGGATTCTGGGATTCTGGGATTCTCTAAATCTCTGATTCTGTTTATCACCTTTGTGTTCCCAAGGTTGGAATCTCTAATCCTTGTGAATCCGAGTCACCTCCTGCAGGTTTATGAACATTCCTTTGCTTTTTCCCAGTGCAAGCCCAGATTTGGTGCTTTGGAAGCTCAGCCTGCAGGGCTGGATGTTACATTTTAAATTTTCTCTACTAACAAACTCTGACTCCCAAGAGAACACCACATTCGACCTAAAACTGTAGAGAAAGCTTCCAAAATTAATTAGGAACACTAAGGTTACAAGGTTATAGCTAATTAAAAATATGTAATATCACAGAGTAAAAAACTTAGAGTTTAAAGTTTTAGAATATAGTAATATATACAAAACAACATAAAAATTTTAGAGGAAAAACTAGTCTTTCTTCCTAACCTTCTTCCTTCTTCTCCTTGCGTTTGGAAGGTATTTTATAATTAAATAAATAATTCTGCATTGCAGACCTCAAGTAATTAGTTATTGAGTTAAAAGTGCAAATATTTTAAGTGTCATTTCTTAATTAAATAGTTTAACCTTTAAAAACCTTATAAAAATAAAAATATTTATATATGCTATTACCAAATACTATATATACTATAGACATATATATGGTTAACTATAAAAATAGTTAACCATTTTATACCTTGTTAACAAAATACTAGAAAACTCACTACTGTGACATTTTAACATGAATTTAAAAAATAAATATCTAAAAAATAAACAGCCAAAAAAAAATCTAACTATAAAAATAGTTAAACATTTAAAACCTTGTTAATTAAATACTAGAAAACTCACTACTGTGAGACTATAACATGAATTTTTTAAAAATAAACATCTGACTATAAAAATAGTTAACCATTTTAAACCTTGTTAAAATACTAGAAAACTCACTATTGTGAGACTATAACATAAATTTTAAAAACATAAACAACTAACTATAAAAATATTTAACTATTTTAAACCTTGGTAGTAAATACTAGAAAACTGACTGGTGTGAGATTTGAACATAAATTTTAAAAAAATAAACATTTAAACCTAAACACAAAATCCTATCTCAAGAACTTCAATCCCTACCTCAACAAAACTAAAAAATAGAAAATAAAAAAAATTAAAATATAAATTAAAAAATTAAACATAAAAATTAAAAAGAGAAATATAAAATTAAAATTAAAATAAAGGATAAAAAATAAAAAATAGAAAATAAAACATAAAAGATAAAAAATAAAAATTAAAAAAGAAAACAGAAAAATTAAAAAAGAAAAAATATAAAATTAAAAGAAAATTAAAGATAAAAAATACAAAATAAAAATTAAAATAAAATATTAAAAAACAAAAAAATTAAGGAAAAAATACAAAATAAAAACAGAAAATAAAAGATAAAAAATAAAAGATAAAAAATAAAAGATAAAAAATAAAAGATAAAAATATAAATAAAATAATATATAAATTTAAAAAATTTTTAAACCAAAGCCCAGCAGTTGGGCCCAGGAGATTCCATAGGGAAGTGCTAATCCCCCCTCCTGCAGAGTGCAGGGGTTCAAAGGAAGGTGTCACCAGGTGTGGCCCCACAAGGGAATTAAACCCAGCTCCAGTTCTGAAACCAGACCCTCCTTCAAAGGCCCCCAGGCCCGGAAGGCCGGAATCCCTGGGAAGGAATTGCTTTCACTGGGGCTCTTTCAAAAGGTCTCAGGATCCAAAGGATGAGATTATTTCTGATCCCTGGGGGTGAGAGAAAAGCTGAAACCTGGCTCTGGTTTAAAGGGGCTCTGTCTGTGAGGCAGGGCCAGACCTGTCCTCTCCCCTCGGGTTCTGCACTGGAACCAACTCAATTCCTGGTGCTCTGGCATCCAGGGAATCACAGATTCACAGAATCACAGAATTCACAGAATTCACAGAATCACAGAGTCACAGAGTCACAGATTCACAGAATCACAGAATTCACAGAATTCACAGAATCACAGAGTCACAGAGTCACAGAATCACAGAGTCACAGAATTCACAGAATCACAGAGTCACAGAGTCATAGAGTCACAGAATCACAGAATCACAGAATCACAGAGTCACAGAGTCACAGAATCACAGTCACAGAATCACAAAATCACAGAATCAGAGAATTCACAGAATTCACAGAATCACAGAGTCACAGAATCACAGAGTCAGAGAGTCACAGAATCACAGAATCACAGAATCACAGAGTCACAGAATCACAGAATCACAGAATCACAGAATCACAGAATCACAGAATTCACAGAATCACAGAATCACAGAGTCACAGAATCACAGAATCACAGAATCACAGAATCACAGAGTCACAGAGTCACAGAGTCACAGAGTCACAGAATCACAGAGTCACAGAATCACAGAATCACAGAATCACAGAGTCACAGAATCACAGAGTCACAGAGTCGCAGAGTCACAGAATCACAGAGTCACAGAATCACAGAATTCACAGAATCACAGAGTCACAGAGTCACAGAATCACAGAGTCACAGAATCACAGAGTCACAGAGTCACAGAGTCACAGAGTCACAGAGTCCAGAATCATAGAATCACAGAATCACAGAGTCACAGAATCACAGAATCACAGAGTCACAGAGTCACAGAATCACAGAATCACAGAATTCACAGAATTCACAGAATTCACAGAATTCACAGAATTTACAGAATCACAGAATTCACAGAATTCACAGAATTCACAGAATCACTGGGTTGGAAGAGACTTTCAAGCCCATCGAGTCCAACCCAGCCCCAGCACCTCAACTCAATCCTGGCACCCAGTGCCACATCCAGGCCTTGTTAAACACACCCAGGGGTGGTGACTCCACCACCTCCATGGGCAGAACATTCCAGAACTTTATCACTCTTTCCATAAAATCTTTTCCTGAATATCCAACCTGAATTTCCCTTGGTGCAGCTCGAGGCTGTGTGCTCTGGTTCTGTCAGTGCTGCCTGGAGAAGGAAGCCAAACCCAGCTGAGCACACCCTAGGGAGCTGTGGAGAATGACAAGGTCACCCCTGAATCTGCTTTTCTCCAGGCTGAGCACCCCTGTGGGAACCCAGGACATTCCTCTGCCTGCTCTGAATGGCTCCAGCCCCTGCCAGGGGGCTCAGAGACCTTGGCACAGAGTCCAAGACCCCTCTGACTTGATTTTGACCCATGGAGCAAAATTACCACCTTTGTGTGAAGAATTACAAGTCAAGAGAGTTTAAGTAGAATAATAGTTAGTTTGTCAGGGGGTGAAAAGTAGATTTTTGGGGTTTTTAGAATGGGGGCTCAAGGTCCCAAGATGGAGGAATCTGGGCGTGCCCTGTCCTTCTTCTCCTTCTCCCTAGCCTCCATGTTCTGGGTGATGCTGGCACTTTTGGATTGGTTTAAGGTAGAAGCTCACCGCCTAACACAGGTGATAGGTATTGGGGAATTATTGTAAATAAAGTACATGTAGTTTTTAGTATAAAAAGCCAACACCACCCCAAGGTGGTCAGTGTGCCTCAACCCAACCTGCTGAACAGATCTTGGCGGGTCAGAGAAAGAATGTTCTAGATAAGAAACAATAAACAACCTGGAGAACGAGAACAGAGGAACCAGTACCATCCCCAGGGCAGCTCTGACTCTCTATAAAGGGCTGAAAACCGGGGTAAACTGCTTTAGAAAGGGCTGAAACCAGGGGATGAACCATCCCCTGGGCAGCTCTGACTCCTTAGAAGGGCTGAGACGAGGGGTAAACCATCCTCAGGGGAGCTCTGACTATTTAGAAAAGGTTGAAACATCCCTGATCCAGAATTTTGGCTGAATATTTTATTAAACCATCCCCAGGTTAGCTCTGACTCTCTAGAAAGGGCAGAAACATCCCTCATCCAAAATTTGGCTGAATATTTTATTAAACCATTCTCAGGTCAGCTCTGACTCTTTAGAAAAGGCTGGAACATCCCTGATGCAGAATTTTGGCTGAATATTTTATTAAACCATCCTCAGGGCAGCTCTGACTCTTTAGAAAAGGCTGAAACCAGGGAATAAACCTTCCCCAGGGTAGTTCTGAGTCTTTGGAAAGGGCTGAAACATCCCTGATGCAGAATTTTGGCTGAATATTTTATTAAACCATCCCCAGGGCAGCTCTGACTCTTTAGAAGGGCTGAAACCAGGGATAAACTATCCAATTGCAGCTCTGAGTCTCTAGAAAGGGCTGAAACCAGGGATAAACCATCCTCAGGGCAGTTCTGACTCTTTAGAAAAGGCTGAAACCAGGGAATAAACCTTCCCCAGGGTAGTTCTGAGTCTTTAGAAAGGGCTGGAACATCCCTGATCCATAATTTTGGCTGAATATTTTATTAAACCATTCCCAGGGCAGCTCTGACTCTTTAGAAGGGCTGAAACCAGGGATAAACTATCCCATTGCAGCTCTGAGTCTCTAGAAAGGGCTGAAACCAGGGATAAACCATCCTCAGGGCAGTTCTGACTCTTTAGAAAAGGCTGAAACCAGGGAATAAACCTTCCCCAGGGTAGTTCTGAGTCTTTAGAAAGGGCTGAAACATCCCTGATCCAGAATTTTGGCTGAATATTTTATTAAACCATTCCCTGGGCAGCTCTGACTCTTTAGAAGGGCTGAAACATCCCTGATCCAGAATTTTGGCTGAATATTTTATTAAACCTTCCTCAGGGCATCTCTGACTCTTTAGAAAGGGCTGAAACATCCCTGATCCATAATTTTGGCTGAATATTTTATTAAACCATTCCCTGGGCAGCTCTGACTCTTTAGAAGGGCTGAAACATCCCTGATACAGAATTTTGGCTGAATATTCTAAATATTCAGCCAGAATGGAGCTCCAGGCAGCCCAGGCTGGGTGTGGAGAGCCCAGTCTGGGCTCTGCTCTCTGTGCTTTCTCACAGATCCCAAAGAGGGACAGGAAAACGTGTCCAACGTTTCTTGGTGTGCCTGGAAAACTTCATCTCCTTCGTCTCCTCCATCTCCTTCATCATCTCCTCCATCTCCTCCATCTCCTCCATCATCTCCTTCATCTCCTTCGTCTCCTCCATCTCCTCCATCTCCTCCATCTCCTTCATCTCCTCCATCTCCTCCATCTCCTCCATCTCCTCCATCATCTCCTCCATCTCCTCCATCTCCTCCATCTCCTCCTTTGGTGAGGGCAGAGGAGGTCTCAGAGATGTGGGGACAAAGGCTGGGAGATGTTCCCTCCTCTCGTGGTTATTTTCAGTCTGCTGCAGCCTTGCCTTTCTTTCACTGAGGTGCAGGATGTTTTCACAAGTACTTGCTAAAAGATCTGAGTAATTCAGTGTATTAAATTAATGTGGAAATCTGTGAATGGATTTCTCAACAATAAATGCGCTGCAGAGCCCAAAGTGCCTGTCCAAAATCCTCTCTGGGACTGTCTGACCTGTTCTGCATCCTCCTTCCCTCTCAGGCTGCTCTGGGACCCTTAAAACCCTTCACATTTCTATTTTGAGTTAATTCATGTCATACCTTTGTGATCCTCAGTGCTTCCAGTGTGTGTTTTTATCCAGGGCCTGGAAATATCGATTATTGAGGGGTTAGACAGAAATGCCAACAATTGATTGATTAATTTTCAATATTCAGGCAATTCCTTGCGTGGCAGTGCTTCCAGCAATGTGTTTATGAGCATTAATGACTTAGGGAAGGATGTGCTCAAATCAGGGAATGAATATTTCTATTTTTCACATTCTCTTCCTCAGTTTTTAACATTTACAAATCGCTTCTCCATGCCACTGCAATATAAAACAGGGCTGAGATAATTTCCAGTCAGAATCACCTCCTGTCATTTGCCCCGGGATGAGCTCAAATATTCTGTGAAATGGAGCTTTTAAAGAATTCCCCACTTCCTTTGGCTGGGAGGAAGGGAAGTTGTAAATTGGATTTTGGAGCTGTTCAGCTCTGGAGCTTTTAAAACATTTACTGGAGGTTTAAAAAAGGATTTTGGTGTGGAGTTATTGTGATTGTTTTTACATCCACTTTGCATCTATTTCTTCCTTAGGGGAGTGGAATGAGAGCAGAGGAGAAAAATCACAAAATTAATTTTATGTTGCAAAATTCCTCTGCTACAATACAGGAGCAGAAAAAAAATGACCTTAAAGAAAACTGTTCCTGAAAAAGGAGAAATCTTTCCATTCTTTCAGCATCCAACGTGTGTTTGCTCATGTGCTGCCCACAGCTGACGTTCTCTCTTAGCTAATTACCACTGACATTTAATTCAAACTGAAAGGAGCCCAGGGGTCTAAAAATAACCCCAAAGCACAAGAGAACAAAGCACTTCTCTGCCTCTGACCCTGGCAGCACCAAAACACAGTCTGGGAATGGCAGGGGGAGCAAATCTCTGCATTTGGGAAAAATCTCTGCAGCTTTTTGGGGCCATCTGCTCATTTGGGGTACCTTGGGATTGAAGGGCTGGAAGTGTTGGTGTCAGACCAACAAACAGAGCAGTCCAGGAGTTCCAGGCATTAAATTCCATTTTGAGTCTTGTTTGAATCTTCCCTTGGGTTCTGGAGGGGAGATTTGGTGTCCTGAAGAACTGGAGATGTTTCTCCACGTTGTTACCTCTGCACAAGGAGTTGTGCCTCGTGTTTATTTGGATTAATTCCAATTAATTAAACACAAGAGAGTTGTGCCTCGTGTTTATTGGGATTAATTCCAGCCCTGTTACATCTCCCAGGATTGCAGCTAAGTGCTGAAATAGATTCTTTGTCTCTTTTTTCCTCATCTCTAAAAAAAATTCCAGCTGATTTCTAAAAAAAATCACGACAAAGTCTGCGAGAGATGTTCTCTCACACTCTTGTTTGTGTTCAGTCTCCTGCAGCCTTGCCTCTCCTCAGGAGGTGCAGGATGTTTTCACAGGTACTTGCTAAAATATCTGAGTAATTCAATGTATTCCAGTGGGGTGGGCCATGTGGAAATCTGTGAATGGATTTCTTAACAAAAAATGCAGAGCCCAAAGTGCCTGTCCAAAATCCTCTCCGGGACTGTTCTGCACCCTCCTTCCCTCTGAGGCTGCTCTGGGACCCAGCCAGAGCCTTTAAAACCTTTCACATTTGTCCCCTGGGAGGGTGGGAAGGAATTCCCAGATGGAATTCCCAGGGAGCTGGGGCTGCCCCTGGATCCCTGAAGTGCCCAAGGCCAGGCTGGAGCCCCCTGGGACAGTGGGAGGTGTCCTGGGCATGGCAGGGGGGCACTGGGTGGGATTTAATGTGCCTTCCAAACAAACCATTCCAGGATTCTGCAACCCACCCATCCCTCTTTTTAAGGATTGAGGTGTGGGGTCAATCCTTTGTCATTCCTCAAAGGCAACGGTGGCACCCTCAAGGAGGGGCTGCCCTGCTGGCAGGAAAGGAATGAGACTGGACCATTTCCATAACCTTGGGCTTAATCCCTGTTTGATTTCTGAGCCTGAATTTGGAACCTCAAATTCTCTCTGACTTTTCCCATTGCCTGTAACTCAGAGAATGGGATCAGCCAGTGTTATGGGATGGCTTTGGTTAAATTCCCAATCCCTCCTGGATGCAGAATCCATTACCAAGAGGATAAGGGAAAAGGAAACCTTGTGTTGTGTGGGATGAACATCCCAGCCTGGAGACACAGAGCTTGGAACGGCTCCACCTGGAGCTGGAATCTCCACCAGGGATCGCTGGCAGCAGATTCCTGGTGGATCTCAAGCTCCTGCAGAACATCTCCTCTTCCACATCCTGCAACACCTCACTGCAGGTCTGGTGCACAAGGAATTTCCTACTTCTGGGATTTCTGCTGGTCACAGTGACTCTGAGATACGTACAGGTCTCTTTTCCCAGCCTGGCAATTGAAGAAGGAGTCAGGATTCTTCTGTTCTCATTCTCAAGGTTGTTTATTGTTGCGGTGTGATGTCAGGGTTTGCCTCAGACACCCCGTCTCAGACATCTTTAGGGTTTCTCCTAAAGATTCCTTCCCCAGGTGTGTCAGTCACCTCTCCTTTGCCCTCCCAGCACTGTCTGTCAATCCTGGCATTCCAGAATTGGCAGATCCAAAGGATGCCCTCTACCCCTGGGGGCATTGGGCCATCCAGGTGTCCTTTGTCCCTTTGTCCCTCCCCTCCTGTCCCTGCTTGGTGGCTCCCTGCCCCTTCCCTGCCCCTCTGCCCGGGGTTCAAAGGAGCAGCAACCACGGGCTCAGGGAGTTCTGTTGGAGCTGGTGCTGCATTCAGAGCCCTGTGGGCCAGAATAAAGCTCTGGGTCCAAACCCTCCATCAGAACCGACTCCTTTCCTTCAGCATCGCCTCAAAGCTTCTCCACAGAGGGAAACCTGAGCAGCAGCCCCTGTTATGGGGGGAAGCTCCATCCCAGCACCACCAGAGCTCCTGCAGGCTTGTCTTGTCCCTGCTGGTCACATCAAACCAGCTGGCAGAGCCTTTCTGATTGCAGGACCAGGATTGTTCAGGTTGAATTATTGGGGACACAAAGAGTTATGGGAATCTGCCAAACCTCGTTCATGTCCCTGCCCTGGATTCAGGGTAGGGATGTTGTCCTTTGAGAGGCTCCACATGGCACAGCATATTCCAGAGTGCCATGGAATGGAGCTCCAGGCGTGCCTTCCCAAGGGGCTCAGCCAGTCCTCAGTCGTTTTAACCCCTGGCCTTTGGTAATTGTTGTTTGTGGATCAGATTTTCCTTGGCCCGTTCTCTGTGGGATGTGAGAGTGGTTGGTGTCTCCAGCCCGGTTCAGGCTGTGTCTGGCTGCTTCTATTCCACAATCCAGATGTTTGTTTGACCATAGGCATTTTACAAAAGCCTAAACCAAATAAATACCCAATCCTATCCCTTCGCCTCCCTTTGGATTGAGCATCCCCAGAGTCTTATTGAGGTTAATGAGGGTTTTCCTCTCTTCAGCAGCAAACTCAGATCCACAGCAGGGCTGGACACCACAGAGCCAGATCCACCTGGGGGTCCCTGGGACCCTCTCAAAGTGCTCCTGGCAGAGCTGATGGAAGGGACCAGGGGGTCAGGATGAAAGCGACCCCTCCAGAGGCTGGCATGTGCAGCACAGAGAGCAAAACCAGAGAGAAAACAGCTCTTCCCTTCCTCCTCTGCCCCCTTCCCACCCCCAGCCACCATTTACAGGGATGATTGTTAATGAGTTGATTTGTAGCTCCATCCGTGGAACTTTCAAACAAGCCTTTCCCTGGCAGATTCCTTTGAAATTCCGAGTGGTTTTTTAATGGGAAAAATGAACCAAGAGCTCTTCCATTTGTGTCCTGTTGTTGTTTATAATCAGGGCTGGCAGAAACGTCAGCTCCTAATGCTTCGCCCACTGCTCCTCCACATGATTATTCATCCCAGGAGTGGGGATGGGAGGCAAAGAGGTTCCTGTGATGGTTGTTTTGTAACCTTCTCCTATTTTTAAAAGGGACACAGTCCAGAACCAAACTGTGGGTTTAACTCGGCCCGAATCACCTCGTGGCCAGCAGGACCTTTGTTCCTGCTACCAGGTCCTGAGTGTGTGGCTAAAACAACCTGAGCTGTGCTCCCTGGGCCATTCTGCTGCCCTCTCCAGCCAAGCTGAGCAGGGATCAGGATGCTCTCCATCATTTTCCTGTTTGCTGGAAAGTTTAGTGAAGTTAACTGTGAGCTGCTTTGAAGTCTGGCTTTGTAAACAAACATATCGAGAGAATTATTTACCACCACGACTTTTAGGAATTTGCAGAATCCCGAGCTATTCAAAACACACTTCTGTCACTTGAACGTTGTTTATAAATGTCTCCAAGAGCTGCCAGGACAAATCAGGCCCCAGTGACAGAAGGCAGTGGTCACCGGACAGGGTCACTGAGGTTGGCATGACCTGGGGGGGCACCAGGCTGGTGAGATGAAGTCACAGTGTTAATGAGCTGCACGCTCGTTAATGCAGCTCTTTCCCAGGAGTTGGGGAGGGTGAAACAGGAAAGACTTATAAATATGATTGTCTGGCAAAAGATTTTGAGAATATGGAAACTATAAGTGAGATTGAAATGAAAGCAAGCTTTGAGATCCCTCAGTTACTGAACAACTGGAAAACAATGGTGTGGCTGGCTGAAGGTGATCCCCTTTTGATGAAACAACTCCCTCTGCTTGCAGACAGGCCCAAGGGTCAGAGCAGACCCTACAGCTTGGCAGAAGGGGCACAAAGAGGAGTTTTTAGGGTTTAAAATGTAACACAGTATGGTAATGTAATGATTCTTATAGGCTGTATGTAAATGCTGTCGGATTTGAATCTTGTACTGGATTGGTTAGTGAGAATCAGAATATTCAACACAGAAGAAGATTTAATGTATTGCAATGGGAACCTTGCTCTCTTGCCCCTCTTAGCTCTTGCTTCTTACCCTGTTTATTCTCTTACCCCTTTTGTTCTCTTGCCCTTTTACTCTCTTTCTCATCCTCTCTCCCCCTCTCTTCTCTCGGGCCTGCTCTGAGCTGTGCCTGGCAGCTCCCAGCAGGGCCCCTCTGCAATAAACCCCAAATTGCACGACCTGGCTTCAGAGATCTCTCGTCTCTGTCCATCCTGACCGTCCTACCCCCCGACACTCTGACACCTTCCCATTGGGAAATTCTCCTTGTGGCTGCTCTTGGAGCCCCAGCAGCCTCCAGATCCCATCCCCTGGCTGCCAGCACTGGGTGAAGCTGTGCAGAGCTGTCCTTGGGAGCTCAGGGACATGAGTGGGATGTGCTGTGATATCCCTGGAGGACATGGTGGGGCTGCTCCCAGGGCTGTGAGGGCCTTGCTGTTGCCTCTGGAAAGAGAATAATCCCTCTTTTCTGGGCTGGAAGGGTTCTTTATCTGGGATTTGTGCTCTCTGGCAGCTCACAGCCCTTGTGAGCAGAGTCTCTCTCGGGAGGTTGCAGTTTATTGAAAAGTCTCTGTTTCAGCCCGCACGTTTGAAGAATGAGTCGGAGTTCTTCAGTTCTCAGTCTCACAGTTGTTTATTGTATCTTATCTATCAAAATTTTTCTCCTGTCCAGCTGAGGTCCACTCAGCAAGACAGTCAGAGGCACTCTGCCTGCCCCTGGGGCAGTGTTATGTCTTTATACTAAAAACTACGTGTACAATGTTTACAATTACTTTCCAACACCTATCACCTGTGTTAGACAGTGAGCTTCTACTCAAAACCAATCCAAAAGTGCCACCATCACAGCAGAAGATAGAGGTAGAGAAGAAGAAGAAGAAGAAGAAGAAGAAGAAGAAGAAGAAGAAGAAGAAGAAGAAGAAGAAGAAGAAGAAGAAGAAGAAGAAGAAGAAGAAGAAGAAGAAGAAGAAGAAGAAGAAGAAGAAGAAGAAAAAAAAGAAGAAGAAGAAGAAGAAGAAGAAGAAAAAGAAGAAGAAGAAGAAGAAGAAGAAGAAGAAGAAGAAGAAGAAGAAGAAGAAGAAGAAGAAGAAGAAGAAGAAGAAAGGCCGGACACACCCAGTTCCCTCCATCTTGTCCCCAAAACCCCAATTCTAAAAGCCCCAAAATCCACTTTTTCACCTAGTGATAATTTTATTATTACACTACTTAAACTTCTGTGGCTTTCAGGTCTTCATACAAAGCTGGCAATTTGCTACAAGGGTCATAATCAAACCCACAGGTGTTCTGGGCTGTGTGCCAGGGTCTCTGAGCCCCCTGGCAGAGTCCTGGCAGCTCTGGACACCCAGAGGAGTGCACTGAGTCCCGACAAGTCTCCTTCACCAATAACTCATTGGAGGCAGCTCCATGGTCCTGCAGCTCCTCCACACCTGGTAATTATCCCCAGCAGCACCATCTGCTCTGGGGCTTAATGGCTGGGCTTTCAATTTGGCTTTAAATTACACCTTGGAGTAAAGATCACAGCAGGCATTATGGGATGCTGTGGGAAGGATGGAGTGGATGTCTGGGGTGACACAGAGTGACACAGAGCAGCCACTGATGGGGCTTCCAGAGAGACACAAGAAGCCAATTAAGGGAATCTGGAACAAATCCTCCCCAGAGGAGCTGCTGATGCGATGGTGACTAGGCCAGCTGAGCAGCCACTGGAGCTCATCAAAGCTCTGGGGTTATTGAGTTAAAAACTACTAAAGGTGAATTTTCACCTGCAGCTGATAAGGAGATGGATGCTCTGCCTAATTACCCTGCTCGTTTGGAATAAAGAGATAAGCTCTGATGGATCTGGAGTTCAGTGGGCTGCAGCCTCTGCACTGATGAGCTCAGAGGTCTTTTCCAGCCTAATCTGTGATTCTGGGAATCTGTCACCAACATCTTGCGCTTGTCTGGCTGTAGCTGGGCTGGGAGCTGCTTCAGCTGCAGAGGGAGGGACAGAACACCCAGAGCTGATGGCACAGCAGTAAAACTGGGCCTCCCTCCTCGTTGGGATCCTGCTTAATTAATGTGCTTCAGCATCAATTCCACTGCAGAGGAGCTCCATTTGCTTCTGCTCTGATGGGGAAGGGACAAATATTGGGGTAGAGAAAGAAAGAGTGACTTCAATAATGACCTCTGACAGTTCTTCCATTCCTTCACAGGTTCACAGCCCTCTTTCTCCTCTGGGAGGGGAAACACAAACACCCCAGCAGCTCATGAAATGATCATTTGGATGGAAAAAGGGGGGAAACAGAATTAAAATTGTATAGGTCTGTTTAGACCTGTACTAGGAACAGGTCCTGGTTTTTCCCTCAGAGGAAATGGAATCAGCTTTTCAACTCCTTAAATTTAAATAATAGCACAACACTTGTCTTGGAGCAGGGAAACATCCAGCTGCAGGGAATGTCCAGCTGCAGGAATATATTCAACTGCAGGAATATCCAGCTGTGGGGAATATCTGACTGCAGGGATATATCCAGCTGTGGGGAAGGTCCAACTGCAGGAAATGTCCAACTGCAGGAAAATATCCAACTGCAGGGAATATCTAACTGCAGTTAAATATCCAACTGCAAGGATATATCCAAGTGCAGGGCATATCCAACTGCAGGGAAATATCCAACTGTAGGGAATATCTGTTTGCAGGGATATATCCAGCTGTGGGGAATGTCCAACTGCAGGGAATATCCAACTGCAGGAAATTATCCAGCTGTGGGGAATATCCAACTGCAGGGAATGCCTAACTGCTGTTAAATATCCAACTGCAGAAATAGATCCAACTGCAGGGAATATCCAACTGCTGTTAAATATCCAACTGCAGGGAATATCCAACTGCAGGGAATATCCAACTGCAAGGAATGTCCAGCTGTGGGGAACATCCAGCTGTGAGAAATATCCAGCTGCAGGAAATATCCAGCTGCAGGGAATGTCCAACTGCAGGGAATATCTGACTGCAGGTATATATCCAGCTGTGGGGAATATCTGACTGCAGAAAATGTCCGGCTGCAGTTAAATCTCCAGCTGGAGGGACATATCCAGCTGCAGGGAACATCCAGCTGCGGGGAATATCCAACTGCTTCCACTCAGCAGTGTCTGCAAATTGAGACATTCATTGTCTTGGTTTGCATTATGGATTTAAACAAGTGCTCCAGACTAACCAGGGGCTGTTTCTCATTTCCCTTTCTGCCAGGAATCACAACCATCCCTCCCTGAGTGCAGCCTGGAGAAGGTTGGAGGAGCCAGGGACACGTCAGGGCAACCCCTGCCTAAGTGTGAAAGGTGAGCTTGGGACATACCTGGAACATCTGTCAAAAATGGCTTTTGGGATTGACAAAATTCATCAGTTCTAAACAAATTTGTGGGGCTGATGCTTCTGTGACTTCTCCAAAACCTACATTCAACTTCCCATCTCCCAAAATTATTTTCAAGACTGGACAGGAGAACTGAAGCAGAGAATATTGACAAGGGCATGGAGTGCTAGGACAAGGAGAATGGCTTCCCACTGAGAAAGAGGGTTGGATGGGATATTAGGGAAAAATCCTTCCCTGTGATGGTGCTGAGGGGCTGGATGGAATTCCCAGAGGAGCTGTGGCTGCCCCGGATCCCTGGAAGTGTCCAAGGCCAGGCTGGACAGGGCTTGGAGCATCCTGGGAGAGTGGGAAGTGTCCCTGCCCAGGGCAGGGGTGGCACTGGGTGACTTTTAAGGTTCCTTCCCACCAAAACCATTCCATGATCCTATGAAACAACTCCCATCACAAGACCCCTTTCAGGAAAAGAAACATTTCAGCTTTTTTCCCAAGGATCTCCAGATGATCTCCAGCTTGCTTGGAAGGAACAGCGGCCCCTCACCAGCTCACTGATGATTTTCCAGATGATCTCCAGCTTGCTTGGAAGTAACAGCAGCCCCTCACCATCTCGCTGCTGATTTCATTTCTGCCTCTGCCACTTTAACAACAAAGGACAAAGAAATCAATCCCATGCCTGGGTGTGCAGATTCTCCCTGGGATTCTCCAGTTCTGAGGGATGAGTTAATTCTGTTTCCCTCTCCAGTGGCACTGCAGGCATCGCATGACGAGGCACATCTGCTCGGTGACTCACGGCAGGGAACGTCCCATGCGTGCCAGCGGCACAGCCTGCCTCACTCTCAGCCTTTGGGAGCCTCTTTGCAGGCCCAGTTATGCAAGAAATAAAAGGGGACAAATTCATGCCAGGGGAAGAACTTTGAAAGCTGCAATTTGGCCTGGAAAAATATCCAGCATCAAGATATCAATAATGAGAGCGTGCTCCTGCTGACAGTCCTGGAGACAAGAATTCTCTGAGCATCCAGAGCCAACTTCTCCAGATCCTTCGGATCTCTGCCCTTACACATGGAAAACCCCCAGTGGAGGGAGTGGAGCAAGGGATTGGGAAGGGTTTGGAAGATGAAATGTCCTGAGATTTGGGTTTCCTTGGATGGAGATGCCAAGTCTTTAAAAGAGGTTGAGGACATTGATGACGGAGCCCAAGGGATCCCTCGGGGAAAGAGGAGGGAAGGAAAGAGGGGCCATTGATGTGTCCAGAGAATTAAAGAATTATTAAGGGTGGAAATGACCTCCAAGAGGGGCCATTGATATCTCTACTGAATTAGAGAATTATTAAGGGTGGAAAGGTCCTCCAAGAGGGGCCATTGATGTGTCCAGAGAATTAAAGAATTATTAAGGGTGGAAACAACCTCCAGGAGGGGCCATTGATGTGTCCATAGAATTAATAATTATTAAGGGTGGAAAAGTCCTCCAAGAGGGATTATTGATACCTCCATTGAATTAGAAAATTATTAAGGGTGGAAAAGACCTCCGAGAGGGGCCATTGAAGTGTCCATAGAATTAAAGAATTACTAAGGATGGAAAAGATCTCCAAGAGGGGTTATTGATGTGTCCATAAAATTAAAGAATTATTAAGGGTGGAAAAGATCTCCAAGAGGGGTTATTTATGTGTCCATAAAATTAAAGAATTATTAAGGGTGGAAAAGACATCCAAGCCAAGGGTCTTTTCCCCTCCAAGGATGGGTTATTGACATCTCCATACAATTATAAAATCATTATAGGTGGAAAAGACCTCCAAGATCATCAAGTCCAAGCATTGACCAAATCCCACCATTCCCACTAATGATGAATTGCCACAAATGCTCATTTTTTTTCAACACTTCCAGGGGTGGGATGGAGAGCCTGTCCCAATGCTTGGCCACTCTTCCAGGGAAGGAATGTTCCCTGATATCCAACCTGGAGCTTCCATGGCACAACTTGAGGCTCGTTTCCCCTTGTGCTGCTTGAGGTGCCAAGAAAACAGCAGGAATTTTCCTTTTGCAATCCCCAGGATTGTCAGGATGTCCCTTTAGGCCTCCCAGCATCCAGCTGAAGGGAATGACATCTGTGCCATCTGGAATTGTCAGTTTAATGCTGCAGGATTCTGGGATAAGGAATTCGAGGCACTTTGCCCTGGCATTCCTTGGAATCTGCAAGGCTTTAAAGCAGTTGTGCAATAAAGAGGGAAATAGGAACAGATTGAAAGGGAATCTCACCAGCTGGAGGCTGGGGAATGCAGCACAGAGAGCCATGGAAGTCATGGATCTGCTGCATTTGGCTGCACTTTGGGATTTGTTTTCTTTTTTATTTTTTTTCCTATTCCCAAATTGTTCCTCTGCAAGTTGTGCTCCAAGGCTTCCGATGGGGTAGAGGCACCTCATGCAGAAAAAAGTTTGTGACCCAGTGTCACCAGTGGAGCTCTGCTGCTTCCACCAGCTGAAAGCTTGGCCTTTTGTGTGTTTTCCTGACCTTTCTCATTATTCCTGATTGTTGGATTATGACAATGTATTCCTTCCTTTTTCTGTGAGTGCCTCGCCACGGCTTTTGTTCTCCTTTGGACAAATGAAAATTTGGAATGGAATTAATCAGTGGCTTTGGGGTCTCCTGGGACAGGGGAGGGGAGTCCTCCAGGGAGGGAGAGCAGTTACAGGGTCACAGAATGGTTTAGGCTGGAAAAGTCCTTTAAGATCATTGAGGCCAACCTTAAACCCAACACTTGGGTGGCCAAATCCACCCTTGATCCATCCCCAAGCTCCAGGCTGAGCTGGATCTGTGTGTGAATCCCATGGATCCCCATCCATCCCAGGGAAAGCAGATTTATGGACCTGTCCCCACCATCCTGTGCTCCAGCATGGACATTTGGGTACACCAGCGAGCTCTTGGTGGCATTGCTGGTGGGAATGGCAAAGCAGAAGGAAACTGGAGAGTTTGAAAGCTGGGACTTCCTTCCTCTCCCAAGGCAAGACACAAAGTTAGGTGCTGAGTAATTTGCTAAAATAATTTGGGCAGTTCTTCACCTTCTCCTCCCATGGGTGAGTTTGAGTGTTCTGATGTTTGAATGTTCTCGTGTCTGAATGTTCTAATTTGGGGGTTATTTTGACACCCTCCCAGCAGAGCTCTTGCCTATTCAAGTATTTAAATGCAATTTATCGTAAATCATACCCTGCTTCTCTGGACTTGTTTATGAAGGGGATTTTATCTAGCTGAGTGGTTCCCATTAGAACTTTTAATTTTTAATGAACTATTTTAGCAGCTCTAATGATTATTAGCCAGGAGCTGTGGGTGAAGCAACTCCACCACCCCTGTGCCAGCCTGTGCCTGAAGTAAAGCTCAGTTTAAGCCCCCAGCACTGAGGATTTGCCCTGCTCAGACCCTCCTTGGAGGCACCCAGGCCTCCTTCCCACGTCCTTGGGAAGAGGAGGGGAATATTGTGATTGGCAAGGTGCCAGCTCTTCCCAGCAGAAGCCGTGGGATGATGATTGCCTTTTGTTTAAATGTCAGAGGATCAGGGACATCCGAGGGAAGAAATGGCCTTTGAGATCATCAAAATCTGCATCACAACTGGTGCAAAACGGAGGAAAAGCAACGTGAGCATCAGGATTATCCTGCTGGAATGGCCGTGACTCAGCAGCTCTGCCTGGCATCCCAACCCCTGCCAGGGAGGGCACAGGGCATGGAGCTTTCCCTGCACTGCTTTGCTGAGCACAAATAAATGATTAATAAAAATAATAATTAATAAATAACAATAAATAAATAATTGAACAATAAATAAATTAAATAATTAAATAATAAATAACTAAATCATTAAATAATTAATTAAATTTTACTAGATAAAGTAATAAGTTACTAAATAATAATTACTATTCGTAGGGTAATGTGAATTATGTCAGGAATTATAGGAGGAAACCTGGAGGCCAAGCTGATCCCAGTTTTTAAAGGAACTGAACCATAACCTGGATATCAGTGATTTCCCAGCAGCTCCAGAATATCCCAGGGATATTCTATAGGGAAGATTTTCTGCTTTTGGGATATTCTATAGAGAATATCTTCTGCCTCTGGGCTATTCTATAGGGAATATCCTCTGCTTCTGGAATATTCCCTAGGGAATATTTTCTGCTTCTGAGATATTCCATAGGGAATATCTTCTGCTTCTGGGGTATTCTGTAGGGAATATCTTCTGTTTCCAGGGTATTCTATAGGGAATATCCTCTGCTTCTGGAATATTCCATAGGGAATATTTTCTGCTTCTAGGATAGTCCATAGGGAATATCATCTGCTTCTGGGATATTCCATAGGGAATATTTTCTTCTTCTGAGATATTCCATAGGTTGCAGGCAAAACCTTGGCTTCCTCCTGCCAAGCTCGGCATAAATATTTTGCAAGAGCCTGAATCTTCTCCAAGGAGCCTAAAACAGGCCAGGGAAGGAGTTGGACAGAGCAAGAATTGTGAGTTAGCGTCCGCAAACGGAAAAACAGGCAGAGGAGGAGGAAGTGGTTTGCCAAAAATCTCTGTGTGTAACTGGGGTGATCCCCCAAAGCCCAACCCAGTGTTTTTCAATCAGACCCTCAAATTCTGTCAGCTCAGGTGCTGGGGTGGGAGGACAACAAAATTTGAGAGGGAACAGAGTATGAGGCTGCAGAATTAGTCAGGTTTTATTGTCCCCTTGGAAAAACATGACCAGATATTATTGTGGCAGTGCTGAGTGTTGGATTTGTGAGTGTTGACTGTTGGATTTGTGAGTGTTGGATTTGTGAGTGTTGACTGTTGGATTTGTGAGTTTAAAGTGTTGGATTTGTGAGTTTTGGATTTGTGAGTGTTGTATTTGTGATTTTAGAGCAGGCTCAGACACCCCCCTTTGCAATCTCTGCCTGCACAGACCATTTCAGACTCATCCCTGGAATTCTGCTGCCCCAGTCCTGCTTCTCTTCCTCATTCCTGACTTCCTCTCAAAGCTCCCTTCACCCTGACACGTACAGGCGACTCTCAGGCCTGAATTCCTGACGAAATCCTTGGACATTCACTATTTCAATTCATTATCCCATTCATTCTGATCCAGCCTGGACAACCAAGCTCCTGTTCAGCTGCTTCAATGCACGTTTTACTTGGGAAGGAGGATGGACTTCCTGCAAAGTGATTCATAGGTCACTGCCTAAGCTGTGCTGATTATCCCAGAGGCTCCTTCCTTCCCAGCCCCGTTCATTACACTCAGAGTGACATTTGAAGGCTCTGTGGTAAATCTTGGATGACTGCAAAGTCGGGATTGGAGCTGCTTTGGGAGCTTTTCCATTATTTCAGGCTTTGCAAATGTTCCAGCTTGGTCCTCCTGTCCCGCAGTGGGAGCTGTGGGAGCCGAGGGTTCATGGGATCTGCAGGAGGAGCTGATGGCTCTGCTGGGCTGGGAGAAAGTCTGGGATACAGGGATGGGGCTTACCCCAAAGATTTGGGGTCACAGCCCTGCAGAGAGGGGGCTCAGGGCCTTTAGGGGTGATGGGAAGTGGTGGGGTTGCCCATGGAAGTGGTGGAGTTGCCCCCTCACACATGTGGGGATGGGGCACATGGGGCCGTGGTTGATGGCTGGACTCTGTGATCCCAAAAACCTTTTCCAGCCTTAAGGATTCCACCTTTTTATGGGGCTGGGAGGTTTTGCTTCCTGCTCTGTCCCTTTGCATTCCCGTCCTTATCTCAGCAGTGATTTCCTCCCCTGCCTCATCCCTGATAATGCCAACATTGTCAAGTGCCCTTTGCAAGAGTGGCAGCGTTTGAGTCACAGCCCTGCTGAATCAGAGCCCTTTCCTCCCTTCCCAGGGCTGCCTTCCTCCATCCTGGGCCCGAGCCCTGCCAGCTCCAGGAACAGCAGGAAGCCTTGTTTTAAAACAAGAGCTTAAAGGGACAAAAAACCGACAAAAAAAAGAGGAAAAATTCAGAAAGCAAAGCTAGAAAAGCAAAGGATGCTGCCTCTTTGTGCATCCTCCCCCTTCCTCTGGGGAGTTAGGAGTGAGGAATCCCTGGGAAAAAGAAAGAAAGAGAAAGAGAGAAAGAAAGAGGGAGAGAGAGAAAGATAAAGAAAGAGAAAGAAAGAGAAAGAAAGAGAAAGAAAGAGAAAGAAAGAGAAAGAAAGAGAAAGAAAGAGAGAAAGAGAGAAAAAGAGAGAGAGAGAAAGAGGAAGAAAGAGAAAGAACGAGGGAAAGAAGGAAGAGAAGAGAAGAGAAGAGAAGAGAAGAGAAGAGAAGAGAAGAGAAGAGAAGAGAAGAGAAGAGAAGAGAAGAGAAGAGAAGAGAA
This sequence comes from Artemisiospiza belli, assembly GCA_021963965.1. Taxonomy (NCBI): domain Eukaryota; kingdom Metazoa; phylum Chordata; class Aves; order Passeriformes; family Passerellidae; genus Artemisiospiza; species Artemisiospiza belli. The sequence goes on along the minus strand of JAKDEW010000046.1, from coordinate 3,586,383 downwards.
GAGAAGAGAAGAGAAGAGAAGAGAAGAGAAGAGAAGAGAAGAGAAGAGAAGAGAAGAGAAGAAGAAGAAGAAAAGAAAAGAAAAGAAAAGAAAAGAAAAGAAAAGAAAAGAAAAGAAAAGAAAAGAAAAGAAAAGAAAAGAAAAGAAAAGAAAAGAAAAGAAAAGAAAAGAAAAGAAAAGAAAAGAAAAGAAAAGAAAAGAAAAGAAAAAAAGAAAAACCATGAGGGACAAAGGCAGCTCCAAATGGTCCCGGGATTGGTTTATCAAGCATAAAATATGGAATTATTTGGGTTGGAAGAACCTTAAAACTCATCCCTGCCATGGCAGGGACACCTCCCACTGTCCCAGGGTGCCCCAGCCTGGTCTTGGGCACTGCCAGGATCCAGGGGTGGGCTCAGCTCCTCTTGGAATTCCCTCCCAGCCAGCACAGAGCCATGGCTGGGATTGAGTGGTGCCCCTGGATAAAGGAGAGGTTCTCCAAGGCCTGTTCCCCCCAAACCCCTCCAGGATCCCATGAGATCCAGCTGGGAGCACTGGGAAGCAGCAGGCTCAGAGGAAATCGGAACCAGGGATGATGCAGAAGGCCCAGGAGGTGACACAGTGGTGACATCAGCGCACAAAGCACAGGCAGGGGCTGCAGGGGACACAGCCTGGGGGTTGCTGTAAACATCCTGCCCAGAAAGAATCCTGCTTTGCAGATCTTTCATTGTGAAACCGGCCCTGCCGTCATCGCCCCAAATAACAACAGTCACCCCATGACTGACCCCCCCTGCCCATCAGCATTTTGGCCAAGCATTTTTAGGGTTTCTCCCCTTTCCCTAAAGTTATTACAACTACATTTATGTTTCTTATTACAACTACATTTGTGTTATTACAACTACATTTGTGTTTGTAACTACAACTACATTTGTCTTTGTTACTACAGCTACGTTTTTAATAGCTTTTAATGCATCTTTTTTAACCACTTCTCCAACAATTCAAAGGAAATCCTCATAAACTCCCCGTCAGCCAGAGGGGGGTTGGGTGGATTATCCAGGCACATTTTATTGCTTTATTTACTTTAAAAGCTGTGGTCACCAATGGCTGGGAAGCCACGAGCAGGATTTTCCTGGGATGCTCAGCTGCCTGCCTCAGTTACTCTCAGCTCTCTGTGCTTATTTCTGTGTCTGGACTGAAATAGCTCCCTATTTTTATTTCCTTAGAACTTCTAGACAATGGAAAGGGTTTGCTTTTAAATCCAGGGCTAGGAGATGTGAATATTTGAGGATTTAGAGCTCCTTTTTCATTCCTGTCTGAGCAGTGACTCTCAGGAGCTTTACCAGTGACTTATGTCCAAAATAAACTGTTCCTGCACTGCTTCCCACTGGACAGGGTTATGAACACTCATAAAATTGTCTTATAATTAGAAATTGTCCACATTTCATGTTCATAAGCCTGGCAGGGCTCCCCTGACAGAGGTTAAGGACAGGCACTCACCTTCCTGCTCAAAAATTGTGATTTGGCACTAAAGTTGAAGAAATCCAAATTTCTCCTCATGGGCAGCTCAGGGAGAGCTTGAGGTTCAGTTGAGATTTTGTTCCCGAGATGCCACCAGTCCATAATCACCTCTTGCTTTAGGGTTGGGTGTCCAGTTTTGGGGCTGGGCACTCAAATCCATCAAACTTAGCACTTTGAGCTGCCTTTTGATGGAAATAACTTGAATTCTAATACCAGGATCTGGGATGTGGCTTCCTCCAAATGTTTGCAAATTATTTCATGGTGGAGCAACCTGGGATAGTGAGGGGTGCCCCTGCCCAGGGCAGGGCTTGGGTTTAAGGATGGGGTTTAAGGATGGGATTTAAAGATGGGGTTTAAGGATGGGATTTAAGGTCCCTTCCAACTCAAACCATTCTGCAATTCCAAGATTCTGTGTTTAAATTCTGTCAACAAATCCCTGCCACAGCCTCTCTCACAAAGCTTGTGCTGCAGCAGGAGTGACTCAGGCTAAAGAGGAGGAAAAAACATCCCAGCAATAAAGAAACAAAGTTTTCAGAAGAAGCTCCACTTCACAGAAGTTTACAGTGAATTTTTGCCTCTCCAGAGCAAATTCCAGCCCCAGCAGGAATGCACAGGCCTAACAGAAAATGCTTCTGGAAATGACAGGGACAAAACCACTCTCATTTTGGAAGAGGGGCCTGGAGTTGACCTGGAGTTCCCCTCTGGCTCAGCTTTTTCTGAATATCCCCATTTATCCCTGGGAAACGAAGGCAAGGAGCAGGGAAAGGCCATGGCCAACGTCACAAAGCAAAACTGCAAAGTGGGACTGAGGTCTCTTCTCTGGGGGGGCAAGAAGAAAGAGGGAAAATAAACAAAGCAGAGAAAGAAAAGCAAATAAAGGCTTCATTCCAAGCTTTCCCTGACTCTTCATCCAAGGCTTCCCTGCATTTTTCAGATGTATTTGAAAGAATATTTTCTTTCAGTTCAAGAGTTTATCAAAGCCATCTTATTTTCTACCTCAGGCTCTCAAAATGTCCAGGTCTGCATCAGAATACTCACAAATCCCAGAATCAGAGGGAATGCTGGCCCTGGCAGTGTTAGTGGTTCTCTCTCATTAAGGAACAATCTCAGCCCAAGGGTGCAATAATTTAATTCAAGAGCTCTGTTCCCATGTAGAAGTTACAGTCACTGTCCTCCTCCAGCTTTAGAGTTAAAATTCAGACAAACCCTGCTGGTTTGAACTGGTTTCCAGCCAGAAGTCACTGGTGAGACTGGGCTCAGACAATCAGACATTCCCTCTGCGCCCAGACCTGGTGTCGGTGTGCAGCTTATAAAGAATTTATTCAGATAAAGCTCCCTCCCACTGAATCCCAGATTCTTTGGATGTGGAAGGGTTTTGTTCCTTTTATGAAATTCCTGCTGGGATGAACCCAAACCAACCCCCAGATTCAGAGGGGGAAGTGACAAGGCCCAGCCTGCTCCCCTCACCTGGATCTGATTCCAAATCCAACATTTCCTCACCCCTGTGTGGGTTAAACCAGAGAATTCCAGGCTGTGGGGCTGGGAGAAAATTCCTTTGATACTTTCTTCTCTCATCTCCTTGTATAAACTGGAGTTTTGACACTAAATTGAAACCACGCACGCCAGGCCTGCCTGACTCGAGGTTTTTGTGTTTTCACCAGAGAACAGCAAACCTAGGCTGATCTGTAAACAAAGGCCATCAACCCCTTGTCAAAAAGAAAAAAAAAATCATAATTATGAACTGGAAAATAATCAGGTTTTGATGCAAAGTCATAATTTTCCATGGGAAAAGCTCCAAAATTCCGTGGCAGTGTATGTCAGCTGGGGAAAGGAGATGCAGGCCAGCCCCAAACCAGCTCGCACCGGTACCAGTGAGGGCCAGGCCTGGCTGTATCAGCCCAGCTTTGACTCCTCTGCCCTTGTTTACACACAAATCAGCCTCCTATTAAAGCCACATTGGAGAATGGCTCTGCTCCCTTTTTTCCTTTGCCTCTGGCCAATGTCCTCCCAAAAGCATTGATGGATTCAGTGATCCCAGCAGCTCCTGGTGTCCCCTCCTGCCTCGGGAGCAGAGATGGCCCTGGGTGGGCTTTAGGGTCCCTTCCCACCCAAACCATCCCAGAGTTGCCTGGTTTTATGGAGCTGGTGAAGAAAATTTACAGTTTTTACCCCATTGAAGAGCTGAATTCTGCACCCAGTCCCTTCCAGAGCAAAGAACCAGCAGAAGGACTGACCCAGGGGTTTGCCTTGGGTTTCCATGGAGCTGTCAACATCCCTGTGGGGGGAACCCAGACCTGCTTCATTTAATCCAAACCTGCCTCATTTAATCTAAACCTGCCTCATCTAATCCAAACCTCCCTCAATTAATCCAAACCTGCCTCATTTAATCCAAACCTACCTCATCTAATCCAAGTCCACCTAATTTAATTCAAATCTCCCTCATCTAATCCAAACCTGCCTCATTTAATCCAAATCTCCCTCAATTAATCCAAACCTGCCTCATCTAATCCACCATCTCATTTAATCCAAATCTCCCTCATTTAATCCAAACCTGCCTCATCTAATCCAAACCTCCCTCAATTAATCCAAACCTGCCTCATTTAATCCAAACCTACCTCATCTAATCCAAACCCACCTAATTTAATTCAAATATCCCTCATCTAATCCAAACCTGCCTCATTTAATCCAAATCTCCCTCAATTAATCCAAACCTCCCTTGTTTAATCCAAACCCATTTCATTTAATCCAAACCCGCCCCATTTACTCCAAATCTCCCTCATTTAATCCAAACCTGCCTCATCTAATCCAAACCTGCCTCATCTAATCCAAACCTCCCTCATTTAACCCAGACCTCCCTCGTTTAATCCAAACCCATTTCATTTAATCCAAACCCGCCTCATTTACTCCAAATCTCCCTCATTTAATCCAAACCTGCCTCATTTAACCCAAACCTCCCTCGTTTAATCCAAATCTCCCTCATTTAACCCAAACCTGCCTCATTTAACCCAAACCTCCCTCGTTTAATCCAAACCTACCTCATTTAACCCAAACCTCCCTCGTTTAATCCAAACCTCCCTCATTTAACCCAAACCTCCCTCATTTAACCCAAACCTCCCTCATTTAATCCAAACCTGCCTCAGTTTCAGCCCCTCAGGAGGGATCTGGGTGAGGAAAGGACCCAGATCTCCACCACCTCCCATCACTAAACTACAAAGTGATATTTTCACCATGTAAGAAAATGGATTTTGGCTTTTAGGGATTTTTGTAGGGATTTTTAGGGGTCTTTTTTAGTTTTTATTTAAAGAGATTTTTAAGGGATTTTTGTAGGGATATTTTAGGGATTTTTGTAGGGTTTTTTTTTTAGGGATTTTTAAAGGGATTTTTGTAGAGATGTTTTAGAGTTTTTTTAATGGATTTTGTAGGGATTTTTTTAGGGATTTTTGTAGGCATATTTGTAGAGGATATTTTAGGGGTTTTTTTTGGGATTCCAGTGAGCATTTCCCTCTGTCTTGGCCAGCCCTGTGCCTGTAAAAGCTGGGATTAGGCCCGGAGAGCAGAGGATGGAAGATTTTCCCCATGACCTTTGCGAGCTCCTGTTGGTGTTGCTGGAGGCTGAGGCATCATTGTTCCAGAGAGAAATCCCTGTGGCCCATCCTGGTGGATCCTGGTGCTGTTTGCTTAAGGAAACGGGGTCATCACCGGGGTTATTTTTATTGGGTGCCATCGTTTTTAGCATCCCCACGTCAATGTGTGTCACTAACAATGACTTGTAAAAGGATACAGGGGTTGCTAAGGAAACCTCTGCAACACCAGAGCCAAACAAAAAACAGAGCAGAGGCCGCCCAGGGCCTGGGCCTGCACAGCCTCACCCTCTCAGGCAGCAAAACTTTGTGGTTTTCAAGCTGGGAGATGCTCAACCTGCTGCATTTTGGGGCTGTCTAAAAACAGAGGCCAGACAAAATTAATAAAATAAAAAGTATTTCTATTTTTTGAAGAGTTTTCAGGTACATTTAGGGCACACAAAGCCCCCCAGGGCCACCCAAAATGGACTCATGAGTTTCACACTTTTATAAGTTTGGGCCATTTGCATATTGGTGTTGATCTTCCAATTACAGCTGCAGGTAATGAAGTAATTGACCCCAAATTTGCTGCCCACAACTCACTTTTATTTAATTTCTCGGTCCTGAGGCAGTGAGGTGTCCTTGGTTGCCAGGCCTGGAGAGGAATTGCTGTGTCTGCCCAAAATGGGAAAGCAGGAGCTCACACTGAGTATGGAGTTCAGAGTTATGCCCATAAACTGCAGGATTACAGAGAGATGGGAAATAGAAAAGCTGAAATCCTGGAGAGGAATTGTTGTGTCTGCCCAAAATGGGAAAGCAGCAGCTCACACTGAGTATGGAGTTCAGAGTTATGCCCTAAAGAACTGCAGGGTTACAGAGATGGGAAATAGAAAAGCTGAAATCCTCAGGCATCAGACCCTCACCAGGGAAAAGTTTGTGTGGCAGAGAACTCCTCCAAGCTTTGTGTTCCCCACATGAGAGCAGCAGCAGGAGCACAGAGCTATTTCTGGGCTCTGCTGATCATTAATTGCCAAAAGCAGCCCTGGAATCTCTGTTGGGATATTTCATTTCACTGGGAGAGCAGGAACCAACAATGGCCTTCAATCCCTGCTAATCTGCAGGAAATGCAGGGCAGATCAGCCTCCTGCAGGCACCGATGGCCCCAGCACTGCCCAGGTGCCCCAGGGGCTTCCAGGGCTGGGACATCTCCAGGAGAGCTGCTGGGGGTTTATGCCATGGATTCTGGGCTGGGTGGAAAAATCAGGAGATATTCTTTCCAAAGAATGCCAGCCCAGCCTTGCAGGAGTTCTGCAGAGAGGCTTTGGCACCCCAGAACCAGGGAATTCTGCAATGGTTTGGGTTGGAAGGGACCTAAAAGTCACCCAGAGCCACCCCTGCCATGGCGGGGACAGCTCCCATTGTCCCAGGGGGCTCCAGCCTGGCCTTGGGCACTGCCAGGGATCCAGGGGCAGCCCCAGCTCCTCTGGGAATTCCTTTCCAGTCCCTCCTCAGCCTCATTCCTTCCCATATCCCACCCAAATCTCCCCTTTCCCAGTGGGAGCCATTCCCTGTGTCCTGTCCCTCCATTCCTTGTCCCCAGCCCCTCTCCAGGTCTCCTGGAGCCCCTTCAGGCCCTGGAGGAGCTCTGAGCTCTCCTGCATCCTTCTCCTCTCCAGGTGAGCACCCCCAGCTCCCCCATCTCAGCTCTCCATGGTCTCCTCTGGATTTACCCCACCAGGTCCCTTCCCCAGTGAAACAGAAACCACCTCATTAACTCAGCAGATCCTTCCCTCCATGAAAAATCCCATTTTTTCCAGAGGCCTCTGATCCCCCACAGTGACTGCACAGGCTCAGCCACCAGAGCTGAGCCCACCAGGACCCAAATTCCACTCCAGCCTTGTCCTGCTGGGATCCCTGCAGCTCTCCAGGGCATCCCTCACCTCCAGGAGCTCCCCCAGCAGCAAACACAGGGTTTGTAACAAAGCACAGGAATTTAGAACTGGAATATTATGGAAATGAGCTCAGACAGGAGGGGGGAGCCCTGCAAAGTCAGGATTTTGTTAGAATCAACTGGGCCTTGGAACTGCTGGAATTGAACACCAAAAGAAGCATTTCAAAGTCAAATCCCCACAAAGTCTCTGATGATGAAGGAACAGCTTCACTCCACCCCAGGGAGTTCCAGCACTTTGCTGGAGCTGAGATTTTTAAACCGGTTCAGTCAAAGGGCTGCAGATTGCTGAGTAAATATTGATTCTTCCACTCCAACCCAAGTGAGATGGAGCCAGGAAGGAGCAAGCTCAGCCTATCTGGGCTGAAGCACCAAAAGAACAGTGCCCACAATAAACTCGTGTCAGTTGGAGTGAGGAGCTGAGAGATCTGGAGATTAAAGGTCTCCCTTGTGAACATTTGCACGGAACCCAGGACAATGGGACCAGGATTCCAGGGTGTTACCATGACACAAACGAGACACAGCACGGAGGACAACAAGGGTTGCCATGGAAACAGCTGATAAATGGGCACAGGCACAAAAAAATTGGCTTACTTTGCTTGTTTAAGTGGGAGGGGAACTGTTTTGATCCTGCTTAATTGCAGCTGATCTCCTTTAATTGCATTTTCTTCCATCAAGTCCGGTGTCACTGCCAGAGCAGCAGCTCCAGTGATCTTTGTCAGGGGGAAACTGAGGCAAGGATGGATGGCTGGGATAATTCCCAGCGTTTTGAGTTCTCCCTGCTCAGATTTAACCCTTGCAGGGAAGCGAGTGGTGCAGGAAAATTCCAAACCACAAATGCACTGGGGGGAAAAGGGTTTGCTCACCTGCTTTGCTGAGGGGGAATAAATCAGTTTTATTTATTAAATCAGATTTATTTAGAGAGAGGGGGTTTGTATTCTCCTAAATGTCCTTCCCAAGGTGCTAATGCTGATTTTGAGGCTGCAGGGTGGAAAAGCAGCAGCCAAGTGTGGAGAATCAGAAACCTGATTGGAATAAGAGCGACCAGATTGTGGGGCCTTGAAATAGAACAGCAGCAAATGCAATTAACACGGGCTCGTTAAGGGCATTAATGGGCACGGAGGGAATTCTCCTCTGCTTTTATACCCAGGGTGCTGAAGGTGAAAGGAGCAGGGGCCAGAAAAGCTGCACTTTTGGGATGGGTGCGAGGTTCAGGTATTCCCTGCAAGGTTTGGGTGTTTTGGGGACGTCTGGAATGGGAGAGGATCTGGAATGAGCACCAGGAATGCTCAAATCTCTGAGCAGAGCCACGGGGCAGCTGCACAGAGCTGCCTCTGCCTGCAGGGCGCACCTGGGGAGGGTCCCGTGGCACACCAGGGAGGGAAATGGGCAAAGGGAGCAGGGAAATGGGTAAAGGGAGCAGGGAAATGGGTAAAGGGAGCAGGGAAATGGGTAAAGGGAGCAGGGGAATCTCAAAGGGAGCAGGGAAATGGGTAAAGGGAGCAGGGAAATGGGCAAAGGGAGCAGGGAAATGGGTAAAGGGAGCAGGGGAATCTCAAAGGGAGCAGGGGAATCTCAAAGGGAGAAAGGAAATGTCCAAATGGAGCAGGGAAATGGGTAAAAGGAGCAGGGAAATGGGCAAAGGGAGCAGGGGAATCTCAAAGGGAGCAGGGAAATGGGTAAAAGGAGCAGGGAAATGGGCAAAGGGAGCAGGGAAATGGGTAAAGGGAGCAGGGGAATGGGTAAAAGGAGCCGGGAAATGGGCAAAGGGAGCAGGGGAATCTCAAAGGGAGCAGGGAAATGGGTAAAGGGAGCAGGGAAATGGGTAAAAGGAGCAGGGAAATGGGTAAAGGGAGCAGGGAAATGGGTAAAAGGAGCAGGGGAATGGGCAAAGGGAGCAGGGGAATCTCAAATGGAGAAAGGAAATGTCCAAATGGAGCAGGGAAATGGGTAAAAGGAGCAGGGAAATGGGCAAAGGGAGCAGGGGAATCTCAAATGGAGAAAGGAAATGTCAAAAGGGAGTAGGGAAATATTCAAAGGGAGCAGGGAAATGCCCAGAGGGAGCAGGGGAATCTCAAATTGAGCAGGGGAATCTCCAAATGGAGACGGGGAATCTCAAAGGGAGCAGGGAAATGCCCAAATGGAGCAATGAAATTCCCAATAGGAGTGGGGAAATGTCCAAAAGGAGCAGGGAAATGTCCAAAGGAGTTGGGAAATCCCAAATGGAGCAGGGAAATGTCCAGATGGAGAAAGGAAGTGTCCAAAAATAGTTGGGAAGTGTCCAAATGGAGCAGGGAAATGTTCAAAGGGAGCAGAGAAATGCCCAGAGGGAGCAGGGGAATCTCAAATGGAGCAGGGAAATATCCAAAAGGAGCAGGGGAATCTCAAAGGGAGCAGGGAAATGGGCAAAGGGAGAAGGAAAATGCCCAAATGGAGGAGAAAATGTCCAAAAGGAGCAGGGAAATGCCCAAATGGAGAAAGGAAATGTCCAAAGGGAGCAGGGAAATGTTCAAAGGGAGCAGGAAAAGGCCCAGAGGGAGCAGGGAAATGGCCAAAGGGAGCAGGGGAATCTCAAATGGAGAAAGGAAATGGCAAAAGGGAGCAGGGAAATGCCCAGAGGGAGCAAGGGAATCTCAAATTGAGCAGGGGAATATCCAAGTGGAGTGGGGGAATCTCCAAATGGAGCCAGGGAATCTCAAAGGGAGCAGGGAAATGGGCAAAGGGAGCAGGGAAAATGGGCAAAGGGAGAAATGAAATGCCCAAATGGGGTAAGGAAATGCCCCAATGAGCAGAAAAATGAAATGCCCAAATGGTGTAAGGAAATGCCCAAATGAACAGAAAAATGAAATGCCCAAATGGTGTAAGGAAATGCCCAAATGAAATGCCCAAATGGTGTAAGGAAATGCCCAAATGAGCAGAGCAGCAGTGTCCAAGGGGAGCAGGGAAATTCCCCAATGGAGCAGGGAAATGGGCAAAGGGAGCAGAGCAGTGTCCAAAGGGAACAGGGAAATGGCCAAAGGAGCAGAAAAATGTGCAAAGAGAGCATGACAGTGTCCAAATGGAGCAGGGAAATGCCCAAAGGAGAAATGAAATGCCCAAATGGAGCAGGGGAATCTCAAAGGAAGCAGGGAAATGGCCAAAGGGAGCAGGGAAAGGGCTCTGTCCTGTGGTGGCTGCTCTGGAAAAACAGTGCATTCAGCTCCCCAGAACCCACCTGCAGGGAATTTCCTTCCCAGATTCCCTCTGTGGATGCCTCCTACCAGATGATCCCCTCCATCCATCTCCCTTTCAGCACACATTGTTTGGTTTCAGCAGCTGGAGGGGGATGACATGTTCTTGGACTCTGGGATGGCATTGACAGCATGGCTGTCCTAACATCACGCCAAGCTTTGGAAACCAAACCAAATGAAAGAATTCCCATTACACATTCTGCTTTCTGCACTGGGGAGGCTTAAAAGCGGCTCTGGATGTCCTAATTAACTCCTTCCCTCATGTGAGGGGTTCCTTCCAGCTCCCTGAGCAGGGATGGAATTCTGCGGGGATATCACTCCAGGCAGGAGCACACCTCAGGCCACCAGGGATTTACAAACTCCAGGATTTCAGCTGCACCAAGGGAGAAGTAATTGGTGAGAAAGGGAGAAGGAAATGGGAGATGGATGAAAATTCTCCTGGTTGGGAATGTTTCTGTCTGGAGGTGTCGTGGTCACCTCTGCAGGTGACAAACACATCACACTCACTTGGACCCACACCCAGGCTCCAAATATTCCCATTCCAGAAAATTCCCATTCCAGATTTTTCCATTCCCTGACTCCAGAGGGGCTCCAGCTCTCCATGGCCTCCTCTGGATTTATTCCAGCAGGTCCATTTCCCTCTGAAAGACAAATCACAACATTAACTCAGCAAACCCTTTCCTCCATTCCCATTGCAAACATTCCCATTCCCAGGGGAGGGATTGGGGTTTTACACAGTGGGTTCCACATCCAGGAGCAGCCACAGGGGATTTAATTCCAAATTAAAGGCTTGGATTCCTCTTGCACAGTGCAAACAGCACTTGTCCCACCAGAGCCCTCCTGTCCCTCCTCGAAGATTTTTGGAAGTTTTTGGGACCTTGTAGAGCTGCTGGCACATTCTGTTTTCCCAGGATTGCTGTTTTAACTCCCCAAAGCAGTGGATAAATGGTTTCATTCTCAGGACATCATTCTCACACTTCAAAGCACTGCACTCAGTGTGGAACTCTGAAATATTTGATTCCTGTGCTCTTCTTCTTTCCTTTTGGAAAGGAAATCTTTAAAAAACCCAAACCCTGCATTTCCAGTCCCAGTGGAAGTGGTTTCCTACTAAGATAAATAAATAAATGTGAGAAAAGAAAACTCTGCCCCATCCCAGCCCCACAGCAGGGTTTGTGTGGGGCAGCTCCAGCTGCAGCTGCTCAGGAAGGAGGAACCTCCTGGGTTATCAAACAGATTCAGGCAGCAACCTGAAAAGTCCATCCCCAGCTTCCTGAAAATGGGACCCTCAGGTGGAAATGGGACCCTCGGGGTGCTGCCCACCAGGTGGGAAATGCTCAGGTGGGAAATGGGACCCTCAGGGTGCTGCCCACCAGGTGGGAAATGGGATCCTCAGGTAGGAAATGGGACCCCCAGGTGGAAAATGGGAGCCCCAGGTGGAAAATGGGATCCCCAGGCAGAAATGGGATCCCCAGGGTGCTGTCCACTAGGTGGGAAATGCTCAGGTGGGAAATGGGACCCTCAGGGTGCTGCCCACCAGGTGGGAAATGGGATCCTCAGGTAGGAAATGGGACCCCCAGGTGGAAAATGGGAGCCCCAGGTGGAAAATGGGATCCCCAGGCAGAAATGGGATCCCCAGGGTGCTGTCCACTAGGTGGGAAATGCTCAGGTGGGAAATGGGACCCTCAGGGTGCTGCCCACCAGGTGGGAAATGGGATCCTCAGGTAGGAAGTGGGATCTCCAGGTAGAAATGGGATCCTCAGGGTGCTGCCTACCAGGTGGGAAATGGGATCCTCAGGTAGGAAATGGGATCCTCAGGTAGGAAATGGGAGCCCCAGGTGGGAAATGGGAGCCCCAGGTGGAAAATGGGATCCCCAGGTAGAAATGGGATCCCCAGAGTGCTGTCCACTAGGTGGGAAATGCTCAGGTGGGAAATGGGATCCTCAGGTGGGAAATGGGATCGCAAGGTGGAAAATGTAATCCCCGGGTGGGAAATGGGATCCTCAGGTAGAAAATGGGATCTCCAGGTGGGAAATGGGACCCTCAGGTAGAAAATGGGATCTCCAGGTGGGAAATGGGACCCTCAGGTGGGAAATGGGATCCCCAGGGTGGGAAATGGGATCTCCATGGTGCTGCCCACTAAGTGGGAAATGCTCAGGGGGGAAATGGGAGCCCCAGGTGGGAAATGGAATCCTCAGGTGAAAATGGGATCCCCGGGTGGAAAATGAGGTCCCCAGGGTGGGAAATGGGATCCCCAGGGTGCTGCCCACCAGGTGGGAAATGGGATCCCCAAGGTGGGAAATGGGATCTCCAGGTGGAAATGGAATCGCCAGGTGGGAAATGGGACCCTCAGGCTCAGCCTTTCCTCAGGGTGCCTTGGATGATCCCACTCCCTTCCAGCGACCTTTCCTGCAGCAGATTTGGGATTTTCAGAAGCCCTGGATCGGGCAGAGCTGTTCATCCCTGCAGCCAGGGAGCTGGGACCCAGCCAACTCCAAGCAACTTTTTCATCGGGGTTTTGGTTTTTTTTGCTGTTTTCCTTTTTTTTCCCAGGCCGAGCGCGATGCCAAGAGATTAGAAACGACAATCAGCCTGGGAGGCAGAGGCAGAGCAGGAGACAGGAGAGGAGTGCCTGGACAAACAGAGGAGCCCCTGCTTGCCCTGCAGGGTCAGGGCCAGGGGCTGCTCAGCCCCGAGGGTGGGGATGGGTCAGTGCCGGGTGCTCTGCATCCCATGGACCCCACCTCTGCTGGCAGTGGGAAGAGAGAGCTCCAGCAGCCTCTGACGTGCGAGGTGACGGGAATGGAGCAGGGTGAGGGCAGCCCCAGCTGCCTGGAAGTGATTTCCCAGCTGGGGAGCAGCAGAGGCCACGGCCACTGGAGCTGATCGCGGCTCTGGGAGCTGCGGCGGCTTCCAAGGGATTCCCAGTCCCAGGGATGCTCCCTGGTGTGTTGGACGTTTAAACCAGGATGTTTAAGGCAAATCTGGGAGAAAACCCCCAAAGGGAGCCCCCCCCAGAAAGCAAACCCACACAGCCCCTCCCCACAACCGGGTCAGGAAGGATTCCTTGGAGAGAAGTGGGAAGAACTGTCACAGATATCTTTTATGAAAAATCCATTCCTTAGGATTTTTCCTCCTGAGAAGCTGAGAGGCCTCAGGAACAAAATGTAAACAATGGTTATCTGCTGCTGTGGAATGCAACAGGTGCATCTGTTATTGGTCTCATGTGGTTGTTTCTAATTAATGGCCAATCACAGTCAGCTGGCTCGGACTCTGTCCCAGCCACAAACCTTTGTTATCATTCCTTCTTTTTCTATTCTTAGCCAGCCTTCTGATGAAATCCTTTCTTCTATTCTTTTAGTACAGTTTTAATATAATATATATCATAAAATAATAAATCAAGCCTTCTGAAACATGGAGTCAGATCCTTGTCTCTTCTCTCATCCTCGGATGAGGATTATTAATTATGGCATGGAATTATAACGTGGAATTATATCATGGAATTATAACATGGAATTATGGCATGGAATTAATCACACCATGGAATTATAACATGGAATCATAGCATGGAATCATAGCATGGAATTATAACATGGAATTATAGCATGGAATTAATCACAACATAGAATCATAGAAAGGAACTATAGCATATAATTAATCACATCATGGAATTATACGATGGAATTATACCATGGAATTATAGCATGGTATAAATCACACCGTGGAATCATGGCTTGGAATTATAGCATGGAATTATGGCATGGAATCATGGCATGAAATTATAGCATGGAATCATGTCTTGGAATTATAGCATGGAATTATAGCATGGAATTATAGTATGGAATTATAGTATGGAATTATAGCATTGAATTGTAGCATGGAATTAATCACACCATGGAATTATACCATGGAATCATATCATGGAATTATAACATGAAATTATAGCATGGAATCAATCACACCATGGAATCATAGAAAGGAATTATGGCATAGAATTAATCACATCATGGAATTATAGTATGGAATTATAGCATTGAATTATAGCAAGGTATAAATCATTCCGTGGAATCATGTCTTGGAATTATAGCATGGAATTATGGCATGGAATTATGGCATGGAATCATGGCATGAAATTATAGCATGGAACCATGTCTTGGAATTATAGCATGGAATTATGGCATGAAATTATAGCATGGAATCATGTCATGGAATTATAACATGAAATTATAGCATGGAATCAATCACACCATGGAATCATAGAAAGGAATTAGAGCATGGAATTAATCACATCATGGAATTATACCATGGAATTATAGCATGGTATAAATCACACCGTGGAATCGTGGCTTGGAATTATAGCATGGAATTATAACATGGAATTGTAGCATGAAATGAATCACACCATGGAATTATAGCATTGAATTACAACATGGAATTATAGCATGGAATCAGCATGGAATAAATCGCACCATGGAATTATAACATGGAATCATGGCATGGAATTATAGCATGGAATCAATCATACCATGGAATTATAACATGGAATTAATCACACCACAGAATCCTGGAATGTTTTGGGTGGGAAAGGACCTTAAGTCCATCCAGTGCTGTGCTGATAACATTTCTTATCTCAAAGTTTCCATACAAATACACACCTGTGGGAGCCTTCTGTCAGACTTTGAGAATTCTCTACAAATTGATTTCCCACACAATGCTCCCGAAATTTTCCACTCAATTCCTCTGTGCTGGAAGACACCAGCGTTTCCCAGAAGTTTCTTCTCAAGCCTTTCCCACCACTGTGAGCCTAATGCTGCATTCAGAAAAACAGAAAGGTGATCCTCGTGTTGGAATGGCAGATAATTCAAGTAATTTCTTTTATTTATTTCAAGTATATTTAACCTTGCAAATGAAGTTTCAGGTTCACAGACAAATAACCCTGGTCTGACAGAAACAATTGATGATCAGAGAATGAACATTCCATCTAAGGAAAATAACAGGCAAATGTTAAGGATGACAGTGGCAAATATTTTTGCCTTCCTTTACAGACATAGTCTGGAATGTGCACTTGAGTAGTAAAGCAGCACTTTCACAAGTATATTTTGCACACTCATGCTGTGAAAAACGCCAATCGCATGTTTTTAAAATTTTAAAAGTTGAATAGTAATAAAATGCTTATAAAAATAGTAATAAAATTAGAGTAATAAAAATTTGAACAATTGAGATTAGGACAATACAAGACAATAGAAACAAAGAGTTACAGACAGTCTGGGTCCCTCTTTCTGGGCAAAATGAGCCCAAAAAGGACCCACGTTAAAAGAGGATTAACCCTTAAAAGCAACAGCCTGTTGAATATTCATACACCTCATCCATGATGCATAAATTCCATTCAAACACAGGATTCTGTCTGGGCAGTGTCAACTTCTTCCTCTGAATACTAACATGAGCAAGGTGGGAAGAAGTTTCTTCTGATAATGGAGCAATAAATTCTCTTTCTTTGAAAGATTTAGGTGTCCTGTGGCTGCTACTAGGTGGAAGTACCTCATTCCTTTCTTTAAAAAAATACCTCACATCCACAGTTTCTATTTTAACATTATGTTATAACCTAAAACTATATTGAACACAGTACTTAAGAAAATTAACACAGCATAACTTTCTAACAGAATACAAATAATATTCTTTTTATATACATATATATATAAATGAATAATATATTTTTATGAATTATATCTTATGAATTATATATATATATATACATATATATATATTATGAATAACATATTTTATATATACATATATAAATGAATATATACTATATATACACATATATACATATATATATACATTTTATATACATATAAATAGAATATTCCTATTTCTAACATAACACATACAACATTCATTTTTATATACATATACATGCAAATGAATGATATGTGTCTATGAATTATATATATATTATGAATTATATATATTTTATTAATTATATATTGATAAATATATATATATGAATATTTATTTTATACATGTATACATACATATATATACACTTTATATGCATATAATATTAATATTTCTAACATAACATATATAATATTCATTTTAATATTACACATTTTTCACAAAGGGATGAAGGGAAGGAAGGGAAGATGGGAAGGAGAGAAGAGAATTAATACAGCATAACTTTCTAACATAACACATATAATACTCATTTTTATATACATATATTTTATATATTATAAAATATATGGATATATGTCTATATGTATAAAATATATTATTTATACACTTATATTTTATATATGTATACATATACATTTTATATACATATGCATATAATATTCTTATTTCTAACATAACACACATAATATTCATTTTAATATTTGTGAAAAGCTAGTCATAAAATATGCATTTTTCACAAAGGGATGAAGGGAAGGAAGGGAAGAGGGGAACGAGAGAAGAGAACTAATACAGCATATCTTTCTAACATAACACATATAATACTCATTTTTATATACATATATTTTATATATTATAAAATACATGGATATATGTCTATATGTATAAAATATATTATTTATACACTTATATTTTATATATATATACATATACATTTTATATACATATGCATATAATATTCTTATTTCTAACATAACACACAATATTCATTTTAATATTTGTGAAAAGCTAGTCATAAAATATACATTTTTCACAAAGGGATGAAGGGAAGGAAGGGAAGAGGGGAAGGAGAGAAGAGAACTAATACAGCATGACTTTCTAACATAACACATATAATACTCATTTTTATATACATATATTTTATAAATTATAAAATACATGGATATGTGTCTATATGTATAAAATATATATTATATATACTTATATTTATACATATACATATGCATATGCATATACATATACATATACATATACATATACATATACATATACATATGCATATACATATGTATATGCATATGCATATACATATAATATTCATATTTCTAACATAACACATAATATTCATTTTTATATACATACATATATACATATATTTTTTATATTATGAAATATATGGATATATGTCTATAAAGATAAAATATATATACATACACTAATATTTTATATATATACATATAATTAATATACATATACATATAATATTTATATTTCTAACATAACACATATAATATTCACTTTAATATTTGTGAAAAGCCAGTCATAAAATACACATTTTTCACCAAGGGGTGAAGGGAAGGAAAGGAAGAGAGGAGGGAGGGATGTTTTCTGGATGTTTTCTCAGGTGCAGCGGAGGGTGACGCGCTCTGGCCAAGGACATCAAAGCAGGAGACCCTCCCCAGGCTGCGGGGCCGGGTGGGGCCGGGGCTGACTCACAGTGACGGGAGCGCTCTCTGTGTCAGCCGGAATGGGAAGGAGCCTTTCTTTGTTTGGGAACCTTTGCAGCTCCCCGGGTGAGTTCATCCCGGGAGCTCAGCGGGCAAAACGCGCCGGGGCAGGTGGAGGAAATGGAAAAGCCTTTCAAACTCTGGGTTTGGGGTTGGTGTGTGCTGGGAGCGGTTCTTTCCCAGCAACGGGATGCTGAGGGCAACCAAATCCTAATTCAGGAGCTTTCTTTTATGGACTCGAGTCCTTCCATCCCAAACCTTCATTCACACAAGGGCAGCAGCTCCTGAAGTGCCCTGTTGGGGTGTCTGCCGTCCCTCCAGAAGTGCTCTGTTGGGGTGCCCGAAGTCCCTTCAGGAATGCCTTTTTCGGGAGCCTCAGTCCCTTCAGAAATGCTTTTTTAGGGTGCCTGCAGTCCCTCCAGAGGTGCCTTTTCAGGGTGCCTGCAGTCTTTCCAGAGAATCTTTTTTAGGGTGCCTGCAGCTCCTCTAGATAGGACTTTTTAGGGTGCCTCAGTCCCTTCAGGAATCCCTTTTTAGGGTGCCTGCAGTCCCTTCACAGGTGCCGTGTTGGGGTGCCCACAGTCCCTCCAGAAATGACTTTTATGGAGTGCCTGCAGTCCCTTCACAGGTGCCTTTTTGGGGTGCCTTCAGCCCCTCCAGAGGTGCCTTTTTAGGGTGCCTGCAGTCCCTTCACAGGTGCCTTTTTGGGGTGCCTGCAGTCCCAGCTTCTCCTGGAGCCAGTGGTTAATTAGGAACAGGCAATAACAGCACCACATTTACCCCCAAATGGGTGCCTGGGAAGGGAATCCCCCGCCCCACACAGACGGGCCGAGGGTTTGGGATGTGCAGGAGGTTGGGTGGCACATCAGGGAATGAAACCTGGGAACAGAGAGTACCCTCTGCCTGTCCCTGTGTCCCTGTGCCTGTCCCTGTGTCCCTCTGAATGTCCCGGTGTCCCTCTGAATGTCCCTGTGTCCCTCTGCCTTGGGGACTGCCACTGCCAGCACTGGGAGGGAGATTGGGAATCTTGAAGTGAGGGTTTGGGGTACTCTGGGAAGGAAATTGGGAATTCTGGATTGAGAGTTTGAATCATTCTGGGAGGGATTTGGAATCCTGAACTGAGGGTTTGGGGTACTCAGGGAGGGAGATTGGGAATCCTGCAGTGAGGGTTTGGATCACTCAGGGAAGGAAATTGGGAATTCTGGATTGAGGGTTTGAATCACTCTGGGAGCGAATGGGAATCCTGCAGTGAGGATTTGGAACACTCAGGGAGGCAGATAAGGAATTTTGAAGTGAGGGCTTGGGGTATTCTGGGAAAGAAATTGGAAATTCTGGGTTGAGGGTTTGGGTCACTCTGGGAGCAAATGAGAATCCTGGATTCAAGGATTTGGAGCACTGAAGGAGGGAGATTGGGAATCCTGAAGTGAGGGTTTGGATCACTCTGAGAAGGAGATTTGGAATCCTGCAGTGAGGATTTGGATCACCCTGGGAGAGACTGGAAATCCTGCAGTGAGGATTTGGAGTACTCAGGGAAGGAAATCGGGAATTCTGGATTGAGAGTTTGAATCACTCAGGGAGGGATTTGGAATCCTGAATTGAGGGTTTGGATCACTCAGGGAAGGATTGTGAATCCTGCAGTGAGGATTTGGATCACCTCAGAGGGATTGGGAATCCTGCAGTGAGGGTTTAGATCACTCAGGGAGGGATATGGAATCCTGAATTGAGGGTTTGGGGTACTCAGGGAGGGAGACTGGGAATTCTGGATTGAGGGTTTGTATCACCCTGGGAGGGACTGGGAATCTTGAAGTGAGAGTTTGGATCACTGAGAAGGAAATTGGGACTCCTGAAATGAGGGTTTGGAGCACCCTGGGAGGGAAATTGGGAATCCTGAAGTGAAGGTTTGGGGTACTCTGGGAAGGAAATTCTGGATTGAGGCTTTGGAGCACACTGAGAGGAAGATTGGGAATCCTGAATTGAGGGTTTGGGGTGCTGTGGGCAGGAAATTGGGAATCCTGCAATGAGGGTTTGGAGCACTCTGGGAGTGATTGGGAATCCTGCAGTGAGGGTTTAGGGTACTCTGGGAAGGAAATTTGGAATCCTGCAGTGAGGGTTTGGATCACTCAGGGAGGCAGATAAGGAATCCTGCAGTGAGAGTTTGGATCTGGGAGCAATTGAGAATCCTGCAGTGAGGGTTTGGATCACTCAGGAGGCAGATAAGGAATCCTGCAGTGAGAGTTTGGATCTGGGAGCAATTGAGACTCCTGCAGTGAGGGTTTGGATCACCCTGGGAAGGATTGGGAACCCTGCAGTGAGGGTTTGGATCACCCTGGGAAGGATTGGGAACCCTGCAGTGAGGGTTTGGATCACCCTGGGAAAGATTGGGAATTCTGAAGCGAGGGTTTGGATCTCTCAGGGAAGGATTAGGAATGCTGCAGTGAGGATTTAGATCCCTCTGGGCCTCGGGCTGAGGCAGGGAACAGTTTGTGCTCTCTGGGAAGTCAGGGTGGGCCTGGCTGTCCCTGCCCCTGTCCCAGGCTGATTGCCCATTGTGTGTCCCGTTGTCTGTCCCATTGTCTGTCCCGTTGTCAGCGAAAGGTGAAGCTCCTGGGGCACCATCGCTGTTTACACACAGGGGCCCCGATTTCCAGAGCGCTCCGTTAATTACCCGACACAATTAATCCCAGGGATTAATTATCCAACACAAATAACCCCAGGGGTGGGACCAGGCCTGGCTCGGGGCTGAGCTCCTCACCCCTTGCCCTGCTGGTGACTTCACTTTGGAGAAACACAGGATAATTAAATCCTTTTTCTTTAAATATAAAACTAAATGTGAAAAACGCCAATCACTTGGGTTTTTTTAAATTTTAAAAGTTTAATAGTAATAAATGGTTATTAAATAGTAACAAAATTAGAGGAATAATAATTTGGAAAATTTGGATTAGGACAATACAAGATAATAAAAACAAAGTGTTAGAGACAGCCCAGGTACCTTTTCTGGGCAAAATAAGCCCAAAAAAGGACCCACGTTTACAGAGGATTAACCCTTAAAACAACAGGCTGTTGCATATTCATGCACCTCATCCATGATGCATAAATTCCATTCAAACACAGGATTCTGTCTGGGCAGTTCTTCTCACTCAGGTTAGGATTCAGCTTCTTCCTCTGAATCCTAACCTGAGTGAGGTGGGAAGAAGTTCATTTCTTCTGATAATGGAGCAATAAATTATCTTTCTCTGAAAGATTCAGGTGTCCTGTGGCTGCTATCTAGCTACAAGTCTTTCTTTAAAAAAAGTATCTTACATAGCATAGTTTCTATTTTAACATTTTGTCGTAACCTAAAACTATATTTAACACAGTACTTAAGAAAATGAATACAGCATCACTTTCTATCATAACACATATAACATTCATTTGAATACTTGCAAAAAGCCAATCATAAAATACACATTTTTCTCACTAAATATCCAATAACCCCAAGCATCTCCAGCCCTTTCCTTCACCCCAGCTGCTGCATCCTCCTGTAAATGCAGATACTCCAACCCAACACCGAAACCTCAGTGCTGACTGGCACCTCTTTTGTCTTTATTCCTTCATTTTCCACAGCCCTGCCATGGCCAGGAGTCCTGCTTTGGTTAGAAACAAGGAGGAAGAAGCTGCAGGAGGAAATCACTGGAAAGCTCCCCCAGTGATCTGGGCAGGGTTTGGGGCTGGGCCTGAGCTCTGCAGCCCTGCCCTGCTCAATGAGGGATGCTCACAGACCCAGGGACATCAAAACCCTCCAAAAAAAACCCCATTTAAACCCCAAAATTCTCCTTTTTCACCAATCCTGTTTTCCAGGGGGTGCTGGTAAAGTTCCTCCAGTGATCTGTGCAGGGTTTGGGGCTGAGCTCTGCAGCCCTGCCCTGCTATGAGGGGTGCTCACAGACCCAGGGACATCAAAATCCCCCCAAAAACCGCATTTAAACCCCAAAATTCACCTTTTTCTCCAATCCTATTTGCCAGGGAGTGCTGGGAAAGCTCCCCCAGTGATCTGGGCAGGGTTTGGGGCTGAGCTCTGCAGCCCTGCCCTGCTCAATGAGGGGTGCTCACAGACCCAGGGACATCAAAATCCCCCCAAAAACCGCATTTAAACCCCAAAATTCACCTTTTTCTCCAATCCTATTTGCCAGGGAGTGCTGGGAAAGCTCCCCCAGTGATCTGGGCAGGGTTTGGGGCTGAGCTCTGCAGCCCTGCCCTGCTCAATGGTGCTCACAGACTCAGGGACATCAAACCCCCCTCAAAAACCCCATTTTAACCCTAAAAATCATTTTTCTCCAATCTTATTTTCCTGTGCTAGAGCTGGAAAAGTGGAGCTGCACTGGATATACTCAGCTATAATCAAAGCTGGGATGAGCTGAGCTGGGCTGAGGCTGAGCTGGATGAGCTGGGCTGAGCTGGGACTGAACTGGGATGAGCTGGGACTGAACTGGGATTGAGCTGGGACTGAACTGGGATTGAGCTGGGACTGAGCTGGGCTGAGCTGGGACAGAACTGGAATGAGCTGGGCTGAGCTGGGACTGGGCTGGGACTGAACTGGGAACTGAGCTGGGACTGAGCTGGGCTGAGCTGGGATGAGCTGGGCTGAGCTGGGACTGAACTGGGATGAGCTGGGACTGAGCTGAGACTGAACTGGGATGAGCTGGGACTGAGCTGGGACTGAACTGGGCTGAGCTGGGACTTAACTGGGACTGAGCTGAGCTGGGACTGAACTGGGATGAGCTGGGACTGAACTGGGACTGAGCTGGGACTTAACTGGGACTGAGCTGAGCTGGGCTGAGCTGGGCTGAGCTGGGACTGAACTGGGACTGAACTGGGCTGAGCTGGGCTTGAGCTGGGCTGAGCTGGGACTGAACTGGGACTGAGCTGGGCTGAGCTGGGACTGAACTGGGATGAGCTGGGCTGAGCTGGGATGAGCTGGGATGAGCTGGGACTGAGCTGGGCTGAACTGGGACAAAACTGGGCTGAGCTGGGACTGAACTGGGACTGAGCTGGGACTGAACTGGGACTGAGCTGAGCTGGGACTGAGCTGAGCTGGGACTGAACTGGGATGAGCTGGGATGAGCTGGGATGAATTTCCTCTCTTTCTTTGCACCTTTTTTAAACCAAGTGGATCATTCGCAGTGATTTGGGGTTTGGGAACCTGTGGGAGTTCCCTCAGTTTGGATCCTGGTGCCAGTTCAGGGTCCTGGTGACATTTTATGGGTCTTGGTGGCATTCCAGGGATCCTGGTGACATTCCAGGAATCCTGATGGCATTCCAGTGGTCCTGGTGACATTTTATGGGTCCTGGTGACATTCCAGGGGTCTTATTGACATTTCAGGGATCTTATTGACATTCCAGGGATCCTGGTGGCATTCCAGGGTCCTGGAAAGGGAATCACAGCAGCTCCTGCTGGGGCCGCACCTGCTCAGGAGGGAAGGCAGGGCCTGGGTTGGAACAGGAGGCCCCAGCAGGAGAAAATCCTCCTGAATTCCAAGGGGTGTTGGATCCTCCTGAATTCCCAATGGTGTAGGATCCTCCTGAATTCCCAATGGTGCAGGATCCTCCTGAATTCCCAGAGGTGCAGGATCCTCCTGAATTCCCAGTCCTGGAGGATCCTCCTGAATTCCCAGCAGTGTTGGATGCTCCTGAATTCCTAATGGTGCAGGATCCTCCTGAATTCCCAGCAGTGTTGGATCCTCCTGAATTCCAAGGGGTGTTGGATCCTCCTGAATTCCCAGTGCTGGAGGATCCTCCTGAATTCCCAGTGCTGGAGGATCCTCCTGAATTCCCAGTGGTGTTGGATGAGGGATGAATCAGCTGGTGAGCAACAGGAGGGTTTCAGAGCTCAGCTCTCCCTCCAAGCCATCAAACCTGCAATAATTCTGATCTTTTCCCTCCTCTTTCCTGCATCCTCTCATATTCAGCAGCTCCTGTTGGGAGCAGGAACAAACCCCGGCAGAACAAGGAGGAATTTCAATCAAAAATCCCAACACTTCTGGCTCTGCAAAACCCTGATGAAGGAAATCAGTTTTACTTCAAAAAATCAAACTTTCAAGAGATTTCAAACCACACTCCAAACTCCTCAGCATTGGGGATGAAGGGCTGACATTGTCTTTATTTCATTTTCTGCCTTATTTTTGCTTTCTCAGGACATTTCTGAGAACAGATTCATTTCATGGCTTGGATAAAGGAAAACTCTCAGTGGAAGGAG
The DNA here is from genome assembly GCA_021963965.1 of Artemisiospiza belli. Lineage (NCBI taxonomy): Eukaryota > Metazoa > Chordata > Aves > Passeriformes > Passerellidae > Artemisiospiza > Artemisiospiza belli. The sequence goes on along the minus strand of JAKDEW010000046.1, from coordinate 3,562,516 downwards.
CTCTGGGGGTGTGAGCTGCTCCATCCTGTCCCAGCAGCTGATCCTGATCCAGCTGCTCCTTGAGGAAGCAGGAGAGGAACTGGAATCCAGCCGGGAGTGGCCTCACCTGCCCTGAACTCGCATTTTTCAGTGCAGGGTGGTGCAGTTTCGCTTTTTTTGGAGGGAATTTTTGCTGTGAGGTGCAGCCCCGTGTGCCAGGGGTGTTGGAGCAAATCGGGGCCCTGTGTGATTTCCCAGCTGGGGCCCTGTCACAGGCACAGGATAAGAATCCAGGATAAAGGGAATTTTCCTTCCTGCCTCCTTTGGGGGAAAGGGGAGCCTGCTGTGCCTGCAGGGAATGTCCTGAATGAATTCCCTGAGCTCTTGGCTTGTACCAGCCTTGGAGTGAGCAGAGACCTGGCTGCTCCTGGAGCTGCTTCGGGGCTGGAGCCCCTCTGGGGCTGGGATGGGAGAGCTGGGAATGCTCAGCTGGATCCAGAGAGAGCTGGGAATGCTCACCTGGGGAAGGGAAGGATCCAGGGAGAGCTTCCAGCACATTCCAGGGCCTGAAGGGGATCCAGGAGAGCTGGAGAGGGACTGGGGACAAGGGATGGAGGGACAGGACACAGGGAATGGCTTCCCACTGAAAAAGGGGAGATTTGGGTGGGATGTTGGGCAGGAATACCTGGTTGTGAGGGTGAGGAGGGACTGGGATGGAATTCCCAGAGGAGCTGTGGCTGCCCCTGGATCCCTGGCAGTGCCCAAGGCCAGGCTGGGATAATCTGGGACAGTGGGAGATGTCCCTGTCATGGCAGGGGTAAATGTGATGAGTTTTAAGGTCCTTTCTAACCCAAACCTTATTCCCTGCCTCACTCCATCATCATCGCAGGCTGTCGCAGACATCTTTTATGAAAAATCCTTTTCTTAGGATTTTTCCTCCTGAGAAGCTGAGAGACCTCAGGAACAAAATGTAAACAATGGTTATCTGCTGCTGTGGAATGCAACAGGTGCATCTGTGATTGGCCCATGTTAATTGTTTCTAATTGATGGCCAATCACAGTCAGCTGGCTCGGGCTCTCTGTCCCAGCCACAAGCCTTTGTTATTCATTCCTTCCTATTCTATTCTTAGCTAGCCAACTGATGAAAGCTTTTCTTCTATTCTTTTAGTATAGTTTTAATGTAATATATATCATAAAATAATAAATCAGCCTTCTGAAACATGGAGTCAGATCCTCATCTCTTCCCCAATCTGAGAACCCCTGTGAACACGGTCACAGCAGGCCTCTCTCACTTCTCCTCCAGGCCCACCATGCCTTCCCCAGGAAAAGGGGGATCTGCAGGGGCCTGGGCTGGGGAGAGGGAATGGCAGAGGATGAGGAGCAGTCCCATGTGGAAACCTAGGGCACCACAGGGAATATTTCTGTGTCTGCTCTGGGGTGCCCTGACCTCTAGGGGAGCTCTGACGTTGCCCCTCATTCATGGAGAAACTTTCCTGGCCTTCAAGATAGACTGGAATCCACAAAAGTGTGAAATAGATTATGGAGAGCAGTGTAGGTGTGTCACTGGGTGAGAAATTGGTTTGGAGTTTTTAGTGTGTTGTGGGTAGAAGCAAGATGGAGAGCACAAGGTGCTGTCCTGGGTTTCTTGTCCTGGATTGCCAAGCAAATTGTGTTCTATTCCCCATCTGCATGGCAGCTGGCTTCTGTTCAGTGGGCAGTTTTCCTTATCTCTTCCACACCCACTCCTCCCTCTGGGGGGACATCTGCTGATAAGAGGCCATTGAATGTCACTGCATGGCTGATAAGAACTACAGCATCCCATTGGGAGATGTGAGCCCAGAGGGAGGAGCCAAGCATTCCTGCCTGGATATAATCTGGAGATTCTGGAACACCAGCCAAGCATTCCTGCCTGGATATAATCTGGAGATTCTGGAGCACCAGCCAAGCATTCCTGCCTGGATATAATCTGGAGATTCTGGAGCACCAGCCAAGCATTCCTGCCTGGATATAATCTGCAGATTCTGGAACACCAGCCAAGCATTCCTGCCTGGATATAATCTGGAGATTCTGGAACACCAGCCAAGCATTCCTGCCTGGATATAATCTGGAGATTCTGGAGCACCAGCCAAGCATTCCTGCCTGGATATAATCTGGAGATTCTGGAACACCAGCACGGCTTCTCCACTGGATTTCCCAGAGGAACAGCAACTGCCTCTGCCCCTGGATCTCCAGAGGAAGACTCCACCCTTGTCCAGGATCCCTACTCCAGCAGAACCAGCCCTGACACTGCAGGAGGGCTGAGCCACAATTCCAATGGGACTGCTGCCAACACCCTGACCCACAGGGTGTCAGGTTGGGTTCTGACTCTGTCAGGGTTGGTTTAGTTCACCGCATTGTTTATTTTATCCTTTTATTTTCTTCCCTAATAAAGAACTATTATTCCAGCTCCCATATTTTTCGCCCTTAATTTAAAATTTATAACAATTTGGAGGGAGCAGGGGGGTTTACATTCCCCATTTCAGGGCAGGCTCCTGCCTTCCTTAGCAGACACCCAGCTTTCCAAACCAAGACACCACTTCATGCTTCTTCTTCTTCTCCATGGGTTTGGGTGGCATTTTGTAATTGGACAGAAAATTCTGCATTGTGTGCTCCTTGAGATCAGTTATTGGGTTAAAGGGGAAATAATCCAGGTGTCCTTTCTTAATTGGATAGTTTAGTCCTAAAACACCTTGTACCAAGAGACAGTCACCCATTTTGTGCCTTCTAATGAAAGGTTGCAGAACTCATGGTTGTGATAAGGAATACTGATAAGAAATAATAAACATTTGAGTCTGAACATGAACTATCATCTCAAGTGCCTTCAATCCAAACCCAGAGAGTCCTGAGGGTCAGGGTGGATCTTTGTCCTTCTGCAGAGGATCTGGAGCTGCAGCAGAGTCGGGCTGAGCCCAGGTCCAGAGCTAGGGAGAGGAATTCCTCTCTGCCTCCTCTGCCCTTCAGGTGGGGCTGAAGGAACCAGCACAACTCAGGTATTGTCTCTTTCACCTGACAGGGATTTTTTATCTTTTCCCATCTCCTCGTTTCCTTTTCAACCAACCAACCCCGTTACACAGTGACATCATTAAACCCCAAAATTCATCTTTTTCTCCAATCCTATTTTCCAGGGGGTGCTGGGAAAACTCTCCCAGTGATCTGTGCAGGGTTTGGGGCTGGGGCTGAGCTCTGCAGCCCTGCCCTGCTCCCACACAGGGGTGCTTACAGGGACATCAAACCTGCCCAAAAAAACCCCATTTGAACACCAAAATTCATCTTTTTCACCAATCCTGTTTTCTAGGGGGTGCTGGGAAAGTTCCCCCAGTGATCCTGTGCAGGGTTTGGAGCTGGGCCTGAGCTCTGCAGCCCTGCCCTGCTCAATGAGGGGTGCTCACAGACCCAGGATCATCAAACCCTGAAAAAAAACCCATTTAAACCCTCAAATTCACCTTTTTCACCAATCCTATTTTCTAGGGGGTGCTGGTAAAGTTCCCCCAGTGATCTGTGCAGGGTTTGGGGCTTGGGCTGAGCTCTGCTCCCACCGAGGGCTGCTGAGCCCAGCCCTGGCCATGCCTAAGGAGTAGAGGCTGGCCTGTGTGTGCCGAGGGTTTTATGTAACAGGGAGAAAAGGGGAGCCCAGTGTGCAAAGCAGGAAAATTGCTCATTCCCTAATGACTGGGACAGGCAGGATAATTAGGGTTTCTTTTCTCTTTAATTAGGAAATGGCAAACATGGATGAATCAATTACAAATGCCTCTTTATCCCGCGGTGCACTGCAATTAACATTACTTAAATGTGTTCACAAAGTAGGAGGCCCGGATTTGGAAGGGCACTTCTCACTGGTTTTTTTTTTTATTTTCTCGGTTTCCTGGCTCCAAACATGTCTGAACTCTTCCCATCTCCCCTTTCTCCTGCTCCTTCTGCAGGGATTTGTCCATTTTGGGCTTTAAACCATTTGAAATCATCAGCAAAATTTCCTTTTCCAAAGGAAAAAGCGCTTTTGGAGAGCTGGAGGAGTGGAAAATTGGGAATGGGATTTCACCAGGCTCACACCCCCCAAACAGGGGGAAAACCCAGAAAATACAATAACTCAATTCATCCCTGCTTCCTTGGGCTGCTGCCAAAAGCGTGATGAGGTCCTGGAGGGTTCGATTCGGGACACGGGGGAACAAAACCAAAGAAAACCAAAGAAAACCAAAGAAAACCAAAGAAAACCAAGCAAAACCAAAGAAAGCCAAACAAAACCCAACAAAACTAAACAAAACCAAACAAAACCAAACAAAACCCAACAAAACCAAACAAAACCAAACACAACCAAACCTCTCCTGGGCCAGGATGATACTCAGAGCACACCAAACCAATCCTCCTCTCCTGGGCTGGAGTGATTCCTGAGAACCCAGCGCTGCTCCTGCTCCAGGCAGGACAGAGCCAGGGGAGGCTCGGGGGAGGGAGCAGCGGCTCCAGGGCACGGAGAGCCGGGCAGGGAGCGGGGCAGCTCCGGGAGGGGCTGCTGAGATCCCAGGGATGCTCCAGGAGGGGCTGCTGAGATCCCAGGGATGCTCCAGAGGCCGCGGGCAGTGCATCCCAGGATGTTCAGAGGGCGGGGAGCGCATCCCAGGGATGCTCCAAAGGGGGAGGGCAGCACATCCAAGGGACGTTCCAAAGGCTCCGGGAAGCACATCCCAGCCCTCGCTGCATCCCAGGGAGGCTCTAAAGGCTGTGGGAAGCAGCATCCAAACTCTCGCTGCATCCCAGGGATGTTCTAAGGTCAGGCATCCCAGGGATGCTCCATAGGCTCCGGGAAGCGCACATCCCGACCCTCGTTGCATCCCAGGGATGTTCCAAAGTCAGAGAGCCCATCCCAGGGATGTTCTGAGGGCTCTGGGCAGTGCATCCCAGGGATGCTCCAAAGTGTGGAGGGCAGCACATCCCAGCCCTCACTGCATCCCAGGGATGTTCCAAAGGGGGAGGGCAGTGCATCCTGGCCCTCTCTGCATCCCAGGGATGCTCCAAAGGCTCCGGGAAGCACATACCAGCCCTCACTACATCCCAGGGATGTTCCAAGGTCGAGCAGAGCATCCCAGCCCTCGTTGTATCCCAGGGATGTTCCGAGGTCGAGCAGCACATCCCAGGGATGTTCCAAGGTTGGGCTGCACATCCCACCCTCGCTGCATGCCAGGGATGTTCCTACGTCGGGCAGCGCATCCTGCCCCTCGCTGCATCCCAGGGATGCTCCAAAGGGGGAGGGCAGTGCATCCCGGCCCTCTCTGCATCCCAGGGATGCTCCAAAGGCTCCGGGAAGCACATCCCAGCCCTCTCTGCATCCCAGGGATGTTCCAAGGTCCAGTAGAGCATCCCAGCCCTCGTTGTATCCCAGGGATGTTCCGAGGTCGAGCAGCACATCCCAGGGATGTTCCAAGGTTGGGCTGCACATCCCACCCTCGCTGAATGCCAGGGATGTTCCTATGGCGGGCAGCGCATCCCGGCCCTCTCTGCATCCCAGGGATGCTCCAAGGTCGGGCAGCACATCCCAGGGATGCTCCAAAGGCTCCGGGCAGCGCATCCCGGCCCTCTCTGCATCCCAGGGATATTCCAAAGGCTCCGGGAAGTACATCCCGGCCCTCGCTGCATCCCAGGGATGCTCCAAAGGCTCCGGGAAGTACATCCCGGCCCTCGCTGCATCCCAGGGATGCTCCAAAGGCTCCGGATAGCGCATCCCGGTCCTCGCTGTATCCCAGGGATGTTCCGTGGTCGGGCAGTGTATCCCAGCCCTCGCTGTATGCCAGGGATGCTCCAGGGCCGGGGCTCACCTGCGCCGGGCGCAGCGGGGCTGGAGCCGTGCCGGTCTCCTCCAGGCATTGCTGCCATCTATTGGGAGGAACGGGCTCGCTCCATTGCCGATCCCTGCCCGGGGTTTGGGAAGGGGAGGGCGCTCCCAGCCCCGCTGGAGCTGCTGCTGTGCCCGGCAGTGAGCGGCTCGGGGCATCTTCAACCCCGGCTGCTGCTCACGGAGAAAGTCCTGAAAGTTCCAGAAGGTCCTGGAACGGTTTGGGTGGGAAGGGACCTTGAAGCTCATCCCAGCCCAGCCCTGCCATGGCAGGGACACCTCCCACCGTCCCAGGTGGCTCCAGCCTCGCCTTGGGCACTGCCAGAGATGGGGCAGCCACGGCTTCTCGTGTCTTTCTTTGTATTTTTAGGAATTCTGTGGCAGCCCCCTCGCCCTCCCAGACTCCCAGGTGCTGGTGGCACAGCCTGGACTGAGGCCCTGCTTGATAATCTCAGTTCTGTGGTGTTCAATTCCAGCAGTTCCAAGGCCCAGTTGATTCTAACAAAATCCTGACTTTGCAGGGCTTCCCCCTCCTGTCTGAGCTCATTTCCATAATATTCCGGTTCTAAATTCCTGTGCTTTGTTACAAACCCTGTGTTTGCTGCTGGGGGAGATACTGGAGGTGAGGGATGCCCTGGAGAGCTGCAGGGATCCCAGCAGGACAAGGCTGGAGTGGAATTTGGGTTCTGGTGGGATCAGCTGTGGTGGCTGAGCCTGTGCAGTCACTGTGGGGGATCAGAGGCCTCAGAGGAAAAAATGGGATTTTTCAGAGGCCTCAGAGGAAAAAATGGGATTTTTCATGGAGGGGAGGATCTGCTGAGTTACTGTGGTGGTTTCTGTTTCACTGGGGAAGGGAAAATTCAGAGGCTGTGGAGAGCTGAGATGGGGGAGCTGGGGGTGCTCACCTGGAGAGGAGAAGGATCCAGGGAGAGCTCAGAGCCCCTCCAGGGCCTGAAGGGGCTCCAGGAGACCTGGAGAGGGGCTGGGGACAAGGGATGGAGGTACAGGACACAGGGAATGGCTTCCACTGGAAAAGGAGAGATTTGGGTGAGATATTGGGAAGGAATGAGCATGAGAAGGGGCTGGGAAGGAATTCCCAGGGAGCTGTGGCTGCCCCTGGATCCCTGAAGGCTCCAAGATGAGTCTGGAGCACCCTGGTGCAGTGGGAGGTGTCCCTGCCATGGCAGGGGTGGCACTGGGTGAGTTTTATGTCCCTTCCAACACAAACCACCGCAGGCTGTGTTGTTGCAGTGACACCGGAGCCGAGCAGGCCCGGGGTGAGTGACCGGCTGAGCGGGGCCCTCAGGAAGGAGCCCCACAGACTCTCTGGACAGATTTTATTTGTTTAACCAGCCAGGATGTGCAGAGTTGGAGCTGGAGCTGATCAGGGTGCTCTTATCGAGTGTGTGCTTTCAATGTGGGATGTTCCTGGCCCTGCTCCCGGGAAAGGCTTTGAACTGCAGCAGTGGCTGTGGCTCCCCGTGGCTCTGCTGACACAGGACAGGATTTTGGCTGCTGTGGGACAAAAGTGCTGCTGGGAGGGGCTGGTCCTGTCACAGGATCCTGGAATGGGCTGGGTTGGAAGGGATTTTAAACCCCATCCAGTGCCACCCATGCCATGGGCAGGGACACTTTCCACTATCCCAGGGTGCTCCAAGCTCTGTCCAGCATTTCCAGGGATCCAGGGGATGCCTCAGGTTTGAGATTTTGTATTTTTCACATTCTGTGCTGCTTTCATGTTTGGGTCTGGGCTTTGTATTATGGGATGGCAAGCTCTGTGCACAGAGCAGGGAGACAAAATAATTCCTGCTCTAGCTGGGGACAAAGGACCAAATCTCAGGCCCAGGAGCACAAACACCGTGGACTGAAGAGAGAAAAACAAGGATGGGACTGCATGGGCCAAAGCTGGAATTGGACAATGAACTGCAAGATGCAAATGGAGCAGAACTTATAAAAGTGAGAGACCCTGTGACCTCATCCATTTTGGGACCATTTTGGTTCATTTTGGGACCATTTTGGTTCATTTTGGATACAGCCCTGGCTGGGCTCTTCTGCTGCCCAAGGTGGATCCATTGAGATCCTTTTAATAAATCCCTGCTTTATTCTTTAACTCGGTCCAGCCTCTGTTCCAACTCAGCCTTCCCAAGGCATCACAGGGGCAGCCACAGCTCCTTTGGGAGAGCTGCTCCAAGAGGAAAGTGTTTGAGGCTGTTATCACATCAAGCTTGGGGTTGATAAGGCTGAGGCAGCTGGAGCTCCACCGAGCTGCCACTGATGGCTTTGGGGGCTGCCTGAAAGCAGAGACCAGACTAAATTAATAAAATAAAAAGCATTTCTATTTATTGAAGGGCCTTCAGGTACATTTAGGGCTGACAAAGCCTCCCCAGGAGCTGCGCCCAAAATGGACTCACAGGTTTCACACTTTTATAGGTTTGGCCCATTTCCATATTGGGGTTAATCTAATTGTGGCTTCAGGTCATGAAGTCATTGGCCCCAAGTTTGCTGCCCCCAACTCCCTTTTGTTTAATTTCTGGGCCCTGAGACAGTGAGGTGTCCTTGGTTGCCAGGCCTGGAGAGGAATTGTTGTGTCTGCCCCAAAGGGGAGAGCAGCAGCTCACACTGGGTGTGGAGTTCAGAGTTATGCCCATAAACTGCAGGATTACAGATGGATGGAAAATAGAAAAGCTGAAATCCCGGACAGGAATTGTTGTGTCTGCCCCAAATGGGAAAGCAGGAGCTGACATTGAACTTGGAGTTTATACGCTATAGATTATTATACGCTAAAGATTGGTAAAGTTATACACTGCAGGATTACAGATGGATGGAAAATAGAAAAGCTGAAATCCTGGAGAGGAATTGTTTTGTGTCTGCCCCAAATGGGAGAGCAGCAGCTCACATGGATATGGAGCTCAGAGTTATGCACTAAGGATTGATAAAGTTACACTGCAGAATTAAAAATAGATGGAAAATAGAAAAGCTGAAATCCTCAGGCATCACCACAAGGACCTGGGGGAAAGCAGAGCAGGAATTGGGATCCCAAGGAGCTGTTCCTGCCCTGGAAGGGCTGGGATGCAGCAATTCAATGGAAAGGACCAGGAATGGGGCTCTGAGGTTGTGGTGACCCCTCTGGAAAGGATTTGGATTCACTTGCTGGGTTCAGGCTGCCTGTCCTGGATCCTCATCCCATCCCATTGGAGCTGGCCATCAAGGACAGACACTCCCCATTGGAAAAAGGTTTGGGTGATGTCATTAATTGAGGGATGGAGGGTGAAAATCCCCTGTGTTCACCCCAATTTCCATTGGGTGCTTGAGATTAACTTGTGTTGGGATTATCCTCTTCAGAACTAAAGAGTGAAAACTGAAGCGAAACTGAACTGAAAACTGAACTGAAACTGAAACTTTTTGGCCTGAAAGTCAGTGAAAATCCCATTTTCCTGCGTGTTCAGCAGGAATTTGTGCTGCCCATACCCCATAGCTGAGGTGTGTTTCTGTAATCTCTTAATTAGAAGGGAATATTAATGCTTGGGAGATTAATTTTGAGGTTCTGAATGCCTCGATTTCCTGGAAATCTCAAAGCAGCACCTCCTGCTCAGGCCTTTTTTGGTTAAAAAATGAGCTCTTGGAGGCAAAATGCACTGAAAATGCATTTTCAGGTTAATCTATGAGAAGGGCTGGATTTACCCAGCAGAACCTGGGAACTGAGAGGCTTTTTGGGAGTTGGGAATTTTCTTGCAGGCACCTAAAAATCAGAATTTCTTAAAGAGGAAACTTTACCTGAAGTAATTTGCAAAGGGACAAACATAAATAGCCTTGCACATACCTCGAGTTCCAGCTTCGTGTGCTTTGTTCACCAGGAATTTGTCAGACAAATGTCTGGGCTCTGACACATCCCAAAGAGGCTTCGAGGCACTTCCATCAGAAAGTGCAGGAAAAATTGGATCTGGGGCTTTTTTCACCAGAAATTCCCAGCCTGGTCCAGAGCTTCTTGTTTCCAGGGATTTGGAGCTGCCCCAGGAAATTCCTGGGGGGATCAGAGGAATACCCCAGGATATTCCTGAGGGTTTGGAGCTGCCCCGGGATATCCCTGAGGGTTTGGATCTGCTCCAGGATATCCCTGAGGGTTTGGAGCTGCCCCGGGATATCCCTGAGGGTTTGGAGCTGCCCCAGGATATCCATGAGGGTTTGGAGCTGCCCCAGGATATCCCTGAGGGTTTGGAGCTGCCCCGGGATATCCCTGAGGGTTTGGAGCTGCCCCAGGATATCCCTGAGGGTTTGAAGCTGCCCCAGGATATCCCTGAGGGTTTGGAGCTGCCCCGGGATATTCCTGAGGATTTGGATCTGCCCCAGGATATTCCTGAGGGTTTGGAGCTGCCCAAGGCTGTTCCTGGGGGATCAGAGCTGCCCCAGGATATTCCCAGGGATTTGGAGCTGCCCCAGGATATTCCTGAGGGTTTGGAGCTGCCCCAGGATATCCATGAGGGTTTGGAGCTGCCCCAGGATATCCCTGAGGGTTTGGAGCTGCCCCGGGATATTCCTGAGGGTTTGGAGCTGCCCCAGGATATTCCTGAGGGTTTAGAGCTGTCCCAGGCTGTTCCTGGGGGATCAGAGCTGCCCCAGGATATTCCTGAGGGTTTGGAGCTGTCCCAGGCTGTTCCTGGGTGTTTGGAGCTGCCCCAGGATGTTCCCAGAGGTTTGGAGTTGCCCCAGGATATTTCCAGTGGATCAGAGCTGCCCCAGGATATCCCTGAGGGTTTGGAGCTGCCCCAGGCTGTTCCCACTGTCCCTCGGGATATTTAATGGGATTTTGTGCCTGAATCAGGCCCTTTCCCTGTTTCCCAGCCCTGCGTTCCTCCCATCCTTGCCCAAATTTGCCCTTTATCTCCCGGAGCCGCTGACTCCAGCTGGAGGGATGGATGATTGTGCAGATTGTGCTGCCTGCTGGCTCTTTACCCTGAAATAACCAAACCCGGGGCTATTTTTGGAGGCAGAGCATTCTCCAAAGCTTCCTGCCTCGATTTCCCTGCCTCCCCCACTCGCTGTTCACTGCTATTCCAAGAGTGATCCCGAAATCCTACCTGCTCCAGAGGGGAAAATCCACCATTTCTCTCGATTGGACTCTTTAATTACATTTCTGTACCCACAATTCCTCCAGGCAGCAATTAAGCGCTGTTAATTAGTCAGCCTTCATCCTGCAGCTCCAGGAGATGTTTGCTACCCCCAATCCAGACCTTGGCAAGCATTTCCAAGTGGAAATTTTTCTTTGGAGAAGATCTGAGCAATTTTCAGTCATTATTCCAGGCCCTTTTCTCTCTCTGGTGAGCAAGAGGTTCCCAGCTCTGAAATCCCTGGAAATAACAGCTGGAAATCCCCAAACATGAGGAGTTCTCCATGGGAAAAGCTGAAAAATCAGGAATTTCCTGCTGTAGGATTGTCAGAACTTGTCCAGAGTCAATTCTTTGGGTCGGTAGCTACGCCAGTGGCCCCTGGGGAGAAATTCCCTCAATTTGAGGTGGATTTGGTGGTTCGATAATTCCCAATAATTATCAAACCACCAAATTATAATATAATATAATATAATATAATATAATATAATATAATATAATATAATATAATATAATATAATATAATATAATATAATATAACAATAATAACATACAATATAATAATATAACATTATAATTATAATTTGATATAATGCAATAATAATATACTATAATAATACTATAATAATATAATTTAATAATAATATATTTTCCCAAATATTGATATAATTATTATATATTTTTCCAATATATATATATTGGATAAATATATATAAATATATATATATATAAATAACTATATTTCCCAATATATTTTCCAAATAATAATATAATTTCCTTTTGATAATTCTCTGCTGCAGCAGCTGAGATCTCCAAGCCTTGCCAGGGGTTTCTGCAGTGAAGGGCTGAGTTTAACTGGGGGGAGAGAAGGAATTTCCAAACCAATTCACCGAAAGCTGAGGTGGATTGAGAGGACAAATTGATGCTAAAATCCATCAGCCCATCCTTTGTGGCACAGGTTGGTTCCCAGCTTCCTCAGGCATTGTCCAGCCTGTTTTAAACATCACCAGAAAGACAAATTAGTAATAATAAATAATAAATAAAATAAAATAAATAATAAATAAATAATAAATATTCCAGGCAGCTCTGGAATATTCAGACCTGGAGGGAGCACTCAGGGAGCTCTGGAGGCTCCGTGGGGCGTCCGAGGACCCCAAACACCCCCAGTCCCTGTGGGAAGGCAGCTGGCAGGAAGCAGCTCCTTCCTGGGGCAGGAATGGGAATTTCCTTGAGCACAGGGAGTAACAAAGGCTGGATTCCCACAGATCTGAGGCTGCTGGGCATCTGGGAATCCCGGGGGAAGCCGTTCCCACAACTGGGATGTTGGATGTTCCCCTTCCTACTTCTTCCTCCATGGAGTCTCTGGTATCCAGGGCAGGTGCTTTAGGTATAAATTGAGTGATTTTGGGGTTGTTTTCTACCAATCTGACACCCCAAAGATGTTCCCAGTTCGTTTGGGTGGGTTTGTGTAATTGGATTAATAGTTCACATTGCGGGGCACAGATGGTTTGGTTATGGGGTTAAAAGTAAAAATAATTTTGGTTTCATCTCTTAATTGGACAGTTCATCCTTAAAAGGCCTTGGAGAGAGAGCGACAGGGCTCCATTTTTTATCTTGTTAGAGAGAAGTGCTGCAGAACTCAGGGTTTGTGACACTGTGACAGAGATAAGAACTGATAAGAAATTCTATCCCGTGATTGAATCCCAACCCTGGCAAAAAGGAGTTGAGACTCGCCACCTTCCCACCCAAACCGTGACTGCTGCTCTTACCCCACCTCTTCTCCTTTCCCTTTCCAGGCTCCTGAAAACTTCACCCATTTGCCTCAACACCATTGGAGCATTTGAAATTCTGCTCTGGAAAATCTTCCCTCCTGCTGCTTTTGGGGAATAACACAGTGTCCTGGTTTGGAAAGCCAGGTGTCTGCTAAGGAAGGCAGGAGCCTGTCCTGAAATGGAAAATGTAAACCATCCCTCCAAAGTGTTATAAATTTTAAATTAAGAGGCTCTCAGGCAAAAAATATGGGAGCAGGAATAACAGTTCTTTATTAGGGAAGAAAATAAAAGGATAAAATAAACAATGCAGTGAACTAAACCAACCCTGACAGAGTCAGAACCCAGCCTGACACCCTGTGGGTCAGGGTGTTGGCAGCAGTGCCATTGGAATTGTGGCTCAGCCCTCCTGCAGTGTCAGGGCTGGTTCTGCTGGAGCAGGGATCCTGGACAAGGGTGGAGTCTTCCTCTGGAGATCCAGGGGCAGAGGCAGCTGCTGCTTCTCTGGGAAATTCAGTGGAGAAGCCGTGTTGGTGTTCCAGAATCCCCAGATTATATCCAGGCAGGAATGCTTGGCTGGTGTTCCAGAATCTCCAGATTATATCCAGGCAGGAATGCTTGGCTGGTGTTCCAGAATCTCCAGATTATATCCAGGCAGGAATGCTTGGCTGGTGCTCCAGAATCTCCAGATTATATCTGGGCAGGAATGCTTGGCTCCTCCCTCTGGGCTCTCATCTCCCAATGGGATGCTGTAGTTCTTATCAGCCATGCAGGGACATTCAATGACCTCTTATCAGCAGATGTCTCCCCAGAGGGAGGAGTGGGTGTGGTCACTCAAAGAGAGATAAGGAAAACTGCCCACTTGACAAAAGACAATCTGCTATACAGTTGATAATAGAATATGTCTTGCCTTGCAATCTGGAACACACAGAAAAGGAAAATCCTGCTTTAAAACATGTGAACCCTGGAGCTGTCAGAAAACAGCTGGGAGTGAAAATTCCCTTGGGAAGCACAGAAAATGTCCAAAATCCCCTCAGGAAGGACAGAAAATGTTCAAAATCCCCTCAAGAAACACAGAAAATATCCAAAATCCCCTCAGGAAATGTCCTTGGAGGGAGAGGACAGCTCAGATCCTTTGTCACTCCCAGTGTCCTTTCTCCTTTTCCCTTTGGTTTGATCCCCTCCCAGGATTTCAGGTTCTTTCCTTCACTCCCATCCCCAGACCTCTCCTGTGGCTGCTTTGGGAACACTTTTCCTGCCTCTTTTCTTTTTCTGCCTCTTTTCCTAATAAATGAATTGGAACAGCCCTTCTGACTAAGCTAAAAATCAGCTTTTCCCTGCTCTGGTTCCTGCATGAGGCTCTCAGATATTCCTGCACACCTTTTCCTCCTCTATTTTATTTCAGTTTGGATCAAAAAGAGGGAGCAGGGAGAAAAAGGGGGGATTAAAAGGACATAAATCAACCTGGAACCCGTGGAATTTCAGCCAGACAACACAGAGGGGCCCTGTGCTCAGGGTGCAGCACCCAGAGCAGCAGATGGGAGCAGAGCAGGGTTGGGAACGAGCAGTTCCCAGCTATTCCTGGCCAGAGGAAGACAAAAATGAAAAGGCCAGACAAAATTAAGGGAATTAATTCATTAATTGAAACATTTCTATTCATTGAAGGGCCTTCAGGTACATTTAGGGCAGACAAAGCCACTCAGGGGCTGCACCCAAAATGGGTGACGGGTTTCACACTTTTATAAAAGTTTGATCCATTTGAATATTGGGGTTAATCTTCCAATTACAGCTGCAGGTCATGAAGTCATTGACCCCAAGTTTGCTCCCCCAACTCCCTTTTGTTCCCATCTCTGGGCCCTGAGGCAGTGAGGTGTCCTTGGTTGCCAGGCCTGGAGAGGAATTGTTGTGTCTGCCCCAAATGGGAGAGCAGCAGCTCACACTGGGTGTGGAGTTCAGAGTTATGGCCTAAAGAACTGCAGGATTACAGAGAGATGGAAAATAGAAAAGCTGAAATCCTGGAGAGGAATTGTTGTGTCTGCCCAGAGTGGGCATACAATATTGTTATATTATATTATTATATCATGATAATATATATTATAATTTTTACATTATTCTAATATTATGACAATATAACTATTAAAATATATATTATATTCATATAACTGTGATCAGACACTGTTATATAAAATATAACCATATATATAGTTATATATAATATATATATTTATATGGTTATATTTATATATATAGTTATATATAACTATAGTTATATATGTATAACCATATATATATTATATGTATAATTTATTTATGTGTGTATATATATATACATTATATATATATATATATATATATATATATATCACTATATTTTATAACTACAAATCTATAAAACTTCTCCTAACATATACACAGGATATTTGCTTTTAATTGAGAGACTCAGCCATGGCATTGCTCCTCTGTCACAGAGTTACACACTAAGGAACTGCAGATGGAAACTGGAAAAGCTGAAATCCTCAGGCCTCACTGGGATTTCACTGGGATTTTCATACAAAAAACTTCCCTGATTCTCCTCTAAAACTCCCCAGTCTGTGCTCTTGCTGGGGGCACATGGGGATATTTTGGGATGGGGACTGGGACAAGAAGATCCCAGATTATCCCAAAACCCAGGAGACCAAATGAATTCCAGGGATCTTCAGCCTGTGCAGTTCTGGGATTCCATCCCCCTCTTGCACAGGAGTTTTCCCATTTCTTCTGATATATTTTAATTATGCCCTACTCACTCAATCGCTCTTACCTCACTGTTATTTAGGCCTTGGCAATTAATATTCCCTGAGAATTATCATTCCATCTTCTGAAAAATCACAGGGATAGAAGGATTCTCATCTTAAACAGCTTTTTGTCAGCTCAGCAACGAGAGTATTTAATATACCAACCTTAGGATCTGTGAGTTGTTACTTCAATAAAATTAAAAACCACAAATTGGCCTGCTTGGCAAACAAATCCCAGCAAGGCTGGGAAAGTTTGAAGGGACTTTCTCAGGAGTGGAGTGAGGAGGCTGCTGTGCCATTCTCTCTTTTTTTTTTTAATTTCTTTCCCTCTTTTTTAAAATGTCTTTTTAGAGAGCTGCTCTGCTGATTAGAATCCCAAATCCTGCCCCATTCCCCACCTGGGTAAGCTCCTCCCTGCCTGTGGAGAGGAGCCAGCTCCTCCCAAGGATCCTCCCACAGCTCCCACAGCAGGAAAGACAGCGAAGGTGTTTGATCCTTCCCTGCAGCAGGTGGGGGAGCCAGCCCCATTCCCATTCCCATCCCCATTCCCATCTCCATTCCCATTCCCATCCCTATTCCCACTCAGATTCCTGTTCTCATTTCCATTTCCATTTCCAGCCCCATCCCCATTCCCATCCCCTGCCCCATTCCTGGCCCCATCCCCATTCCCATTCCCCTTCCCTTTTTCATTCCCATTCCCATACCAAGTCCCATTCCCTGCCTCATTCCCATTCTGACTCCCATTTCCCTTCTCATTCCCATCCCCATCTCCATTCCAGCCCATCCAGCAGCACACAGAGCAGGGAATTCCTCTTCCGTGGCTGGTGCCAGTGGATCCCTCATTCCCTGCCCCATTCCCATCCCCATTCCTATCCCCCATCCCCCATTCCCATTCCTATCCCCATTTCCTGCCTCATCCCCATCCCCATCCCCATTCCCATTCCCATTCCCATCCCCATCCCCATCCCCATCCCCATCCCCATCCCCATCCCATCCCCATTCCCCATTCCCATTCCCATTCCCATTCCCATTCCCATTCCCTGCCCCATCCCCAATCCCATTCCCATTCCTATCCCCATCCCCATTTCCATCCCCATCCCCTTCCCATCCTCATCTCATTCCCATCCCCATTCCCATCCCCATCCCCATCCCATCCTCATCCCATCCCCATCCCCATTCCCATCCCCATCCTATCCCCATTCCCATCCCCATTCCCATCCCCATCCCCATCCCCATCCCCATCCCCATCCCATCCCTATCCCCATCCCCATCCCCAATCCCATTCCCATTCCCATTCCCATCCCTATCCCCATCCCCATTCCCATTCCTATCCCATCCCCACCCCATCCCATCCCCACCCCATCCCATCCTCATCCCATCCCCATCCCCAATCCCATTCCTATCCCCATTTCCATCCCCATCCCCATTCCCATTCCCATCCCATCCCCATCCCATCCCCATTCCCATCCCCATCCCCATCCCCATCCCCATCTCCACCCCATCCCATCCCCATCCCCAATCCCATCCCCATCCCATCCCCATCCCATCCCCATCCCATCCCCATCCCATCCCCATCCCCATCCCCATCCCATTCCCATTCCCATTCCCATCCCTCAGCACACAGAGCAGGGAATTCCTCTCCCGGGCCCGTTCCGTGGATCCCGCGGAGCAATGCCTGGCAGCCGGAGGGAACGGCCGGGTTTATTTTAACCTTTGGGAATGACAGCGATCCCAACAGCGATCCCACAGCTGTCAGCGCTGCCAGGCTGCTCCAGCTCCGGCAAATCCGCCCCAAATCCACTCGGGGGCGGCTGCGGGGGAGGCGGGATCTCCATATTCATGGGGGATCTTTGTTCTGCAGGGTGAGGGATCCTGCTCTGCTCCAGGCAAGCCTTTGCAAGAAGCTCCCGAGATAAATTGCAGGAGTGCTTGGGAGCAGGGAGGGGAATTCCGGGATTTCAGGGGCTGGAAACTCCTCTGGGGGTGTCCCCTGTGCATGGGGGAGTCCCTGGAGATCCTGCCCCCATTCCAAGCTCCATTTCCTGCCTCATTCCCAATCCCATTCCCTGCCCCCTCCCCATTCCCATTCCCAGCCCAATTCCCATTCCCAGTCTCCTTCCCTGCCCCATTCCAGCCCCATCCCTGTTCCCATTCCCAGCCCCATTTCCTGCCTCATTCCCATCTCCATTCCCCTTCTCATTCCCACTCCAAGCCCCATTCCCATTCCCAATCCCAGTCCCATTCCCTGCCCCCATTCCCAGTCCTATTCCCTGCCCTATTCCAAGCCCCATTTCCTGCCCCATTCCAGCCCCATCCCTGTTCCCATTCCCTGCCCCATTTCCTGCCTCATTCCCATCTTCATTCCCTTTCTCATTCCCCTTCTCATTCCCATTCCAAGCCCCATTTCCTGCCTCATTCCCACTCCCACTCCTATTCCCATTCCCATCCCTCAACCTCAAATCTGGGGTTGGGATCTCCCTGCAGGAGATTTTGGAGCTGCTGGGACTCCCACCCCACCACTCTGAGATTTTGGGGTTTTCCTTCCTCTTTTAATCTTTTTTTCCTGCTTTTCCTCCGGGTGAGCAGCTCTGTCCCTGCACTCAAATCCTGGAGTTCTGTCCCCAAAATCCTCAGCTGGGGGTGGGGTGAGCTCCAAAGCCTTTTCCTCCCCTGGAAATGCCAATATTCCACCTCCACACGGCACATCCTGGTCCTGATCCTCCCCTTGGACACTGTCCTGGGGCTGGGAATGGGGCAGGGAATGGGGGAATGGGGCTGGGAATAGGAATGGGGCAGGGAATGGGGCAGAGAAGGAGAGAATGGGGCCTGGAATGGGGCTGGGAATGGCAATGGGGCTGGGAATGAGGGAATGGGGCCTGGAATGGGGCAGGGAATGAGGGAATGGGGCTGAGAATAGGAATGAGGGAATGGGGCTGGGAATGAGGGAATAAGACTGGGAATGAGGAAATGGGGCAGGGAATGGGGATGGGGTTAGGAATGAGGGAATGGGGCTGGGGATGGGGCTGGAAATGGGGCAGGGAAAGGGGTGGGGAATGAGGAAATGGGACTGGGAGTGAGGGCATGGGGCAAGGAATGGGAATGGGGCTGGAGATGGAGCTGGGAATGGGGCAGGGAATGGGAATGGGGCTGGGGATGGGAATGGAGATGGGAATGAGGTAATAGGACTGGGAATGAGGAAATGGGGCAGGGAATGGGAATAGGAATGGGGCAGGGAATAGGGCTGAAGATGGGGTTGGGAATGAAGCTGGGAATGGGAATGGGGATGGGGATGAGGCAGGAAATGGGAATGGGGATGGGGCTGGGAATGGGACAGAGAAAGTGGATGGGAATGGGAATGGGAATGGGGCTGGCTGCTCTACCTGCTGCAGGGAAGCACTACAAGCCCTCTGAGTCCATTTTAAGAGACAAACCCACCCAAGGCAGTGATCCCCATGTTTGGCAAAACTCCCAGCAGTGCCTTTGAAGGACTTTTCCCTTTTCAGAGCGTTTTCAGTGCCTGGTGTAGCAGGAGCTGAGTGCTGGAAGTTCTCGATGTGTCTCATCCACGAGGCACATTTGGTTTGAATCAAAATCCCATTGCAGCAGGCACTGGGATTTCCAGCCCAGGATTACGAGTAATTCCAGGTTATTATTAGCAGTCACTTTTCATCAGACTCTGCAGCTACAAGATGCAGAACAAGCCCAGCAGAAAGAGACTGAAATGTGGGATTCCTGTTGTTTAAAAAAAATCAAATTGTGCAATGCAAACCAATCGCAATAATATGAGAAATCTTTTATTTTGCCTTCATTTATGTTGGCAATTCAAGTTCAGCAGAAGACAAAAGTTCACAGAATCATTAAAGTTGGAAAAGCCCTCCAGGATCATCGAGTCCAAGCTGTGACTGACCCAGCCCAGAGCTCTGAGTGCCACAACCAGTTGGGATGGGGACTGCAAACCTCCCTGGGCAACTCTTTCCTACATTTAACAGCCCTTTCCAGGAGGGAATTCCTGCTGATGTCCAGCCCTGGCATAACCTGAGGCCATTTCCCCTTGTCCTGTCAATAATTGCCCCCTTACACTGGGCATTAAACAATTGTCCTGTCAATAATTCCCACCTTATATCAGACATTAAACAATTGTCCTGTCTGTAATTGCCACCTTATATTGGCATTAAACAATCATCCTGTCAAAAATTGCCACCTGACATCGGGCATTAAATAATTGTCCTGTCAATAATTCCCACCTTATATCAGACATTAAACAATCGTCCTGTCAATAATTCCCACCTCACATCAGGCACTAAACAATCGCAGCTCCTCTGTGACACAGCCAAACCCACCATGACTTCCTGCACACAAAGCTGAGCTATTAAATCCCTGCAATAATCAGATTTGCAGCAGTTTTCTGCCAGGTTTATGGAGCCTGTAGCCAGATCCAAGCGGCTCTGTCGGGGCAGACTCCCAGGTAACTCCGAAATTGCATCCTGCCTTTTGGAACAAGTTCTGACACCCCTGCCCCGGTGCAGCCGGGGTTGTTCACCTGGGCTAAGCAAATTAAAAGGTTCTGCTCGGCCTCTCCCTCACTTTGCTGTTCTCCTGGCGGGTAATTGCAGCTGCTGCCGGCTCCCAGCCCCGGGATGGGGAATCGCAGCCCGGCAGCGTGCGGGGACGCGCCGCAGCCATGGCGGGAGGCAGAGGAGGAGGAGGGGATGGAATTCTGTGGTCGGGTTTAATGTGCACCTGCTGGGGAGCTGGTCCGGCGGGCTGCGAGGGCGGCTGGCTGCGGGCCAGGGCCTCCACACTGCCAGGTTTGATCCCTGGAAACCCTGGAGTGCTTCCCGTGTGTCGGAACTCAGTGCATCCCTCTGGGTGTCCAGAGTTGCTGAGGACCCTGTCAAGGGCCTTGGAGACCCTGGCACACAGCCCAGAACACCTGGGGATTTGATTTTGACCCCTGGAGCAAGTTGCCAGCTTTGAGAACGTGAATGTCACACAGGTTTGAATGGTGTGATTACAAAATGATCACAGGGTGAAAATGCAGATTTTAGGATTTTTGGTGTGGGGGTTATGGGGACAAGATGGAGGAATCAGGGCGTGTCCAGCCTTTCTTCTCCTTCTCCTTCTCCTTCTCCTTCTCCTTCTCCTTCTCCTTCTCCTTCTCCTTCTCCTTCTCCTTCTCCTTCTCCTTCTCCTTCTCCTTCTCCTTCTCCTTCTCCTTCTCCCCCTCCTCCTCCTCCTTCTCTTCCTCTTTTCTTCTTCTCCTTTCTTCTTCTTCTCCTCCATTTTCTGCAGTGATGTTGGCACTTTGGGGTTGGTTTAGAGTAGAAGTGCACTGTCTAACACAGGTGATGGGTATTGGGAATTAAGTGTAAATATGTTATACGTAGTTTGCAGTATAAAAGGACAACACAGAGTGCCTGTGGCTGCCCTGCTGAGCAGAAAGAAAATTTTATGGATCAGAATTAATAAAAAACCTCAAGACCGAAAAGTGAAGAGTCCAGACTCGTTCTTCAGTTGCATGGGCTGAAGCAGAGACATCCTGCACATCTCGGGCCAGCAGTTCACAACCAAAACCCGAGACCCGTGGGGCTGGGAGCACCTTCAAACCCCATTGAGCAGGAATCGCCTCGCCCTGTTGGACCCGGACTGGTGGAAAGGGGCTGGAATGGGATCATGTTCCCGGCCAGAGCACCAGGACAGCCCCTCGGGATCCTGCGGTGTCCCCAGCTCAGGGACTGGGGAGAGCTGGGTCTGGGGGAAAAGGAAGCGAAGGGGAAGGGGAAGGGGAAGGGGAAGGGGAAGGGGAAGGGGAAGGGGAAGGGGAAGGGGAAGGGGAAGGGGAAGGGGAAGGGGAAGGGAATGCTGGATTGCTGGGAACGATCAGGGAGTGCTGTTTTTTGGGAAGGATCAGGGAAGGGTGGTTTGTTAAGAAGGATCAGGGAATGCTGGTTTGATGGGAAGAATCAGGGAACAGTGGTGGGGGGGAAGGGAAGGGAAGGGAAGGGAAGGGAAGGGAAGGGAAGGGAAGGGAAGGGAAGGGAAGGGAAGGGAAGGGAAGGGAAGGGAAGGGAAGGGAAGGGAAGGGAAGGGAAGGGAAGGGAAGGGAAGGGAAGGGAAGGGAAGGGAAGGGAAGGGAAGGGAAGGGAAGGGAAGGGAAGGGAAGGGAAGGGAAGGGAAGGGAAGGGAAGGGAAGGGAAGGGAAGGGAAGGGAAGGGAAGGGAAGGGAAGGGAAGGGAAGGGAAGGGAAGGGAAGGGAAGGGAAGGGAAGGGAAGGGAAGGGAAGGATCGGGGAATGCTGATTTGATGCGAAGGATCAGGGAACGCTGGTTTCATGGGAAGGGAAGGATCAGGAAAGGATGAGGGAGTGCTGGCCTCAGGCAGCAGCCGCACAGGGCGCTCCACAGGCAGGACGTGCCGGGCCGTGCCGTGCCGTGCTATGCCGGGCCGGGCCGGGGCTCTGCCGTGCCAATCCCTCGTGCCGGGGCGGTGCAGTTGCTCACGTCCCTCCGGAGCGCGGGGAGCGGAGGGTCCCGGCCGGGCACGGGGGGATAAAGGTGGGGAGGATCCAGTTACACAATGGGAGGGAAGCGGGGCCGCCCTCGCAGCCGTTCCCAGCCGGGAGCAGCTGAGCAGAAACCCGGCAGGGGAGGGGAGGGAGGGTCACTCACTTTATGTCCCCGTTCTCTTTTTCTTCGTTTCTTTTTTTGTCCCCCTCGATTTTTTTTTTTTTTTGAGGGAGGTTGGATAAAAATCTTAACACCTTGGGAATAGAGGAACAGAGGCACAAAAGGCCGGGCCGTGCAATTTAATCGGGGCCGTGAATGGGAATGGAAAGAAGGGGGGGATTCTCCCAGGGCTAACAGTGCCGTTCTTTTTTCTCTTTCCACGCACCAGGCAGGAACAGAAACCCTCCAGCGTTTCACCTCCGAGGGAAGCCGCGGGGAAAATCTTCCAGCAGGCTGTGCCAAGCTCTTGGGAACAAATAGGGAAACTTTTTCTTTTGGTTTTTGTTTGTTGTTTTTTTTTTAATGAGCTCACTAGGCTGTAAAGCTGTCACCTGAGACAGGGAGGAAGGAAGGTTTGGAGGGAAAACCTTATCCCATAATGGGTGTTCTTGTATCCCTAAACCTTCTAACAACACTTCTGAAGGGCCCTTGAATGAGCCAAGCACTGATTAGGGGCAGTGGTTCCATCTCTGGCCGTTCCTTTTTTCCTTCAAAACCTGGGACAGGATTGAAGCCAAGCTCCTCTGCCACCAAACCCCTGGAAATCCCACAGCCAGGGCAGAGTGGAAGTTTCCAGGGAATTTTGAGCCCTTGCTGCCTTCAATGTGCAAAAGAAAAAATGCAAATGTGCTGTGGTAACACAGGACTCCGAGGTCTTGGGCAGAAATTTGCTTGGGCAGAAATTTGCCAAATCTGACAGCGGCTCAGAGCAGGCCCCTCACACCTGAAATCATCCTCCCACTCTTTTAGAGAAAAATAATCAAAGTTCTGCCTCCATGGGGTCTTTTTGGAGCCTTCTCAGACTGGTGTTTTAATATCTGCATCCTGATCCAACACATGGGGTCACCATGCCCATGAACCAAGCTGAGCCTCACTCACCTCCCGTTCCTACTGCTCATAATTAAAACAGGCAGCAGGTACAAATATCAAACATGGCCCTAAAGGAGCAAATCCCTGGGAAAATCAGAGGAGAAAGAACAGAAAATGTGCTGGAATAATCTCAGGGTCCCTTTGGCTCAATTCCACCCCACACTTGGGCTCCCCTGGGTGTGGATGGGATCCTGGGGAGGGCCAGGCCAACCTGGCTGGGTCTGCAGCCTCAAAAAGCCAAAAAAAACCTAAAAAAAATCCAAAAAAGCCAAGTGGGAATGTTCAAATTGGGGTGAAGGAGAGAGGAGAGGAGAGGAGAGGAGAGGAGAGGAGAGGAGAGGAGAGGAGAGGAGAGGAGAGGAGAGGAGAGGAGAGGAGAGGAGAGGAGAGGAGAGGAGAGGAGAGGAGAGGAGAGGAGAGGAGAGGAGAGGAGAGGAGAGGAGAGGAGAGGAGAGGAGAGGAGAGGAGAGGAGAGGAGAGGAGAGGAGAGGAGAGGAGAGGAGAGGAGAGGAGAGGAGGAGGAAGGCTCTGGAGCCGTGAGTCAGCCCCCATTGAGGCGGCTGCCAGAGTTACTTTTGATTTAATCAGGATCAAACCCTCTGGGATTATTCTTGCTTCCAAACTGGACCGGGGCTCTGAAGTGGAGAAACCACAACGCTTTGTGGGGCTGCTGCTTCTTTTTCTTGATTTTTTTTTTCTTCTTTATTTAATGAACTTGGCTCGGTGTCCCAAACCGGAGCCGAAACCCGAAACCCTCCAGTTTCAGGGCTTTTGGCGAGCGCTGGGAACATCTGGCACAGCTGTTCCTGTGAGCCCCGGGCAG
Organism: Artemisiospiza belli; assembly: GCA_021963965.1. Classification (NCBI taxonomy): domain Eukaryota; kingdom Metazoa; phylum Chordata; class Aves; order Passeriformes; family Passerellidae; genus Artemisiospiza; species Artemisiospiza belli. Next base: position 3,538,618 of record JAKDEW010000046.1, on the reverse strand, counting down.
CAGCAGCACAGCCCCGCTCCAAAGGGAGCCGAGAGCGCCGGGAATGGGCAGCGCTGGAGAGAGGGGACACAGGGATGGGCAGATCCAGAGGGATCCCATTTTCCTAAAGAAAAAAAGGCAGGGATGGGGTAAAGCACCAGGCACAGCTTACAGACCCCCATGGATAGAGCCTCCTCCTTCTCCTCTTTAAATTCTTATTTTGCCATAAACTGGACTAAATGCCCCAAAGTGGGGAGTTTTGCACCTCCATTTGAATGGGATTTGTGGAACTGGTTCGTCAGATGGGAATTCTGCCCCTGGATGGATCCATGGATTATCCAAGCTGGATTTGCTTGCCTGGCACCGCAGAGCTGAGAGTCCTCCCCCTCCCCAGCAAAAGGGGTGGCAGAGGGAGCCCCAAACGTGCTCTGATCCAAATAATCTCAGCTCAGATCAGCCAGAGCTGGTCTCTGAATCCTTGGGTTCATTCTAAGCTGCAGGAACTTGTAACTTTTTATCTGGAAATCTTTCTGCACTCACCTTTCCCGATTTCCCTACAGCTCTAAGGAGCTGCACTTTCATCCCTGAAACACGCGGAGCTTTAAATCGTCTCTGGGATGGGGGGAGAATCCATCCTGCAGCGTGTTAATCCTCATTACGTGCCCATTAGAGCCGAGTTTGAATCAGGCATTAGGCTGCCTCCTCCCGTTATGAAATCTGAAAAACAGGATTGAGCTGGGAGCAGGGAGAGGGGAGGGCGAGGAAAACCACGAAACACCTGAAAATTGGGGTTTGGGGCGCGGGCAAAGGGAGGGCTGGGTGATTTTTGTGGGGGGAACGGCGCAGGTGAGGGGAGCGCAGGAGGGCAGGGCGAGGTTGGGGGCAGGCAGGGATTGATTTGATTTATTTGATGGATTTGCATGCGCCTACGTGAGCGCAGGGCTGAGCGCCGCGGCTCGCACGTGCTGGGGCGGGAGGGAGGCAGCGGCAGGGAGAGGTGAGAGCCGGGGCAGGGAAGGGGGATAACCCTGAACAGCCCCAGAGCGGCGACAGGAGCGGGGGATCCCCGCCAGATCCATCCCCAGAGCGGGGACAGGAATGGGAGATCCCCGCCAGCCCCAGAGCGGGGACAGGAGCGAGAAATCCCTGACAGCCCCATCCCCAGAGCCGGGGAAGGAGCGGGGGATCCCTGACAGCCCCATTCTCATCCTCAGAGCCGGGGCAGGAAAGGGGGATCCCCGCCAGCCCCAAAGCCGGGTCGGGAGCGAGGGATCCCCCCCAGCCCCATCCCCATCCCCAGAACTGGGGCAGGAGTGAGAGATCCCTGCCAGCCTCAGAGCGGGGACAGGAGGGAGGGATCGCTGCCAGCCCCATCCCCAGAGCCGGGCAGGAGAGAGGAATCCCTGCCAGCCCCATTCCCATCCCCAGAGCCGGGGCAGGAGAGAGGAATCCCTGCCAGCCCCATTCCCATCCCCAGAGCCGGGCAGGAGCGAGGGATCCCCCCCAACCCCATCCCCAGAGCCGGGGCAGGAGCGGGGGATCCCTGCCAGCCCCATTCCCATCCCCAGAGCCGGGCAGGAGTGAGAGATCCCCCCCAACCCCATCCCCAGAGCCGGGCAGGAGCGGGGGATCCCTGCCAGCCCCATTCCCATCCCCAGAGCCGGGACAGGATCGGGGATCCCTGCCAGCCCCATCCTCAGAGCCGGGGCAGAATCCCCGCCAGCCCCATCTCCGCCCCCATCCCCATTCCCGAGCCCCTCAGGGCCGCCCCTTCCCCTCCCCAGCCCCGGGATCCCCTCGCACGCTTGGGAGCAGCTTTCCCTCCGGGGCAGGTGATTTTCTGCTGGGGTGGGGGCGCTTTAGGACGGCGCTGTCATTTCCTCGAGCTCCGCCATCCATAGGAAGCGCCCCCCCCCCCCCTCCATCCCCTCCCTTTCCCAGCGCTCCTCCGAGGATGAACTTTTCGCTCATTGTTCTTTGGCAGGTACTTTTAATGGGCTGGAAAATATTCTTCCTGTGAAGTTGCAGTTTTGCGGGGCTTGAATGAGTCCAGTCCTCCCCTGGCTCTGCCCAGCGCCACCGATTGGCTCGGCAGCCCGGGGGGGACCGATAAGGGCGGCTATAAAACGCTCGCAGCTCGCGGTCCCCCAGCGAGCGGCAGCCAGAGGGGCCACCCGGATCCTCCGCACATCCCTGCGCTCATCCCCGGCCTCGCCAGGATCCTCCCGCCTTCCTTCCCTCCCTCGCTTCCAGCTCCACATCTTCGCTCAAGCCCGAGTGCAAGAGGAGAGGCGCACACATCCAAAAAAAAAAAAAAAAAAAAAAAAGAAAAAAAAATCAACCACTCAAAAAAGAAAAAGAAAAAAAAAAAAAAAAAGGGAAAAAAACTAAACCAAGCCAACCCCACACTTAGCGGAAACTTGTCAAAGAATGCTCCTAAAGTCTGGTTTGCTGCTGCTGCTGCTGATCAGTGCATCCGCATCCCACGAAGCCGAGCAGAATGACTCTGTGAGCGCCAGGAAAGCGCGGGTGGCGGCGCAGAACTCAGGTAACGCCGCAGCCCCGCTGCCCTCAGCCGCCTCACATTTCTCTGCTGATGATTTTTCTGCTTCTTTTGCATTTCCCCCCTTTTCCTTCCCCTTATAAACTCACCGGCTGGCAGCAGAAATGTTCCTTCCAGGGCTGGTGCAGGAATCTCCCGGAGCAGCGAGGATGCGGTCCGGGCTCTCCCCTCCTCCCGCAGCTCCCCAGGGAGTTCCGTGCACTTTTTATCATTTTTATTCTCCTGCTTGCATGCATCCCTGTCCCTCCCTCGGTGCAGCGCTGCTTTGGGGTTAAACCTTTGCTTTTTAGGAACTTGGTGGGATCCGCGGCGCTGGGACTGCCCCATTGTTCTGGAACATCTCTGTGTTCAAAGAGGGGCAGCCTCGGAGGAATGCAGAACCCAGAAAGAGTCACAAACCGATCGCTATCGGGCAGCTGCCGCTGTAAAAATACATCGGGGACATTTTCCAAACTTGCTTCCACAATGGAGAGAGAGAAAAAAAAAAAAAAAAAATTGCTTTGGATGTGCGGACTTTGCCGCTTAGATAACTTGGAGACATTGTCTGGAACAATGGGAATTAAAAATCCGCCTCTACTGTACTGCAAAGATATTAACGCTCCGGTTCGGGGCTCATTAGCAGCTGCCTTATTTTAGCTCGGCGAGGCTCTGCGGCGTTGGAGCGGGGTGTTTGCTCCGTTCGCTTTTGTATTTGGTTGCTATAGGAACGTGGGGTCTCCCCTCGCACGGCGCCTGAGACAATCAGAGCGCACCCGGACTCCGCTGCCAGCGAAGTTCTAATTGGAACCTGTGGAAAGCTAATTACGGGGCTGGCTCGTGCTGCGGGAGGCTGTGAACCGGGGAGGGGATGAATTACCGAATATTCCTCCCTTCAGGCACGTCAGCAGCAGCAGCGCGGAACGAGCAGGGGTTCATTGGGGGGATTTTTTTGATATTATTTCTTTTTTTTTTTTTTTTTTTTTTTTTCGGGGAAAATCCCGGTTGTAAAGAATTCTCTCTGGGATGCAAGTTAGGTTTATTAAGGTGTGTTCTGTCGCAGTTAAGGCTCCCTTTTCCCACTCCAGGGGACCCCGGCCTCGCGTTTCTCCCCCAGGAATGTCTGGTAACCTGAGCCGCAGCGCAGCGAACGTGCCTTGCCCGCTCACTGGGAGGGGACAGATGCTCGGCTCGCCCAGAAAGGTTAATCCCGGCTAATTTCAGGGCAATCATGTGGCAATTCTGCTGATTCATGGTTAAAATGCCCTGGATGTGCTCTGAGAAGGCCGGGATGACACGGACACCCTCGTGTTCAGCCGCGCCGCTGCCTCGGGCTTTGATCATCCTCGGAGCGGCGTTACCTGAACTTTCCCTGCCCGAATTCCCCTTCCCCTCCCGAATCTCAGCAGAAATTCCCCTTTTTGGCTGTACCTGCGAGCTCCCGGGGCAGTTTAGCTCCAAGCTGCTGGATCGAGTCCTTTTGGGTGCTGAGAATTGAGTCTCAAGCTCAAATCTTCTTTCTAGGTAACTCAGCATTTTAGAAAAGCACAAATGCCTCCCAATAAGTGCAGTTTCCTGCCAACTTGTTGGCATTGGCCAACACTTCCATCTCATTTTCCAGTGATTTTGTGAGCCAAGGCTGCTCCCCAAGGAAGAGCTCTCAGCACTCAGAGCTTTCCATGGGCCCATCCTCATCCCTGCTCCTGCTTTAGAGGGAATTGGGATAAAGATGTGAATGCCTGAAGAGAGAATGAGGTTGGGATGGACATTTGGGTCCCCATCTCAGCAAGGAGTGTGAGGTGCTGCCTCTTCTAATCCTGGTGTGACCCTCGAGGGCTTTGGTAGCTGAAATTTCTGTTCTTTGGGGCGCTGGTTGTGTCCTCAGAGAATTCTGGAATTGTAGAAGCCTGGAATTACAGAAGCATGGAAGTGTAGAATTCTGGAATTGTGGAATTCTGGAGTCACAGAATCATGGAAGTGTAGAATTCTGGAATTGTGGAATTCTGGAGTCACAGAATCATGAAAGTGTAGAATTCTGGAATTGTAGAATCGTGGTATTGGAGAATCATGGAATTGTGGAATTCTGGAATTATAGAATCGTGGGATAGTAGAGTCATGGAATTACAGAATCGTGGGATTGTAGAATCATGGAATTACAGAATCATGGGATTGTAGAATTCTGGAATCATAGAATTATGGAATCTTGAAATGGTTTGGGTTGGGAAGGGACCTTAAAGCTCATTCCATCCCCAGCCATGGGCAGGGACACATTCCACCATCCCAGGGTGCTCCAACCTGGCCTGGGGACACTTCCAGGGATGGGGAATCCTCAGCCTCTCTGGGCACCCTGTCCCAGGGCCTCGCTGCCCTCCAAGGATGGATTTTCTCCCTAATACCTGACCTAAATCTCTCCTCTTTTAGCTTAAAACCAATCCCAGCCGTTTTAGCACTGTGCATATAAAAACTCTCTCTCTTTCTTTTTTATAATCTGCTTTTCTGCACCAGGAGGGCCTCTGAGCTCTCCCAGGAGAACCTTCTCTTCTCCAGCTGCTCCATCTCTTCTCACAGGCAGATTTTGGGGTCTCAGAGAGGCTCTGAGCTTGGTCACGGTGCTGGAGCAGGATTTGGCCAGGGCTGAGCAGGATTTTTGGGGCTGAGCAGGACTTTTGGGGTTAAGCAGGACTTTTGGGTCTGGGCAGAATTTTTGGACCTGAGCAGGATTTTTGGGGCTAAGCAGGATTTTTGGAGTTGGGCAGGACTTTTGGGGCTGAGCAGGATTTTTGGACCTGAGCAGGATTTTTGGAGTTGGGCAGGATTTTTGGGGCTGAGCAGGATTTTTGGGGCTGGGCAGGATTTTTGGGGCTGGGCAGGATTTTTGGGGCTGGGCAGGATTTGGCCAGGGCTGGGCAGGATTTTTGGGGCTGAGCAGGATTTTTGGGGCTGGGCAGGACTTTTGGGTCTGGGCAGGACTTTTGGGGCTGAGCAGAATTTTTGGGGGTGGGCAGGATTTTTGGGGCTGGGCAGGATTTTTGGGGCTGGGCAGGATTTTTGGAGTTGGGCAGGACTTCTGGGGCTGAGCAGGATTTTTGGGGCTGAGCAGGATTTGGCCAGGGCTGAGCAGGATTTTTGGGTCTTGGCAGGACTTTTGGGGCTGAGCAGGATTTTTGGGGTTGGGCAGGACTTTTGGGGCTGGGCAGGATTTTTGGGGCTGGGCAGGATTTGGCCAGGGCTGGGCAGGATTTTTGGGGCTGGCAGAGCTCACTCCCCATGTGCTGATGTTCCTGTGCCCCTCTGTCGCAGCCGAGGTGGTTCGGTGCCTGAACAGTGCCCTCCAGGTGGGCTGCGGAGCCTTCGCCTGCCTGGAGAACTCCACGTGCGACACGGACGGGATGTACGACATCTGCAAATCCTTCCTCTACAGCGCTGCTAAATTCGACACTCAGGTACGGCCCGGGCACCACGGGAATCAAACCCGGCCGAGAATCAAACCCAACCGAGAATCAAACCCAACCGAGAATCAAACCCGGCTGGGAATGAATCAAACCCAACCGAGAATAAAACCCAACCGAGAATCAAACCCGGCCGAGAATAAATGGGAGCCGCCTTTTCATGGCCCGGACAAGTCCTGCGGGTTCTGAAGCACGTGCAAGGCGCTCTGCTCAGTGCCTGCCTTAATTTAAGCTGTGCTTTGGGCAGGATTAACCCTCCCCTCCCTGCAGCCCTTCCTGCTGCTGCGCTCAGCCCCAGTTCTGGCTCCAGGGCTCTTTTTCCACCCGCTCCCCGCTCCGGGTGAGGACTTGGCACGGAGGGTTCCGAGGGGTGGAGAGCGAGGTTTCCTCTCCAGGAGGAAATAGAAATGTTCTTCTAACAAAATAAATCTCCTGACTGTGTGACCTGGCACAGGGCTGGGCTTTGGCTTGGAAGCGTTCGGGTCTGGGAATGCACGGCCAGACTGGGATTGCAGGGAGAATAAACGGGATAATATTGGAGAGCTCTGCTCTGCCAAAATCCCATTCCCTCTGTGCTTTCCTCCTAAAATCCACACAGCCCCTTGTTCCCTGTGCTCCCAAGGACAGATTAAAAAGCTCATAAAGACTCTTGAGGTCTGAACTTGGAATGTCAAACTGCTGGCATTAAATTGATGTTGATCTGTGGGGCAGAGCTGCTCCATCTCTGGTCCTCGAACTTCCAGGCTGAAGATTCCCAATGCCTAAATCCTTTGGGAATGGGAGTTCAGAGTATCCCGACTGCTGAGGGTGACAACTCTGCAGTAATCGGGAACATTCAAATCCCATTCCCTGCAGTAATTGCAGGAGGGTAATTAGCACAGCCAGGCCCGGTGGAGTATCCACAGCACTTCTCCTTCCTTTGGATTCTGTTAAAAATAATTTAGAAACTGCTGCAAAATAGTTGATAGATGGTTAAGCATGTACAGTTAGTTTGGTTATTCTATTGTAAAAGGGGTTCAAAGGGCAGCTGTAGGAAATCCGGTACTCAAGGTACGATAACACACCTCAGTAAATGCACCACGAGCCAGGCTGGACAGAGCTGGAATGGTCAATCATGGCCTAAAACCTTCATGCAAATGAAGGATCCAAACAGAAACCAATCCAAAGGGACAAAAAACAGGATAAAAAGGGGCTCCTGACCCACTGAATTTTGCTGCTCCACCTGGGGCTGCTCAAAGAGCCCCAGAGCTGGCGCTGCAGCATCCTCGACGGGAACGCTCCTGCCCCATTTCCTGCCCCATTTCCTGCCCCATTCCCCTTCTCATTCCCATTCCCAGCCCCATTCCCTGCCCAATTCTCATCCCCTGCCCCATTCCCAGCCCCATTCCCAGCCCCATTCCCCTTCTCATCCCATTCCTAGCCCCATTCCCATTCCCATTCCTCTTCTCATTCCCATTCCCAACCCCATTCCCATCCCCATTCCCACTGCTATTCCCCATTCCCATTCCCTTTCCCAACCCCATTCCCATTTCCCTTCTCATCCAATTCCCATTCCCCATTCCCATTCCCATCCCTATCCCCATCCCCATTCCCCTTCCCATTCCCAGCCCCATTCCCAACCCCATTCCCATCCCTATCCCCATTCCCCTTCCCATTCCCAGCCCCATTCCCATTCCCAACCCCATTCCCATTCCCATCCCTATCCCCATTCCCCTTCTCATTCCCAGCCCCATTCCCATTCCCATTCCTCTTCTCATTCCCATTCCCAACCCATTCCCCTTCTCATCCAATTCCCATCCCCATTCCCACTTCTATTCCCCATTCCCATTCCCTTTCCCAACCCCATTCCCATTCCCCTTCTCATCCAATTCCCATTCCCCATTCCCATTCCCAGCCCCATCCCCATCCCCATTCCCATTCCCATCCCTATCCCCATCCCCATTCCCATTCCCCTTCTCATTCCCAGCCCCATCCCCATTCCCAGCCCCATCCCCATTCCCACAGGCCCCCTTGCTTTAGGCCTTTCCTTTTTTCGTAATAAAAGCTGAAATCACTTTAGCACCGGGACCCTGCTCTCGTTTTCATCCCTGGAATTTATTCCAGACTCCCTGGAATTCGGCTGAAGTTGGTTTTCCTTCCGTGTGCAGGGAAAAGCGTTCGTGAAGGAGAGCCTGAAGTGCATCGCCAACGGGGTGACCTCCAAGGTGTTCCTGGCCATCCGCAGGTGCTCCACGTTCCAGAGGATGATCTCGGAGGTGCAGGAGGAGTGCTACAGCAAGCTGGACCTGTGCGGCATCGCCCGCCGCAACCCCGAGGCCATCACCGAGGTGGTGCAGCTCCCAAACCACTTCTCCAACCGGTACGGAACGGGGAAATCCTGGGATACGGAGGGGAAGTGAGGGGCAGGAACCACGGGGGATGGAGGATAAACCTGGGACATCCCAGCCAGGAAAGCTCCCTGCCTCTGCACACCCTGCTCAGCTTCAGCAGCATTCTCCACGCTCTTTTGGGGAAATACATTTATTTCCCCTTTTGGGGAAAATACATTTCCCTTTTGGGGAAAACACATTTCTTTTCCTTTTTTGGAAAACACACTTGTTGTTCATTTTGGGAAATGCATTTATTTCCCCTTTTGGGAAAATTCCTTGTTTTCCTTTGTGGAAAAACACACTTGTTGCTCATTTTGGGAAATACACAAATTTCCATTTCAGGGAAAATACATTTATTTCCCCTTTTGGGAAAATTCCTTTATTTTCCTTTTTGGGAAACACATTAATTTCCCTTTTTGGGAAAATACACTTGCTGTTCATTTTGGGAAATACATGTCTGTCCCTTTCTGGGCAAATACATTTATTTCCCATTCTGGGAAAATACATTTACTTCCCTTTCTGGGAAAATTCATTCATTTTCCTTTATGGGAAAATGCACTTGTCGTTCATTTTGGAAAATACATTTATTTCCCCTTTTGAGAAAATGCCTTTGTTTTCCTTTTTGGGAAAATACACTTGTTCATGTTGGGAAATACACACATTTCCCTTTCTGGGAAAAAATATTTATTTCCCATTCTGGGAAAATATATTTATTTCCATTTTTGGGGAAAATACATTTATTTCCCCTTTATGGGAAAATTCCTTTATTTTCCTTTTTGGGAAACACATTTATTTCCCTTTTGGGGGAAATTAATTTATTTTCCTTTTTGGGAAAACACACTTGTTTTTCAATTTGGAAAAATACATGTCTGTCCCTTTTTGGGCAAATACCTTTATTTCCCATTCTGAGAAAATATATTTATTTCACTTTTTGAGAAAATTCCTTTCTTTTCCTTTTTGGGAAAACACACTTGTTTTACATTTTGGGAAATACACGTATTTCCCTTTTTGGGCAAATACATTTATTTCCCTTTTTGAAAACATATTTATTTCCCTTTTTGCTTGTTTTACATTTTGGGAAATACACATATTTCCCTTTCTGGGCAAACACATTTATTTGTCCTTTTGGGAAATATATTTATTTCTCCTTTGGGGAAATCCATTTATTTCTCCTTTGGGGAAATACATTTAAAAGAATTTCCAGAGGAGAACCATAAAATTATCCAGACGTCCCTTACTCCAAAGCCTGGAGCTTGTTTAAATGTTAATTTTTTTTTTTTTTTTTTTTTTTTTTGGGTGTTCTGTAATGGTCAATGATCCCAATCAGGTGGATTAATTCGGTGTGTGTGGCACATTGAGCTGCTCAGGGAATCATGGAATGGTTTGGGTGGGAAGGGACCTTAAACCCCATCTCATCCCACCCCTCCAAGCACAGGGACACTTTCCCCTGTCCCCGATTGCTCCAAGCCCTGTCCAGCCTGGCCTTCTCCATCCATTTCCACCATTCCTTTCTCCTGATTATGGGATCTCATACCCAGCTCCAGCCACAGCCTCTTTCCATGGTGGCACACATCCCTCTCCTGCTTTTGGCGTCTGTGGGGTGGTTTGAGCTCATTTTGCACCGTGGTGCCAGCTCCTGGTGACCAAACCATGCAGAGAGTTTGGTAAATCACAACTTAAAGGTGTTCACAGCCATGCCCTTCCTGGGGCTCACATGGCACTGGGAAATGAATCCTTGTCCTCCAAAATCCTTGTCCTCCAGGATCCTTGTCCTCCAGGTCACCACACTGCTGCAAAACCCAGGGAAATGAAAAGAGCTGTTGCTCTTTGTTTGTGGTCCCTGGGGGGTCCCCTAAACTGTGTGTTCACTTGCAGCAGGCAGGCAAGGAGACTCCACCTGGATTCTGGGGGTGCTAATTACTGAGGGTGCTAATTATTGGGGGTCTCACCCTCGGGAGCAGCATGGTTTCTGAGGGAGAAGGGAGGGAGAGAGAGAGGGAGAGCCCAGGGGGAGAAGGACCAAGAGCAATCTCTGGTCTCCCCTCAAAGCTTAACAGGGAGATTCAAAGTGGGTGCAAATAAGCCTTGGGCCAGTGGGATTTCAGATCCATGATATTCCAGGGGAGGATCACAGGCTTGGATTAAACCCTACATCTTCGAGGGGTGAGACAGAGCACACCATTTATCTAAAATGTGACGCCACAATTCACCCTTTTTTTGTTAGGAAGAAAAGATTAACAGAAATAAGTGCCAAAAGAGAATCTGTGATTTCCCCCTTACAGCTTAAGAGGGAGATTCAAAGTGGGCACAGAATCAGACTTGGGCCAAGGGGATTACAGATCCATGATACTTCAGGGGAGGATCACGGGCTTGGAATAATGAGGGGTGAGACAGAGTAGACCATTTAACTAAAATATGACACCACAATTCACCCTTTTTTTGTTAGGAAGAAAAGATTAGAGAAATAAGTGCCAAGAGAGAATCTGTGGTCTCCCCCACAGAGTTTAACAGGGACATTCAAAGTGGGCACGGAATCAGACTTGGGCCAATGGGATTTCAGATCCATGATATTCCAGGGGAGGATCAGGCTTGGATTAAACCGTACATATTCAAGGGGTGAGACAGAGCACACCATTTAACTAAAATGTGACACCACAATTCACCCTTTTTTGTTAAAAAGAAAAGATTAAGAGAAATAAGTGCCAAGAGAGAATCTGTGGTCTCCCTCACAGAGCTTAACAGGGAGATTCAAGTGGGTGCAGAATCAGACTTGGGCCAAGGGGATTTCAGATCCATGATACTTCAGGGGAGGATCACGGACTTGGAATAATGAGGGGTGAGACAGAGCACAACATTTAACTAAAATGTAACACCAAAATTCACCCCTTTTTTGTTAGAAAGAAAAGATTAACAGAAATAAGTGCCAAGAGAGAATCTGTGGTCTCTCCTGCACAGTTTAACAGGGAGATTCAAGTGGGTGCAGAATCAGACTTGGACCAAGGGGATTTCAGATCCATGATACTTCAGGGGAGGATCACGGGCTTGGAATAATGAGGGGTGAGACAGAGCACAACATTTAACTAAAATGTAACACCACAAGGAGCCACCACCCCTGGTCCTGTATGACCCCCCTGTGCCAACCCCGTGTTCCTCATCTCTGGTGTCCTGGTTTGAAAAGGAAGTGAGGTTTTTTGGAGTTTGTGGTCAAACCAATCAGAGCTGAAATTGGAATATTGGCACCTGGTGTGGCCACTGAGACCATGGATACACCTCTGAGAATGGAGGGGTTAAAAGCAGAGAAATCCCAGGGGAACTTTCTCTTGGTTCTGCTGGGTTGAGGAGGTCAGAGCTCCTGCTTTGCTCCATGTCTGGTCACATCTCACAGCAGACACCAGGGAGAGCAGATTTTCATGGGGGCACTGGCATTGTCAAACCTGGGGACAGCCTGGAGCTCTCACTGCTCTGCCTTGGGGCTGTCCCCTGTCCCTGTGGGAATGTCACTCTGCTGCCTGGCACGTTCTCCTGAGCAGCACTGCCTTGTCCCCTGTCCCTGCAGGGATGGCAATGTCACACCAGGCACCTTCCCCTGGGCAGCCCTGCCCTGTCCTTGTCCCTGCTGCCCATAGGGATGGCAATGTCACACCAGGCACCTTCCCCTGGGCAGTCCTGCCCTGTCCCTGCAGGGATGGCAATGTCACACCAGGCACCTTCCCCTGGGCAGCCCTGCCCTGTCCCTGCAGGGATGGCAATGTCACACCTGGCACCTTCCCCTGGGCAGTCCTGCCCTGTCCCTGCAGGGATGGCAATGTCACACCAGGCACCTTCCCCTGGGCAGCCCTGCCCTGTCCCTGTCCCTGCTGCCCATAGGGATGGCAATGTCACACTGGTGCCTGGCACTTTCCCCTGGCTGCCCTGTCCCCATCCTCCAAGGACAAGGGACACAGGGAGCCTCAGGGCTGCTGCAGTCACGCTGCAGGGCAGGGATTTCTTGCTCCCAGTCCTGGAACAATCAGTGCTGAGTCTTGTGATTGGGATAAAAGGAACCTTTTGGAGAGGTTGGAGTAAATAACCCCAGAACTGGAGTGCAAACAGAGCACTGGGTCCTGTCCTCAGCTCCTCTGGGATGGCCTTGGCTGGGTCCAGGAGCAGCCCAAACCTCCAGACCTGTCCCAGGACAGGTGTGCAGGTGATGAATACATTTTATGTTGCATCAAGCAGCATGAATTTATTCAGAGAATCCCAGAATATCCAGAGCTGGGAGGGACCCACAAGGATCATGGAGATCCATTTCCTATCACAGAAAACTCTCTTGTAGATAGAGATAATTTTTTCTTGTCTGTCCAGAAAATGGCAACATTAGGAAGGCAAAATTATACTGGGGGAGTAAAAATGAAACTTGTGCAGCAGATTTGGGGGGGAAATTGGAACCTTTGAAAGAGGATTTCTGGAGGACTGGGAGAGGAGCAGGCAGCTCTGTGGAGTCCCGGGTTAAACTGATGGGCTGGGCAGCTCAGCAGAAAGAAAAAACCTTTTCTTTCCATGTCCTGCTTTAGAAAGGGACATGGGGACACTTGGGCAGTGCTGGTTGTGCTCCTCTGAGAGGACCCAGCCCCGGAGCCTCTCCCGAGGCCCAGGAGCTCCTCCCCAGCCCAGCAGAGGATATTGTGACACGCTGAGGAACAAAAGCAGCAGGATTTCCCAGCTCCGAGGTGAGGCTGAGGGCTCGGGAGCATCCTGCTTTCCCAGCCCGGGATCAGAATGTGCCACTTGGCCCGGCCCCAGGGGAAGTCCTTAAAGGTCATTGCGTCCTGCTGCCATCCCAGCTGGGGCAGGGGCTCACAGCCCAGCTCTGGAAGGTGTCCCCGCGTGGAAACCACGGGGCTGGATGGGCTCTGTGTCTGGCCCTGGTTTAAGGCGGGTTTGTGGCTGGCTCAGCTTTGCTCATCTCCACTCCAGACCCTCCCAGCCCTGCTCAGAGCGAGCCAGAGCCTGATCCCTTTGTGCAGCTCTGACCTCACCTGACCTCCCCAGGGCTGAGAGTTGGGAAAGGATTTTCAATGGGAGCTCTCATTTCCCTCTTCCTTCCCCTCCTCCACCTGCAGGTTGTTCTCCTCTCTGCTCCTGTGGAAAAATGTCAGCGTGACCTTAAAGTGCTTAAAATAAGTTCCTTTCAGGCAGAAATCCCAGCGAGTGTGGGCCTGCTGCCCTTTTTCCCAGCTCTGCCTCCCTGGGAAGATGTTCCCTGGCACGGGGAGGTGCCAGGAGCTCTCCCAGCCCTAATCCTGGGGGAACATTCCTTGGGGGAATTCTCAGCAGGGTTGGGAATGCACAGCAGCACCCCTGTGCTGTCAGTGTGTGAGTCAGGCCTGGGGAAAAAGTGACCTGGGCGCCCATGGCATTCACAGAAATTAATTCAATTTTAGTGACCTGGACTCCCAAGGCATTCACAGAAAGTTAATTCAATTTTAGTGACCTGGACTCCCAAGGCATTCACAGAAACCTAATTCAATTTATTGAGACACCCATTGCTTTTTATACCCTAGTTCGCTACAGGTGGACCTGATTGGTCCTGTAATTAAAACACCATCACCATCGTCTAATGAACAATTTATAAACCATTTATAACAACCTTATGATTGCTATAAATGGTTTATAACATAAAATATAAATGGCTATACACCCATTTATAAACAATCTTGTGTTTATAACATATACATGATTATACACCCATTTATGAACAATCTTATGAGAATAACAAGAAAACAGATACTAGAGAAACAACACCTGCAGGTTGTTTTTAATTATTGGACATCACTGTTTATCTACAGCTCCTCAAACCTTCCCAGGCTGATTCTGGGAAAACTTATTTAGCTTCTTTCTTTCTCTTTCTAGTTCTCTTTCTCTCTTTCTCTCTTTCTCTCTTTCTCTTTCTTTCTCTCTTTCTCTCAGGAGCTGCCACCACACCTGGCTGCTCCTTGGACAAGGAATTTGTGCCCAGCACTGCTGGGAGCGGAAGGTGCAGCTGGAGAGGAGGCAGGGGAAGCCTCACTTGGGCTGGAAGTGACCATGGATTGTCCCAAGGACCTGTCCCCAGGGAATCCAGGGATCTGCCAGGCTTGGGCTGGGCTGCTCCTCCCTCCGGCCCTTGTAAGGGAAAGGGACAAGAAGGACAAAGGGACTGGAAGTGACAGTGGATTGTGAGTGCTAAAAATCTGTCCCCAGGGAATCTGCCAGGCTTGGGCTGGGCTGCTTCTCCCCCTTCTGGTCCCTGTAAGGGAAAGGGACAAGAAGGACAAAGGGACTGGAAGTGACAGTGGATTGTGTGTGCTAAAGATCTGTCCCCAGGGATCTGCCAGGCTTGGGCTGGGCTGCTTCTCCCCCTTCTGGTCCTTGTAAGGGCTGTGCAGGGAAAGGGACAGGAGGGACAGAGGGAATGGTGCCACAGGGATGGAGCAGTCGTGGCTCAGAGGCCAGGCCAGGCTGGGATCCCGGCAGGATCTGTTGCTGCCAACATCAATTATTTCCCTTCCCAAAGCTCCAGGAACTCTGGTGTTGAGCAGAGAGTAAATCACAGCCTTTAACCCATTCCTGATCTCTCAGCTCCTTGTTTTACCTTCCCGATCCACCAGGACCACTCCAAACCCACCGTGCTCACCCCTCCCCTCCCAGAGCTGGGGCAGCTGCAGGTTTAGAGCAATTAAATCAGAATTTTGGCCATGGTGTTCCTCTCCTGTGCCAGGGGCACAGCACCTCCATGCCCAGGGTGTGGAGTGGGGGCCCTGGGAGCCCTCAGCCTCCCCTCAGAGCTGGGAAATCCTGCTGCTTTTGTTCCTCAATTTGTCACAATATCCTCTGCAGGGCTGGGGAGGAGCTCCTGTGCCTTGGGAGGGCTCCAGGGCTGGGTCCTCTCAGAGGAGCACAACCAGCACTGCCCAAGTGTCCCCATGTCCCTTTCTAATGCAGGACATGGAAAGAAAAGACTTTTTCTTTCTGCTGATCTGCCCAGTCTATCAGTTTAACCCGGGACTCCACAGAGCTGCCTGCTCCTCTCCCAGAAATCCTCTTTCAAAGGTTCCAATTTCCTCCCCAAATTCGCTGCACAAGTTTCATCTTTACTCCCCCCGGTATAATTTTGCCTTCCCAATGTTGCCATTTTCTGGATAGACAAGAAAAAAATACCTCCATCTACAAGAGAGTTTTCTGCGATAGGAAATGGATCTCCATGGTCCTTTCCCAACCTTAAAAATTCTGCCACAACACCGTCAGAAATCAGCTCCAAACACGCTCTGGCTGAGTTAAAAACCCTGATTTTTGCAGTTTTTTCACCTGGCTGGGTGATATCCCAATTTCCTGCTGGGCTGGTTCGCCCCCAAGCAGGCAGCACTGGATAATTCAGTCCTCTTTTGGGGACAGAGTGTCGGAGTACCCAGGCTGCTCTTAGCCCCAGGCAACCTTAGCAAGCTTAAGGGATATCAGCTCTTTGGGGATTTGTCAGCTCTCTCATGATTGCAGCTCTTTGCTTGCTAAGGTGCTGATGCAGGCCGAGAATGCAGACATGAGAGAGGAGAAGGCAGCTCTGGAGTTCCACAGCAATGTCTTTACTGGGGATCTGTGAAGGGTTCCAGGGACAGCTCTTCTGACCAGAATGGGCTAAAACAACCCTTTATATAGGGTATAGGGGGATCCAGAATTGTCCAGTAGCAGGAAAGTGACCTATGAGGTAACACAGAGATAAACAGGGGTCTGAAAGGTGGAAGAGAGGGGCTTCTTGCTCTTTTGTGACGAGGATCTGACTCCATGTTTCAGAAGACTTGATTTATTATTTTATGATATATATTATATTAAAACTATACTAAAATAATAGAAGAAAGGATTTTATCAGAAGGCTGGCTAAGAATAGAAAAAGAAGAAATGATAGAAAGGCTTTTGTGTCAGACAGAGAGCCCGAGCCAGCTGACTGTGATTGGCCATTAATTAGAAACAACCACATGAGACCAATCACAGATGCCCCTGTTGCATTCCACAGCAGCAGATAACCATTGTTTGCATTTTGTTCCTGAGGCCTCGCAGCTTCTCAGGAGAAAAAATCCTAAGGAAAGGATTTTTCAGAAAATACCATGGCTACACTATTTCACCATGACTTGGCATTTCCTATCTTTAAGCCTCAGCTCTCCATGGGGCCCTAGCAAGCCCAGAGCCTGCTACAAGGTGACACCGTGGTCTAACCAGGTCCTTGTCCTGCAGGTATTACAACAAGCTGGTTCGGAGCCTGCTGGAGTGCGACGAGGACACGGTGAGCACCATCAAGGAGAGCCTGATGGAGAAGCTGGGCCCCAACATGGCCAGCCTGTTCCACCTGCTGCAGAGCGACCACTGCGCCCAGGGCCACCCCCGCTCCGAGCTGCTGCGCAGGAGGCTCTCGGAGCCCCAGAAGCTGAAGCTGCTGCTCAGGAACCTGCGAGGTGAGGGCTCCACAGCCGCCCACACCAAGCGCAGCTCCGCCGAGCGCGCCTGACCAGGCCTGGCAGGCCGAACACGACCAAAGCTGAGGGCTCTGCTCTAGGAGCGCTGCACCCAAAGCCAGCAGACTGTAGGTGTTGTGACCCCCAGGAGCTGGGTTTAGTTCCTTAGGGCTCGTTTCGTTAGTTCATCTTCTCTGTTCCTCTCCAACAACACTTCTGCATGGGTCTGTGTTCGGTGTCGCGGCTTTCCCACCAGCCAGACGGCTCTGTCTCTTCTCTTCCCCACACAAAAATCTGTTATCCCAAAAAATCTTAGTCTTTAGTAGATCCCTATAGTGGTTGGGCCTTCAGGCACCAAACTCCCAAGGTTTGGAGGCTGAGTTTGTCCCGAGCTGTTGTGCTGACACCAGCCAGGCCTGGAGGTTCGGCACTGAGGGGAGGAGCCGCTCCTCTCCTGCAGGTGGTGAAAAATGCACTAAAAACTCTCACACATCCTAAAAGCTCTCACAAATCCTAAAAACATCCGTGGGATTCATGTCATGAATCTGTGCTGGCCATGGACGAGCATGGATGTCACGTTCCTGGTCCTGTAGTGTCACCCTCATCCCCGATTCCTTCCTGTGAATATGTTTAAGTTGGGATTTGCCAAACTCACTGCGTGGTTTAATCACCTGGAGCTGGCACCACGGTGCAAAATGAGCTCAAACCACCCCACAAAGCCCAAAAGCAGGAGAGGGACGTGTTCCACCATGGAAAGAGGCTGTGGCTGCAGCTGGTCAGGAGGTCCCATAATCGTGTGTTGTATTTCAAAGCTCACATCTCTGTACTGTATTTAACTGCCTGAAGCTTTAAACCAAGCCTAACAGAAACAAAGCCTGTCTTAAGATTAGAGTATTAAAGGCCTTGCTCTAACTGTGGTATAAATAGTGCTAAAATCTGTCTGTACTGTACATAAACTCCACCAGAGTCCGCTCCAAAGGAGCAGAACAGAATAACTTTATTGCCTAAACTGAGTTTTGTAAGTCAGCTCTTTCTTTTATTATTATTATTATTATTGTTATTATTATTGTTATTATTATTATTGCTTTCTTTTTCCTGGAAGCAGCACCTCTGTCGTAGTCAGGAATTCACATTCCACTCTGTGGCCTTTTAAGAAAGGAAGAGGGGAAAGGTTCAGGATGGGAATCGCAGGACCAGGAACAGCCTTTCAGAGCTGAAATTGAGGCAAAATCCATAAAAAACCCAAGTTGAGGCTGGTCAGTCCTGTCCCCACTGGGCTGCCAGGAAATGCACTTAGAGCCAGGGCAGAGCTGCTGGGAATTCTGGAATTGTCAGATCCTTTGGGAATCTCTCGGGGCAAAATTCCCCTCAGGATTTCTGGGGCAAGGCAGGGAAAATCTGTAATTCTCTCAAGCTCCAGCAGGAGAGATGAGGACACAATGAATGCTCTGGGAGCTGCCCTTCCTCCACCCTCCTCCTCCTCCTCAGCGGGCTCTGGGAGGAGGAGCAGAGCTGGAGACCCCAAAGCTGCTCCACAGCACAGCCAGGCCCTGGTGAGCCCAAAAATGCCCTTTGGATCCACCCAGTGCCCTTTGTGGTGGGATCAGAGGCAGAGGCCCTTTGTGGTATGGGATCCACCAAGTGTCCTTTGTGGATTGGGATCCACCAAATGCCCTTTATGGTGTGGGACCCACCAAATGTCCTCTGTGATGTGTTGTCCACCCAATTCCCTTTGTGGTGTGGATGCACCCAATGCCCTCTGTGGTGTGGAATCCACTAGAGGCCCTTTGTGGTGTGAGATCCACCAAATGTCCTTTGTGGTGTGGGATCCACCAGAGGCCCTCTGTGGTGTGGGATCCCCCAAATGTCCTCTGTGATGTGTTGTCCACCCAATGCCCTTTGTGGTGTGGGATCCACCAAAGGCCCTTTGTGGTGTAGGATCCACCAAAGGCCCTTTGTGGATTCAGATCCACCCAATGCCCTTTGTGGTGTGGGACCCACCAGAGGCCCTTTGTTGATTGGGATCCACCAAAGGCCCTTTTGTGGTGTGGGATCCACCAGGCCAATCCCAAATCCATGCCTCGGAGTCCCTGCAGCGTGGGAGACTCTGCCTCAGAGCGTTGGAGAGCTGATAAAGGAGGGATCTCTTTTTTTCTTCTGGAAACCTGAAGCAATATTATTTTATTTTTCGTGTTGTTTGGGAAACCACAAAGCCTTTAAACCAGAACTTGCTGCTAAAATATCAAAACCAGATGCAGTGGCAGCGTTTCAGATGTCGCTGTCTTCACGAAATGTAGAAGTGTTGGCAGAGAATTGGAAGCAGCAAAAAAAAATTGCTGATATTGGTGGAGGGTTGGAATTTGTAAATTTTTTGGGATACTCTGAACAGAGCCGTGCAGGGCAAGGAAGATGCAAAGTTCCTGAATCAGGCAGGGATTGAGAGGCCAACACAAAGAAGTTCTGAGAGGTGAAAATCAAAAGCTTCTGGAATATCCCAACCCTAAAATTGGGATTATATTTAGGAATTGATCCCAGGAGCGCATCCCTGACTCCCCACCCTGCAGCTGTTGGGAGCCAGGGAATTCTGCTGGGGTTTGTGCCTCCAGTCTGTGCTTTTATTTGGGAATTGGTCACAAAAAGTCTTTCCCTGCCTCGGGGCAGTGCTCCAGAGCTCCCACTGTGGGACCCCAAAGCTCCCAGGAGCTTTCCAAGGACACCTGGGCAGGGATATGGAAAGTGGCTTCTCCACCCACCCATTGCTCTGCAACCCCAAAAAGGCACCTGGAGCAGATTTGGGGCCAGGGAGGAGCCTTGGGCCTCCCAGTCCCACCTTTTTTTGGGGTGCCATGATGAAATTTCCCTTTTCAGCATTAATTCCAACCTTGCTGAATGTGGATGGGAAGAGGAGCGGGGAGATGATTGCCCCTGGTGGGGTTTGCTGTGGTGGCCCAGGGGATCATCCCTGGAAATACCCCAGGGAGCTCCCCCTGTCCCAAAAACCACAATTCCCAATTTTTGAGCTGCTTTGAGGCCACTTCTGTCCCTGTGCTGGAGCAGGGAGGAATTTGGGATCCCTCACGCGACCTGGACACTCCCAGCTCTCCCCATCCCTCAGGAGGGAAATTTGGGATCTCTTCTGAGGGGATTTGGGAGCTCTCCCCATCCCTCAGGAGGGAAATTTGGGATCTCTTCTGAGGGGATTTGGGAGCTCTCCCCATCCCTCAGGAGGGAAATTTGGGATCTCTTCTGAGGGGATTTGGGAGCTCTCCCCATCCCTCGGGAGGGAAATTTGGGATCTCTTCTGAGGGGATTTGGGAGCTCTCCCCATGCCTCAGGAGGGAAATTTGGGATCTCTTCTGAGGGGATTTGGGAGCTCTCCCCATCCCTCAGGAGGGAAATTTGGGATCTCTTCTGAGGGGATTTGGGAGCTCTGCCCATCCCTCAGGAATGAGGGAAAGGTTTGGATTCGGGGTGAGAGATCCCTCGGGGTGGGGAATGATCCCCACGACCAAGTCCAGCAATTTCACCCTGGAGTTCATCTCTGCTTCGTGGTTTTGGTGTCACAAAAGGATTTTTTTTTTCTCTCGGGGCGGGGAGGGGCTTCTCTGGGAAGGTTTGCATGAGTCTCGTGTTTGTTTGCACTTTAGACGTTTTTGTGCCATTTGGAATTTGCATTATTTGTATTTATAATTTAAAGAGACCTAGGAAAGGGAAAAGGGAGAGAGTTTGGGGGTTTTGGGGGGGTTTTGGGTTTTGGTTTTTTTTGCTGAGTACTGGAATAAACAGTGAGCATATCTGGTATATGTCCTTATTTATTGTTTCCATGACATTTGTAAAGCTCCGTGTGTTCATATAAAGGTTATTTGAAACATATCATAGCAAGGAGAGAGAGGCAAGTTATTTTCTTTGCTTATTTTTATAATTAAAGATGCATAACGTAATGAGGCCTACGTTGGATTTTCTTCTGCAATGAAATAAAAAAGTCAAATTTAAAGAGTTTTGGTGTCCGAGTCTTTATTGGGCTGTTGATGGTAGCAGGATAAAAATTTTTATTTGTATAAAATAAATTTATAAAATAACAAATTTATAAAATAATTTATAATTCCTTTATAAATTTAAATATAAATATAAATATAATATAATTTAAAATTTTTTTACTTGGATTGAGCATCAGAGCTCTCTTCTGGCTGTTCATGGCCTGGCATGGTAATTGCATTTTTTTCACTCAACTTATTAAGGCAGAAGCATTTTTTAATGAATGCAGCTGCAATGCCCCTGCAGGGAAATAAAACACCTGGAAACTGCAATTCCATGTGCACTTTATCCAGTCAGGAAATCTCAGATTTCCACTGGAAGATCAAAATACATTTAATAATCCGCAGAGCAAAAGTGAGATCTTAATTCCAATTCTGCTCCAAAAGCTGCTGCAAAGTTTAAAAAATCATTTTACCATTGCATGAGAGTGTAAGAATAAACATTGGGAATAGAAGAGGATTATTAAAAGATTTCTTGCCCTAAAATCATGGAAAGGTTCAGATTGGAAGGACCTTAAAGCTGAACTCATGCCATCCCCTGCACTATTAGTGTTGCTGCATTATCAGTATCATTATCAGTATCATTATCAGTATCATTATCATTATCATCATTATTATCAATTTAATTTTCATTATATAATCATTATTATTATCATTGCATCATTATAAATAAAATTAATTAATTAAATTATTAAGATTACTAAAATAAGTATTAAAATAATTATAATTAATATTTATATTTCATTATTATAATTATTGACATTATTGGCACCATTGGAAATTCCCTCAGACACTTCCACCTGGAGATCCCAACCTTGACAACATTTCAGAATTTTGATGACTTTTTAAGATTTGGGAATAAAATGGGCACATTTAGGTCAGTGCTGGTAATGGAGGGAGCTGAATTCCCAAATAAAAGTGCAGAAGCAGAGGGGTCAGATCAACCTGGGCTCTGTGGAGAGGAAAATCATCCTGGAAAAGGAAATTTTGGCTCAGTGATGAAGAAAATTGTGCTAGAAAAGGAAATTTACGCTGGATGATGAAGAAAAGCGTCCTGGAAAAGGAAATTTTGGCTCGGTGACAAAGAAAAAAGCCCTGGACAAGGAAATTTATGTTTGATAACCAAGACAAAAGTCCTGGAAAAGGAAATTTCAGCTCAGTGACGAAGAAAAGAGTCCTGGAAAAGGAAATCTGGGCTCAGTGGTGACAGAGGGGTTGGGAAGCTTTAAAATCCTGGTTGATTTTCCCCTGAAAAAACCCAGGAGTTTGATTTGGCCAGGATCCAAAGGATTGACTGGATGTTCTTTTCTTGTCCATGGGGGTTTTTGCAGTTTCGTGACGAAACAAAGGGAAAACCAATTCAGATTTTCCCAGTCCTCACCCTTCCTGCCAGCTCTGGGAGTGAGAGAGGGAAGGAGGAGGGAAGGGGATCCCTGACACTTCCAAAGGGCTGGGAATGAAATTCGGGACCAGACTTCCCTTCCTGCCTCCCAGGAACTGAGAAAAATAAAAAAGGAGGGAAAAAAAAAATTCCCACAGAAATGAAGGACAACAAAATCTCCCACAGAAATGAAGAATATTGTCTTTGCTGCCATGATTCAGCCATTCCAAGCAGGAATACGGAAGGAGTTCAAAAAATAAAAGGAGTGGAATTGCTAAAAATAGAAATCAAAGCTCAAATTTCCTGGATCCTGAGGTGATTCCCATTGGGAGAGCTCAGATGGGTGAGGAGCAGAGGAAAAGGCAGGAGAAATGCAAAGGGATGAAGATTTGGCCAGGGAATTCTCAGATTCTCAGATTTTGATGTATTTTTATCAATTTCAGTGGAAAGCAGCGGCCAAAAATTAATCTGAGGGATTGAGAGCATGGCAGGTCTGGAAATCCCTGAAAACCATGGAGCCATGGAATGGGTTGGGTTGGGCTGGGTTGGGTTGGGTTGGGTTGGACCAGATCTTCCAGCCCACGGGATGACGGAGCTGGAAATCCTGGAAAACCATGGAGTAACAGAATGGGTTGGGTTGGGTTGGACCAGATCCTCCAGATCCTCCAATCCATGGGATGGTGGGGTTGGAAATCTCTGAAAATCACGGAGCCATGTAATGGTGGGGTTGGGTTGGGTTGGGTTGAGTTGGGTTGGACCAGATCCTCTAACCCATGGAAATCCTGGAAAACCATGGAGCCAGGCAATGGGTTGGGTTGGAAAGGACCAGATCCTCCAGATCCTCCAACCCATGGGATGATGGGGTAGGAAATTCCTGAAAATCACGGAGCCATGAATTGGGTTGGATTAGGTTGGAAAGGACCAGATCTTCCAGCCCATGGGATGATGGGGCTGGAAGTTCCTGAAAACCACGGAGCCATGGAATGGGTTGAGTTGTGTTGGGTGGGGTTGGGAAGGACCAGATCCTCCAGCTCCAACCCATGGGATGGTGGGGTTGGAAATCCCAGAATTCCACGGAGCCATGGAATGGTTGGATTGTGTTGGGTTGGGTTGGGAAGGACCAGATCCTTCAGCTCCAACCCATGGGAGGATGGGGCTGGAAATCCTGGAAAACCACAGAGCCATGGAATGGGTTGGGTTGGGTTGGGTTGGGTTGGAATATCCAGATCCTCCAACCCATGGGATGATGGGGTTGGGAATCCCTGAAAACCATGGAGCCATGGAATGGGTTGGGTTGGAAAGGACCAGATCCTCCAGCTGCAACCCATGGGATGATAGGTCTGGGAATCCCAGAAAACCACAGAGCCGTGGAATGGGTTGGGTTGGGTTGGGTTGGAATATCCAGATCCTCCAACCCATGGGATGATGGGGTTGGGAATCCCAGAAAACCATGGAGCCATGGAATGGTTGGATTGGGTTGGACAGGACGAGATCCTCCAACCCGTGGGATGGTGGAGCTGGGAATCCCTGAAAACCACGGGGCCATGGAATGGGTTGGGTTAGGTTGGGATCCAGATTCTCCAGATCCTCCAACACATGAGATGATGGGGTTGGAAATTCCTGAAAACCACGGAGCCATGGAATGGGTTGGGTTTGTTGGGTTGAGTTGGGATCTAGATCCTCCAGTCGATGGGATGATGGGGCTGGAAATCCTGGGAAACCATGGAGCCATGGAATGGGTTGGGTTACACCAGATCCTCCAGCCCATGGGATGGTGGGTCTGGGAATCCCAGAAAACCACAGAGCCGTGGAATGGGTTGAGTTGGGTTGGCTTGGCTTGGGTTGGAATATCCAGATCCTCCAACCCATGGGATGATGGGGTTGGGAATCCCTGAAAACCATGGAGCCATGGAATGGGTTGGGTTGGAAAGGACCAGATCCTCCAGCTCCAACCCATGGGATGGTAGGATTGGAAATCCCTGAAAGCCAGAGCCATGGAATGGGTTGGGTTGGACCAGATCTTCCAACCCATGGGGTGATGGGGCTGGAAATCCCAGAAAACCACGGAGCCATGGAATGGTTGGATTGGGTTGGACAGGACGAGATCCTCCAATCCGTGGGATGGTGGAGCTGGGAATCCCTGAAAACCATGGGGCCATGGAATGGGTTGGGTTAGGTTGGGATCCAGATTCTCCAGATCCTCCAACACA
This sequence comes from Artemisiospiza belli, assembly GCA_021963965.1. NCBI lineage: Eukaryota > Metazoa > Chordata > Aves > Passeriformes > Passerellidae > Artemisiospiza > Artemisiospiza belli. Next base: position 3,514,195 of record JAKDEW010000046.1, on the reverse strand, counting down.
TGAGATGATGGGGTTGGAAATTCCTGAAAACCACGGAGCCATGGAATGGGTTGGGTTGGTTGGGTTGAGTTGGGATCTAGATCCTCCAGTCGATGGGATGATGGGCCTGGAAATCCTGGGAAACCATGGAGCCGTGGAATGGGTTGGGTTACACCAGATCCTCCAGCCCATGGGATGGTGGGTCTGGGAATCCCAGAAAACCACAGAGCCGTGGAATGGGTTGAGTTGGGTTGGCTTGGCTTGGCTTGGAAGATCCAGATCCTCCAACCGATGGGATGATGGGGTTGGGAATCCCAGAAAACTATGGTGCCATGGAATGGGTTGGGTTGGATGGGACCACATCCTCTGGCCCCGTGGTTTTCCAGGATTTTCAGCCCCATCATCCCATCATGGGTGAGTTTTTAGCCCTGAACAGACCCAGCTCTCAGCCTTTGGTCTGAAGGAGCCTCTTGCTCTTGGCAGCCTTTGGAAGATCCCAGCTTCTCCAGGGTTTTTCAATATTTTTTTAAATTTTTTATTCAATTTCTGGGCTTTTTGGGGTGACCTCCAGCAGTCTCAGAGGTCTCCGTGCCCACAGATGGATTTGAAGTATGAGAGAGGCACAAAGAATCCATAACTCCTGAGGCATTTCCCTGCCCTGGGAATTCTGGGGTTGGATTTAAGCTGGGCCATGCCGGGGATTTCAGCATGGGATGACATCAGAGAAACAAAAATGAAGCAATTCTGGGTTTAGGAGTTTCTTTAATCCAGATATTTTCAGTTACGTTTTTGGGCCAGAATCCAAGGGATCTTTCCTCCACCTAAATAAATCTCCTGTTAAAAAAAAACAAACCCAAATCCAAAACCCAAAGTTCCAGAGCTGGAAGCAAATCCCAGCACTCTTGCCCTGGCTTTGAAATCCCAGAATTGTGGAATTCTGGAATACTTGGGCTTGGGAGGGGCCTCAGATCCCATCCTGTGCCCCCCCTGCCATGGCAGGGCCACCTCCCCTGTCCTAAGGGCTCCGAGCCCTGTCCAGCCTGGCCTGGGACACTGCCGGGGATGGAGAAATTCTCTGGGAATTCCATCCCAGGCCCACCTCACCCTCTCAGAGGGATTTTCCCACCGCGAGTTTGGGATGCTCCAAGGCGTTATCCCAACGGGAATTTCCAGGAGACACGGGCGAGGTAGGAAGGGACCTGCGCCTGTTGTGGGGTGAAGCACTCCAGGGGTTTTATCCTGGCTGGTTTCTTTTGTTTGGTTTTGGGGTTTTGTTTTGTTTTTTGGGGTTTGAGGGGGTTTTGGGGGATTTTTGTTTGGGTTTTTTTTTGTTTTGTATTGTTGGTTTTCTTGTGGGTTTGTTTTGTTTTGTTTTGGGGGTTTTGTTTTGTTTTGTTTTTTGGGTTTTTTAGGGTTTCTTTGGCTTTGGGGTTTTTTTTGTTTTGTATTGTTGGTTTTTCTGTGGGTTTGTTTATTTTGTTTTGTTTTGTTTGATTTTGGGGTTTTGTTTTGTTTTTTGGGCTTTTTGTGGTTTTTTTTTATTTTTGGGGTCTTTTTTGTTTTGTTTAGAGTTTTTGTGTGTTTGTTTTGTGTTGTTTGCTTTGGTTTTGGGGTTTTGGTTTGGTTTAGTTTTGGGGTTTGGGGTTTTTTTTTTGTTTTTTGGGTTTTTTTGTATTGTTGGGGTTTTTGTGTGTTTGTTTTGCTTTGCTTTGTTTTGTTTTCATTTGGTTTTTGGGGGGTTTTGTTTTGGGTTTTTTGGGATTTTGGGGGGTTTTGGTTTTTTTTTTTGTTTTCCGTTGTTGTTTTTTTTTTTTTGTGGGTTTGTTTTGTTTTGTTTGTTTTTGTGGTTTTGTTTTGGTTTTGGGGATTTTGTTTTTTTTTTTATTTTTGGGGGTTTTTTTTTGTTTTGTTTGGAGTTTTTGTGAGTTTGTTTTGTTGGGGTGTTTTGGGGTTTTGTTTTGGTTTTTTGGGGGTTTTTTTGTTGGGTTTTTTTTGTTTGCTTGGTTGGTTGGTTTGGTTTGTTGGGGTTTTTTTTTTCCCGGGAGGTCTTTATCCCTGTTTTTTGTTGTTGTTGGTTTTTTTTTTTTACTTTTTTTTGCTGTTTTTTTTTTTCCACTCCTCTTGTGCCACCTGCTGACCACAGCTCGGTGTCCCCGCAGCCCCGGAGCCTCCCCGCTCCCTTTCCAACATCTCCCGGTTTTTTCCTTCCCACACCCTCTCCCACCGCCAGAATTATCCACGAGGCTTCACCAAAAAAATCCCGTTAAAAACAACTCCGAGCACTTTGAACCCCGCTGGATTTTTTCCCCCGTGACACCGCAAAGCCCCAAAAATCAACAATTCCCCCTCGCTGCTCTTTAACGGGGGCTGGAGGAGCACAGGGGGATTTTCCCACCTTTCCAATCCCCGATTTTGGGGATTTGGAGGAGCAGCAAAGCTGCAGATCCCGGCTGGCCAAGCAGAGGGCACTGCTGGCTCACGATTCCAGCCCGGGCTCTGCTCTTTGGGCCCATCCCAAAGTCCTGGCGCAGAAATCCCAGGAGCAGCAGCTGAGAAACCAAACCTGTGTCCCCTTCATCGCCCTGATTCCAACAGGTCCTAAAAAATCCAGGAATAATAAGTTCAAAAGTGGGAATAACTCCCAGTCGAACGGAGCAGTGATGGACAGCACTGGGCAAGTGCTGAAAACGGGAAAATTGGAGGGGAAAAGAGATAAAATGGGCACAGGAGATGAGAGCCTGGCCCAGTTTGGGGTTCATCAGGACGTCCTGACACCCAGCTCCACCCCAGAGCCACAGAGCGGGTTCCTCACAAAAATCCACTAAACTTTCCTATTTTTATCCCATGGATTCTGAAATGGAAATTTTTTTCTTCTTTTCCCTGCTGATGTTTATTAGAAATCCCTGGGGAGGGAATCTCCTCCCTTCATCCCCCTGCAGCTCCTTCTCACTCCCATCCTCTCCACTTTTCCTTTTATTTTGCTGATGGAAAAGGACAGAAAGCAGCCGGGAGGACGCAGAAAACCTTTTCAAGTTGGATTTCAGCTGTACCAGAGCATCCCCAAACCCCTCGGAGGTCCCCACAGTCCCCTGTGCGCCACCTCATTACTCCATTTATTCATTCCTAATATTCCCAGTGCCAACATTCCCATTTTTCCCTCACTCCTGACCACTCCAAACCCCAAATGCTGCAGGGCTGAAGCTCTGGGGGGGGTGTTGGCTGTTCTGAGAGGCAGGTTCGGGTTTCCAGCGCTTCGGGTGCTCCCGCAGCTCCCGATGCATCCCAGATATCTCCGAAATCCGATACCCTGCGGGGCTGCGGGGCTGCGGCTGCCATGGAAACGCCCCGGTGCCATCCCAAAATGGTTTTCTCCCTGTTTCACCTAACCTGGTTAGAGAGAGGAGTAATGGCCCTGGGGAGCGTAACCGGATCAGCCCCGCGACGGAGGGAGCCGGGATGGAGGGGAGCTGGGCGTGGATCCGGCCGGGAGTTTGAGATGGATCCTGCCGGGAATCTGAGATGGATCCTGCCGGGAGTTCGAGATGGATCCTGCCGGGAGTTCGAGATGGATCCTGCTGGGAATCTGAGATGGATCCTGCCGGGAGTTTTAGATGGATCCTGCCAGGAGTTTGAGATGGATCCTGCTGGGAATCTGAGATGGATCCTGCAGGGAGTTTGAGATGGATCCTGCCAGGAGTTTGAGATGGATCCTGCCGGGAATCTGAGATGGATCCTGCCGGGAGTTTTAGATGGATCCTGCAGGGAATCTGAGATGGATCCTGCCGGGAATCTGAGATGGATCCTGCCGGGAGTTCGAGATGGATCCTGCCGGGAGTTTCAGATGGATCCTGCCGGGAATCTGAGATGGATCCTGCAGGGAGTTTGAGATGGATCCTGCCAGGAATCTGAGATGGATCCTGCCGGGAATCTGAGATGGATCCTGCAGGGAGTTTGAGATGGATCCTGCAGGGAATCTGAGATGGATCCTGCCGGGAGTTTTAGATGGATCATGCCAGGAGTTTGAGATGGATCCTGCCGGGAATCTGAGATGGATCCTGCCAGGAATCTGAGATGGATCCTGCCAGGAGTTTGAGATGGATCCTGCCAGGAATCTGAGATGGATTCTGCCGGGAATCTGAGATGGATCCTGCCGGGAGTTTGAGATGGATCCTGCCAGGAGTTTGAGATGGATCCTGCCGGGAATCTGAGATGGATCCTGCCAGGAGTTTGAGATGGATCCTGCCGAGAATCTGAGATGGATCCTGCCGGGAATCTGAGATGGATCCTGCAGGGAGTTTGAGATGGATCCTGCAGGGAGTTTGAGATGGATCCTGCTGGGAATCTGAGATGGATCCTGCAGGGAGTTCGAGATGGATCCTGCCGGGAGTTTGAGATGGATCCTGCAGGGAATCTGAGATGGATCCTGCCGGGAATCTGAGATGGATCCTGCCGGGAATCTGAGATGGATCCTGCCGGGAATCTGAGATGGATCCTGCCGGGAATCTGAGATGGATCCTGCCGGGAGTTCGAGATGGATCCTGCCGGGAGTTTTAGATGGATCCTGCAGGGAATCTGAGATGGATCCTGCCGGGAGTTTTAGATGGATCCTGCCGGGAGTCTGAGATGGATCCTGCCGGGAATCTGAGATGGATCCTGCCGGGAATCTGAGATGGATCCTGCCGGGAGTTTGAGATGGATCCTGTCAGGAATCTGAGATGGATCCTGCTGGGAATCTGAGATGGATCCTGCTGGGAATCTGAGATGGATCCTGCCGGGAATCTGAGATGGATCCTGCCGGGAATCTGAGATGGATCCTGCCGGGAGTTTGAGATGGATCCTGTCAGGAATCTGAGATGGATCCTGCAGGGAGTTCGAGATGGATCCTGCCGGGAGTTTGAGATGGATCCTGCAGGGAATCTGAGATGGATCCTGCCGGGAATCTGAGATGGATCCTGCCGGGAATCTGAGATGGATCCTGCCGGGAGTTTGAGATGGATCCTGCCAGGCTCTCACAGGAAGTCCCCGGGGACATCCCTGTCCAGCCCAGAGCTTTGGGAAGCACTTGGGAAGGGTCTGATCCCCCCTGGGAAGGGTCTGATCCCCCCTGGGAAGGATCTGGTCCCTCCTGGATGGCACTTGGGAATGGTCTGAGCCCTTTGGGAAGGGCCTGAGACCCCTGGGAAGATTCTGAGATGCCTGGGAAGGATCTGATCCTCCCTGGGAAGGATCTGACTGGCACTGGATGGCACTTGGCAATGGCCTGAGCCCGCTGGGAAGGGTCTGGTTCTCCCTGGATGGCACTTGGAAATGGCCTTGGGAAGTGCCTGAGCCCCTTGGGAAGGGCATGATCCATCCTGGGTGGCACTTGGGAATGGCCTGAGCCCCCTGAAAAGAGTCCAATCCCTCCTGGATGGCACCAGGGAAGGGCCTGATCCTCTTGGGAAGGGCCTGGTGCCCCCTGGGAAGGATCTGATCCCTCCTGGACGGCACTTGGGAATAGCCTGAGACGCCTAGGAATGGTCTGAGCCCCTTGGGAAGGGCATAATCCCTACTGGATGACATTTCAGAGTGTTCTGATCCCCCCTGGATGGCCCTTGGGAAAAGCCTGAAACTCCTGGGAATGGTCTGATCCCCCTTGGGAAGGGTCTGATCCTCCCTGGATTGCACTTGGGAATGAACTGAGCCCCCTGGGGAGGGCATGATTCCCCCAGATGGCACTTGGGAATGTTCTGTTCCCTCCTGGTGACACTTGGAAAGGTCTGATCCGCCCTGTGAAGGCTCTGATCCCTCCTGGATGGCACTTGGGAATGGCCTGAGACCCCTAGAAGTGATTTGAGCCCCTTGGGAAGGGCATGATCCATCCTGGATGGCACTTGGGAATGGTCTGGTCCCCCCGGAAAAGGGTCTTATCCCTCCTGAACAGCGCTTGGGAAAAGCCTGAGATTCCTGGGAATAGCATGAGCCATTTAGGAAGGGCCTGAGCCCCTTGGGAAGGGTGTGATCCCTCCTGGATGCACTTGGGAATGTTCTGATCCCTCCTGGATGGCACTTGGGAATGTTCTGATCCCTCCTGGATGCACTTGGGAAGAGCCTGAGACCCCTGGGAATGGTCTGAGCCCCCTGGGAAGGGTCTGAGCCTCCCTGGTTGGCACTTGGAAATGGTCTGAGCCCCCTGAAAAGAGTCTGATCCCTCCTGGATGACACTTGGGAATGTTCTGATCCCTCCTGGATGACACTTGGGAAGAGCCTGAGCCCCCTGGGAATGGTCTGAGCCTCTTGGGAAGGGTCTGATCCCTCCTGGATGGCACTTGAGAAGGGTCTGGTGTCCCTGGGAATGTCCTGATCCCTCCTGGATGACACTTGGGAAGAGTCTGAGAGCCCTAGGAATGGTCTGAGCCTCTTGGGAAGGGCATGATCCATCCTGGATGCACTTGGGAATGGTCTGATCCCCCTTGGGAAGGGTCTGGTGCCCCTGGGAAGAGTCTGATCCCTCCTGGATGGCACTTGGGAATGGTCTGAGACCCCTGGGAATGGTCTGAGCCCCTTGGGAGAGCATGATCCATCCTGGGTGGCACTTGGGAATGTTCTGATCCCTCCTGGATGGCACTTGGGAAGGACCTGAGACCCCTGGGAAGGGTCTGATCCCCCCTGGCAGGGCCTGAGCCCATTGGGAAGGGGATGATCCATCCTGGGTGGCACTTGGGAATGGTCTGATCCCCCTTGGGAAGGGTCTGACCCTCCCTGGATGGCACTTGGGAATGGCCTGAGTCCCCTGGGAAGGGTCTGAGCCCCCTGGGAATGTTCTGATCCCCCCTGGGTGGCACTTGGGAAGGGTCTGGTGTCCCTGGGAATGCTCTGATCCCCCCTGGGTGGCACTTGGGAAGGGTCTGGTGTCCCTGGGAATGCTCTGATCCCCCCTGGGTGGCACTTGGGAAGGGTCTGGTGTCCCTGGGAAGGGTCTGATCCTCCTTGGATGGCACTTGGGAATTATCTGATCCTCCTGGGAGGGGTCTGGATGGCACGGGATGACCCTTGATGGCACTGGATCCCTCCTGGATGGCACTTGGGACGGGTCTGAGCCCCTTGGGAAGGGCCTGAATCCTTTGGGAAGGCTCTGATCCCTCCTGGGTGCCGCTGGGAAAACCCCAGAAAGGCTCCAGGAAGGCTCAGCAGCAGGTTTTGGCCTGGGAGGTGATTTAGGAGCCTCATCCAAGCCCCTGGGCGCTGCAGAGGCCGCCAGCCAGCGAGGGAGGGCTGGATGTGCCCTGTGGGATGCACACGGAGAGGGGACGGGGCGGCCACACGGCCCCAGAGCCATCGTGGGACACCGATCCGGGCTGAAAATCCATTTCCCATCGCTGAGCCCGGCGGTGCCGAGGCCAAACCCCGCCCGCCCATTAACCCCGGAGCCAGCAGGGCCGGGTGAAGCCGCTTCCCCCGGCTCCTTCCTGCTCGTCTCGATCCCAGCCAAGCATTTCAGCTCGGCGCCGAGGTGTAAAACGAGCCCTGTCCGCTCGCAGCCCCAAACAAAGCGGCCAGAGCCGGCCGTGGATCCCCGGGCACCGGGAAAGGGCTGGGGAGGCGTTTGGAGCAGGGAAACTGAGGCAGGGCTGGCACGGCGGGGAGGATTCAGTCTGAGGAGGGGCTGGGGCAAGGAGCTGCAGCCTCGTTCTTCTGTGGGAATGGGAATTTTGGGGGTGGGCTGCCAGTATAGTGACAAAAAAAAATGGCAAAAAATGGCCCAAAATTTACCAAAAATGGCAACAAAAAAAAGGGGGAAGGGAAAGGGAAGGGAAGGGAAGGGAAGGGAAGGGAAGGGAAGGGAAGGGAAGGGAAGGGAAGGGAAGGGAAGGGAAGGGAAGGGAAGGGAAGGGAAGGGACAGGGAAGTGAAAAGGAAAGGAAAAGGAAAGGAAAAGGAAAAGGAAAGGAAAAGGAAAGGAAAAGGAAAGGAAAGGAAAAAGGAATCTCAGAGGAGAGTGTAAGAGGAAAGAAATCACTGAGCAGGGCCTGGGCTGCCCCCACCAAAGGGATTCAGGAGATGCTGAGCCCTGAGCCTGAGAAGCTGGGGAGGTGATCTCGCTGATTCCCGTGGTGTGTCCAGCCAAAATTCCCACTTTAGACTGGAAAAATGGGAATCGTGGAATCTCAGAAAGGCCGGGAAATCCCTCAGACAGGACGCCATGAGCAGGGATGTGAAAGCACCCGCAGCCAAACCCAGGGCTGGGAACGAGCCCGGCCGTTCCCCGGGGATCAGAACGGACCCGTGGGGGGCTCCGAGCTCTTTTCTCCCCCATCCCCGGGATTTATTTCCCCTCCTGCCGCAGCCCCTCCCTGCCCTGCCCGCTCGGGGCCGTTTATTTATCCGCGCTCCCCTCGGGGCCGCTCTCCGTGGGGCGGGGGCAGCGGCCCAGCCCGGCCCGGCTCTGTCAGGGCTGTCAGCGCACACCCGCCCCGAGCCCGGCTGGAATTTTAATTGCGATCGCCGCTCCCTGCGCTCAGATAAGGCGCAGCATCACCCCCGGCCCGAGGGGACCCCCTCGCTGTCCCATGGAGGCAGCCTGACCCCTGTCCATGCCCTGATAAGGCTCTGCCAGCGGGACAAACTGGGACAAACTGGGAGGAGCTGGGGCTGTCCCACATCCCTGTGGCAGCGTCGCCTCCCCTCCCGCAGGAGCTTGGTGGTCTGCGCTCCTTATCAGCGCTTATCTGCCGCAGCCGCTCGCTAATGTGACCTTAATGGAGCTCAAATGGACTCGATTTGTTTGATTGCGGCTCAGCCCAGAGCCCGGCACCCCCTGCCCCCCTCCCTGCCTCGGCTGCCTGGTTTTGGAAACACAGGGAAGGGAAGGGAAGGGAAGGGAAGGGAAGGGAAGGGAAGGGAAGGGAAGGGAAGGGAAGGGAAAGGGGCTGCTCCTTCCTCGGGCTCAGGGGGCAGCCGGAGCCCCCCGGATGGCAGGGAGAGACCCCCGGCACTGTCCCTGCTCCCCCTGATCCTTCTCCTTGCTCTCCTGCTCCTGCTCCTCCTGCGCCCCCGAGCCGGGAGAGGGGCTGGCAGTGCCCGGTGCCCTCCCCGTGCCCGGAGATGCTGCCCACGCCCTTCTCGGTGCGGGACATCCTCAAGCTGGAGGCTGCCGGCGACCCCCGAGCGGCGCAGGACGAGCCGCGGCCGCGTGAGTGCCCGGGGACCCCGCGGGACGGGACGGGGGAAGCGCCGGGGGGACCCGAGGGCAGCGCTGCATCCTCGCACCCTCAGTCCCGCTGCTTCCCCTTTATCCTCCCTTTTCCCTTTATTCCCCTGGGTTTTACCCCCTGCTTTTTGGGGTTTTTTTGTTTTTGTTTTTTTGGTTTTTTTTTTTTTGGTTTTTTGTTTTTTTTTTTTTTTTTTTTTTACGGTTGTTTGGGGCATTTTCCGGCATCCCGGTGCGCCCTCCGCATATCCCCCGCGCATCCCCGCAGCTCCGAGTGCCCTCAGGGAAACGGGACGGTCCGGGGCTGGATGGAGCTTGGGGTTGGGGCTGGATTTGGGATTTTCAGGGGGTTTTTCCTGCCCGATGTCACCCCGAGTTGGTCCCGCTGGGGACACGCCCGGCCCGGGAGCGCAGAGCATCCCCGAGAGGGATCGGGGCTGTCCCGCTTCTCCCCGCAGCCAAAATCCCCAAAATCCCAAAATTTCCTCTGCTCATATTCCCTGAACAGCTGGGGAAACCAGTGGGGACAGAGCGGGAGCACTGGGCAGACTGGGAGGGGGGCCCGGGAAGGATTCTGTGCCCTCCACACCTTCCAGAGCTTTCCAGCACCCCCTGGAAATCCCAAATTCCTTCCCAGGGTATCCCAGAGCATCCCAGCCGGAACTGGACCTGATCCCGGCCGCTCCTCTGCCGCACAAATTCCTAAAAAAACCAGAAATCCCCCAAAAACAGCATCTCCTCTCAGATTTAAGGATTTTTTTTCTCTCCTCCGCTCCCAGCTCCTTCGGGGGGTTTTGTTTTGCCGAAATTGGGAGAAATGTGGGATTCTCCTTTCCTGGGCTGGGTGCAGGGATTGCACAGCGGGATGGGGGAAAGGGGATTTGGGGTCTGGAACGCTCGAACAACGGCGGCAGCCCCAAAACATCCGAGGCGTCACTAGGAGGGGGGAAAAAAGGAGATTTTGTCCAGAATTCGTGTAACAACTTAATAAAAATTAAAAAAACAAAAATTAAAAATTTTAAAAGGGAGGGGGGAATTTTATCGAGTTCTCAATGAATATCACGGGAAAATTCATATTAAATTTGCCAACTAAATTTACCGAACAGCTTCAACTAAATTTACCAAACAGCTTAATAAAAAACATTTTAAAAATAAAAAAAAAAGGGAGGGGGAAAAAATAGGAAATTTTATCTAGAATTCGTGTAACACCTTAATAAAATATAATAAAAAAATTTTAAAAGGGAGGGGGGAATTTTATTGAGTTCTCAATGAATATCAAGGGAAAATTAATATTAAATTTACCAATTAAATTTACCAACCCGCTTAATGAAAAAATTTTAAAAATATAAAAAAAGGGGGGGGGGGGAATTAGGAAATTTTATCCAGAATACGTGTAACACCTTAATAAAAAAGAAAAATAATTTTAAAATTTTAAAAGGGGAGGGGGGAATTTTACTGAGTTCTCAATAAATATCAAGGGAAAATTAATATTAAATTTGCCAACTAAATTTACTAAACCGCTTAATAAAAAAATTTTAAAAATAGAAAAAAGGGGGGGGGGGGAAATTAGGAAATTTAATCCAGAATTCGTGTAACACCTTAATAAAATATAATAAAAAAATTTTAAAAGGGAGAAGGGGAATTTTATTGAGTTCTCAATAAATATCACGGGAAAATTCATATAAAATTTACCAACTAAAGTTACCAAACCGCTTAATAAAAAAAAATTTAAAAATAGAAAAAAAGGGGGGGGGAATTAGGAAATTTAATCCAGAATTCGTGTAACACCTTAATAAAGTATAATAAAAAACTTTAAAAAGGGAGAGGGGAATTTTATTGAGTTCTCAATGAATATCACAGGAAAATTCATATTAAATTTACCAACTAAATTTACCAAACCGCTTAATAAAAAAAAATTTTAAAAATAGAAAAAGGGGGAGGGGAAATAGGAAATTTTATCTAGAATTCGTGTAACACCTTAATAAAATATAATAAAAAAATTTTAAAAGGGAGAGGGGAATTTTATTGAGTTCTCAATGAATATCAAGGGAAAATTCATATTAAATTTACCAACTAAATTTACCAAACCGCTTAATAAAAAAAAATTTTAAAAATAGAAAAAGGGAGGGGGAAAAATTAGGAAATTTTATCTAGAATTCGTGTAACACCTTAATAAAATATAATAAAAAAATTTTAAAAGGGAGAAGGGGAATTTTATTGAGTTCTCAATGAATATCAAGGGAAAATTCATATTAAATTTACCAACTAAATTTACCAAACCGCTTAATAAAAAAATTTTAAAAATAGAAAAAAAGGGGGGGGAAATTAGGAAATTTTATCCAGAATTCGTGTAACACCTTAATAAAATATAATTTTATAATTTTATATTTATAATATAAAAATAAAATTTTAAAAGGGAGGGGGGAATTTTATTGAGTTCTCGATGAATATCAAGGGAAAATTCATATTAAATTTACCAACTAAATTTACCAAACAGCTTAATAAAAAAAATTTATAATAGATAAAGGGGGGGGGGAATTGGGAAATTTTATCCAGAATTTGTGTAACACCTTAATAAAAAAGAAAAATAATTTTAAAATTTTAAATTGGGAGGGGGGAATTTTATCGAGTTCTCAATAAATATCAAGGGAAAATTCATATTAAATTTACCAAACAGCTTAATAAAAAAAAATTAAAAAGTAGAAAAAAGGGGCGGGGGGGAAATTAGGAAATTTTATCCAGAATTCGTGTAACACCTTAATAAAATATAAAAAAAAAGTTTAAAAGGGAGAAGGGGAATTTTATTGAGTTCTCAATGAATATCAAGGGAAAATTCATATTAAATTTACCAACTAAATTTACCAAACCGCTAATTAAAAAAAAATTAAAAATAGAAAAAGGGGGGGGGGGGGGAATTGGGAAATTTTATCCAGAATTCGTGCAACACCTTAATAAAATATAATAAAAAATTTTAAAAGGGAGGGGGGAATTTTATTGAGTTCTCAATAAATATCAAGGGAAAATTCATAATAAATTTACCAAACCGCTAATTAAAAAAAAATTAAAAATAGAAAAAGGGGGGGGGGGGAAATTAGGAAATTTGATCCAGAATTCGTGTAACACCTTAATAAAATATAATAAAAAAATTTTAAAAGGGAGAAGGGGAATTTTATTGAGTTCTCAATGAATATCACAGGAAAATTCATATTAAATTTATTTTTATAATTAAATTTAGCAAGCGTCAACCTTTACGAACTGCCAGCCCTCCTCCACCCTATTCCCGGGGGTGCCGTTCCCCATTCCATCCCTGCCTCTGGCTGGGAGCAGGGCCGGGTTTGGGTCTGATTCGCTTTGTTCTCCCCCCGCCGCAGGGAAATCGCTGCTGGCCCCGAGCTTTGGGGCCGCTGCGGAGCCGGGGGAGCCCCGAGAGGCGCCGGGGCAGCGGCGGCGGCGGCCGCGCGTTCTGTTCTCGCAGGCGCAGGTGCTGGAGCTGGAGCGGCGCTTCCAGCGGCAGAAATACCTGTCCGGGCCCGAGCGGGAGCAGCTGGCGCTGCTGCTGCAGCTCAGCCCCACGCAGGTGAAGATCTGGTTCCAGAACCGGCGCTACAAGAGCAAGCGGCAGCGGCGGGAGCGGCGCCCGGAGCCGGCGGTGCCCGCGGTGCCCCCGCGCACGGTGCCGGTGCCGGTGCTGGTGCGGGATGGCGAACCCTGCCCGGGGGGCTCCCGGCCCTTCCCGGCTCCCTGGGGAGCTCCCGGGCCTTTCTCCTGCAGCTCCTGCCCCGGGGGCAGCGCTTGGTGCGGGTTCCCCGCGGTGCCACCCGGTGCCACCCCCGGCGGTGCCCAGCGCCAGCGCCAGAGCCCGGCCGTGCCCGCGGGGATCGGCAGCGGGAGCCGGGGATAGCGGGGACGGGCACTGGGACGGGCACAGGGATGGGCACCAGGATGGGCACAGGGATGGGCACTGGGATGGGCACCGGGATGGGCACAGGGATGGGCACCAGGACAGTGCCCCGTGCTCCAGAGCCCAGCCCCGATCGGGCAGCAGCCACAGCCAAAGGATTCCTGCCAGCCCAAAGGATTTCAGCATCCAAATCCGAAGATTTCTGCCAGCCCCAAGGATTTCAGCATCCACCCCAAAGGATTTCAGCAGACACATCCAGAGGATTTCTGCCAGACCCAAGGATTTCAGCATCCAAATCCAAAGGATTCCTGCCAGCCCCAAAGACTTCAGCAGCCGCATCCAGAGGATTCCTATTATTGACAATATTTAATGCTTGGTGTTCCTGTAATTTCTAGATTTATTTTTGAAATCCCAAAGGATTTCAGCATCCAAATCCAAAGGATTTCTGCCAGTCCTAAAGACTTCAGCAGCCGCATCCAGAGGATTCCTGCCACCCCAGAGGATTCCTGCCACTCCAGAGGATTCCTGCCACTCCAAAGGATTTCTACAGCCATGGCCAGAGGATTCCTATTATTGACAGTATTTAATGCTTTGTGTTCCTGTAATGTCTAGATTTATTTTTGAAATCCCAAAGGATTTCAGCAGCCACATCCAGAGGATTCCTGCCACTCCAAAGGATTTCTACAGCCACGGCTAGAGGATTCCTGCCTGCCCAAAAGATTTCAGCATCCAAATCCAAAAGATTCTTGTCAGCCCCAAGGATCTCAGCAGCCACATCCAGAGGATTCCTATTATTGGCAATATTTAATGCTTTGTGTTCCTGTAATGTCTAGATTTATTTTTGAAATCCCAAAGGATTTCAGCATCCAAATCCAAAGGATTCCTGTCACTCCAAAGGATTTCAGCATCCAAATCCAAAGGATTCCTGTCACTCCAAAGGATTTCACCATCCAGATCCAAAGGATTCCTGTCACTCCAAAGGATTTCAGCATCCAAATCCAAAGGATTCCTATTATTGATAATATTTAATGCTTTGTGTTCCTGTAATGTCTAGATTTATTTTTGAAATCCCAAAGGATTTCAGCATCCACATCCAAAGGATTCCTGCCGGCCCCAAGGATTTCACCACCCAAATCCAGAGGATTCCTGCCAGCCCAGAGGATTTCAGCATCCACCCCAAAGGATTTCAGCATCCCCATCCAGAGGATTCCTGCCAGCCCAAAGGATTTCAGCAGCCAAATCCAAAGGATTCCAATTATTGACAATATTTAATGCTTTGTGTTCCTGTAATTTCTAGATTTATTTTTGAAATCCCAAAGGATTTCAGCATCCAGATCCAAAGGATTTCTGCAGCCAGATTCAAAGGATTCCTATTATTGACAATATTTAATGTTTTGTGTTCCTGTAATTTCTAGATTTATTTCTGAAATCCCAAAGGATTTCAGCATCCAAATCCAAAGGATTCCTATTATTGATAATATTTAATGCTTGGTGTTCCTGTAATTTCTAGATTAATTTTTGAAATCCCAAAGGATTTCAGCATCCAAATCCAAAGGATTTCTGCCAGCCCCAAGGACTTCAGCAGCCGCATCCAGAGGATTCCTGCCACTCCAAAGGATTTCAGCAGCCACATCCAAAGATTTCTCTCAGCCCAGAAGATTTCACCATCCAGATCCAAAGGATTTCTGCCAGACCAAAGGGTTTCAGCATCCAGATCCAAAGGATTCCTATTGTTGACAATATTTAATGCTTTGTGTTCCTGTCATTTCTAGATTTATTTTTTAAATCCCAAAGGATTTCAGCATCCAGATCCAAAGGATTCCTGCCAGCCCAAAGGATTTCACTATCCACATCCAGAGGGGTCCTGCCAGCCCAAAGGATTTCAGCATCCAGATCCAAAGGATTCCTATTATTGACAATATTTAATGCTTTGTGTTCCTGTAATGTCTAGATTTATTTTTGAAATCCCAAAGGATTTCAGCTGCCAAATCCAAAGGATTCCTGCCGGCCCAGAGGATTTCAGCATCCACCCCAAAGGATTTCAGCATCCCCATCCAGAGGATTCCTGCCACTCCAAAGGATTTCTACAGCCACGGCCAGAGGATTCCTGCCTGCCCAGAAGATTTCAGCATCCAAGTCCAAAGATTTCTATCAGCCCAAAAGATTTCAGCATCCAAATCCAAAGGATTCCTGCCAGCCCCAAAGACTTCAGCAGCCGCATCCAAAGGATTCCTGCCACCCCAGAGGATTCCTGCCACTCCAAAGGATTTCAGCAGCCACATCCAAAGGATTTCTGTCAGCCCCAAGGATTTCACCATCCAGATCCAAAGGATTCCTATTATTGACTATATTTAATGCTTTGTGTTCCTGTAATTTCTAGATTCATTTTTGCCAGTCCAAAGGATATCAGCAGCCACATCCAGAGGATTCTTGCTAGCTCAGAGGATTTCAGCAGCCAAATCCAAAGATTTCTCTCAGCCCAAAAGATTTCAGCATCCAAATGCAAAGGATTCCTGCCAGCCCAAAGGATTTCAGCATCCAAATCCAAAGGATTCCTATTATTGATAATATTTAATGCTTGGTGTTCCTGTAATTTCTAGATTAATTTTTGAAATCCCAAAGGATCTCAGCTGCCAAATCCAAAGGATTCCTGCCAGCCTCAAGGATTTCTGCGGCCAGATTCAAAGGATTCCTCTTATTGACTATACTTAATACTTGGTGTTCCTGTAATTTGTAGATTTATTTTTGAAATCCCAAAGGATTTCAGCAGCCACATCCAGAGGATTCCTGCCAGCCTGGACAGTGGAACAATCCTGGAAAGGGAAAGGGACACCCTGCCCCACAGCCCCACAGTGACTTTTGGCACGCAACAATTATCAATTATTTATTAAATAATAATTTGGAGTCTAGCCCCTCTAGCTCCCGAGGGATTTGCTCTCCCAGGATGTCACCAGGATTTTCCTTCCTCAGGATAACGGGAAAACTGGGGCTGTGCACATCCCTCTGCTTTCTTTCAAGTGACAATATTTAATGCTTTGTGTTCCTGTAATTTCTACATTTATTTCTAGTTTGTTTTTCTCAATAAGTCCCAGCACAGGTATGGATTTCTGCCTTTATTATTAATATTATTGTTACTATTCTTATTATTATTTGCAAGTAAAAACTGAACAGCGCAATTGTGGTTTCGCTCTCTTGTCATTTCTCACTTTTTTGTGTTTTTTGTGTTTTGAATTTTACCATCGGCAATTTGCACCTGAGCATCCAAACCTGAGCCAAAGAAAAATCAAAATCAAATCAAATCCTGATGATCCAGGCAAAAATCACCTTTTGGTCCAAGTTTGGGAATTCCACAGGGAATTCCTTTTCCCTGCAATTCCACAAGAAATTCATTTTCCCTGATATTCTACAGTGAATTCCTTTTCGCTGCAATTCCACAGGGAATTCCTTTTCCCTGAATTCCACAGGGTCCTTTTCCCTGCAGATCCACAGAAAATTCCCTTTTTCCCTGCAATTCTGCAGAAAATTCCCTTTTCCCTGCATTCCACAGGGAATTAATTTCCCCTGCAATTCCACAGGGAATTCCCTTTCCCTGCAGATCCATAGAAAATTCCCTTTTTCCCTGCATTCCACAGGGAATTAATTTTCCCTGCAATTCCACAGGAAAATTCCTTTCCCCTTCAATTCTACAGGGAATTCCTTTTCCCTTCAACTCTATGGGGAATTATCTTTCCCCTGCAACTCCACATGGAATTCCATTTCCCCTGCAGTTCCACAGGGTCCTTTTCCCTGTAAATCCACAGGGAATTCTCCTCACCCTTGAATCCCACAGGGAATTCCCTTTTCCCTGCAATTCCACAGGAATTCCCTTTCCCCTGCAGTTCCACGAGGTCCTTTTCCCTGTGATTCCACACGGAATTCCTTTTCCCTTGAATTCCACATGGAATTCCCTTTCCCCTGCAATTCCACAGAAAAATTCCTTTACCTGCAGTTCCACAGGGTCCTTTTCCCTGCAGTTCCATGGGGAATTCATTTTCCCTGCAATTCCACATGGAATTCCCTTTCCCCTGCAATTCCACAGAAAAATTCCTTTACCTGCAGTTCCACAGGGTCCTTTTCCCTGCAGTTCCATGGGGAATTCATTTTCCCTGCAATTCCACATGGAATTCCCTTTCCCCTGCAATTCCACAGAAAAATTCCTTTACCTGCAGTTCCACAGGGTCCTTTTCCCTGCAGTTCCATGGGGAATTCCTTTTCCCTGTGATTCCACATGGAATTCCCTTTTCCCTTCAATCCCACTGGGAATTCCATTTCCCCTGCATTCCACAGGGTCCTTTTCCCTGTAAATCCACAGGGAATTCTCCTCACCCTTGAATCCCACTGGAATTCCCTTTTCCCTTGAATTCCACATGGAATTCCCTTTCCCCTGCAGTTCCGCAGGGAATTCCTTTTCCCCTGCAATTCCACAGGGAATTCCTTTTCCCTGCAGATCCACAGAAAATTCTCTTTTCCCCTGCAATTCCACAGGAAAATCCTTTTCCCGTGCAATTCTACAGGGAACTCCTTTTTTCCTGCAATTCCACAGTGTCCTTTTCCCTTCAATCCCACAGGGAATTTCCTTTTCCCTGCAGTTCCCCAGGGATTCCCTTTTCCCTTCAATTCCACATGGAATTCCCTTTACCTGCAGTTCCACAGGGAATTAATTTTCCCTGCAATTCCTCAGGGAACTCCCTTTTCCCTGCAATTCCACAGGGTCCTTTTCCCTGTAAATCCACAGGGAATTCTCCTCACCCTTGAACCCCACAGGAAAATCCCTTTTCCCCGCAGCTCCACATGGAATTCCATTTTCCCTGCAGTTCCACAGGGAATTCCTTTTCCCTGAATTCCACAAGATCTTTTTCCCTGCAGCTCCACATGGAATTCCATTTTCCCTTCAATCCCACAGGGAATTCCCTTTTCCCTGCAATTCCACAAGGAATTCCCTTTCCCCTGCAGTTGCACAGGGAATTCCTTTTCCCTGTGATTCCACATGGAATTCCCTTTTCCCTTCAATCCCACTGGGAATTCCCTTTCCCCTGCAGTTCCACAGGGTCCTTTTCCCTGTAAATCCAAAGGGAATTCTCCTCACCCTTGAATCCCGCAGGAAAATCCCTTTTCCCTTCAACTCCACATGGAATTCCATTTCCCCTGCAGTTCCACAGGGAATTCCTTTTCCCTGAATTCCACAGGGTCCTTTTCCCTGCAGATCCACTGAAAATTCCCTTTTCCCTGCCCTGGGAGAAGCCCTGGGCTCGCAGCGCACGGGGCTCGCCTGAAATCCCCAACAACACCGGGATTTTCCTTGGAGCTCCAGCCACAAATCCCAGGAATCTCCCCCAAATAAAGGCAGAAATAAGGAAGGGATTATTTTCTTTTTTCCCCCAGGAATAAAAGCCTGGAATTGGGAACGGTGAGAGCTCCGGGCAAAGCCCCCAGGGACGGGCTGGGATTGTTGGGATCGCCCAGGGCAGGATTTGGACTCGATGATCCCGTGGGTCCCTCCCAGCTCAGGATATTCCCAATTCCTCCACAATTCTGCCCAAAATTCCCTTTCTCTGCCCAAACCCAGGCTCAGCCATTGCGGCCCCTGAGCTTTCCCAAGCTTGGGGGGATAATTCCCAAACCAGAGGCTGCAGAAGGAAAAAAGGGCTGGAAAAGCCAAGTTTGGGGCACGTTTGCACAAACCGGCGGCTGTAACCAAACACCTCCTGTAAAAATCAACAAAGCCCGCGGGGGATTTGAGGGAAATCTTTTGTTTCCCTTTTTAAGGGTAAAAAAAAAAAACAGGCCGGGCTGAAGGGGATGGGTTTGGGAATTAAAGGAGGCGTCAGGGCTGATATTCCAGCAGGAAAAGGGGTTTGGAGACAGCAGAGGTGGAGGAGTCACTGATAAATTAATATTTAGAGATTTATTTAAATAGAAACTGCCCGCAATTCTCAGGGATTCTGCTCATGAGCATCCCCAGAGCTCCCACGGGACCTTCCCCAGGAGATGGATTTGCCTTGGGATGGCACCAGGTGAATTTTTAATCCCGTTTTTCCCACATCCGGGGGATCCCGAGGCTGCCGGGGTTGTTTTCCTACAACCACAAATAAATCAGATCCTCAGGACAGGACCTGCTCCAGCAGGCGGCTCCCTTTGTGCTTTTTCTTGGATTTTGCTCCTTTTGGGTGACCAAGACTTTGTTATTAAAGGTGTTGAGGCTTCTTAAATGAACTGAGGGATTAGTGTGAGCTTCAGACTTGAACTTTCAGCCTTTTCCATGCCAGAATTTGCCTCTGGAGCTGCTCTCCCTGGCTTTTAAATCATCCCCAGGCAGCTTTGCAAAGCTTTGACATTTCCCCGTTTTCCGAGACGCTCGGAGTTCACCAAAAGGGATGCATTTGAGGAAAGCCCACAAAATAAATTTAAAACCCACTTAACCCTTTTATTTCTCTGCTTTTCCCTGTGGAAGCAGCATTTTCCCGAAGAGCTCAGGAATGGAAATCATTCCCATCACAAATTTCAAAACCACCCAATCCTTTTATTTCTCTGCTTTTCCCTGTGGAAGCAGCGCTTTCCCAAATAGCTCAGGGGTGGAAATCATTCCCATCAGGGAATGAATTGAGGAAAACCCTCAGAATAAATTTAAAACCCACTTAACCCTTTTATTTCTCTGCTTTTCCCTGTGGAAGCAGCGTTTGCCCAAAGAGCTCAGGGGTGGAAATCATTCCCATTTGAGGAAAACCCTCAAAATAAATTTTAAAACCACCCAACAATTTTATTTCCGTGCTCTTCCCTGTGGAAGCAGCATTTCCCTGAAGAGCTCAGGAATGGAAACCATTCCCATCACAAATTTCAAAACCACCAAACCCTTTTATTTCTCTGCTTCTCCCTTGGAAGCAGATTTTTCCCAAAGAGCTCAGGGGTGGAAATCATTCCCATTTGAGGAAAACCCTCAAAATAAATTTTAAAACCACCCAACATTTTATTTCTCTTCTTTCCCCTTGGAAGAAGCATTTTCCCAAAGAGCTCAGGGGTGGAAACGCTCATGGGAGCGTTTTCCCAAATAGCTCCCGTGAGCGAGGGGAGCAGAGCTGGGACTGGGGTGATGGATGCAGAACTCCTCCAAGGATGCTCTTCCAAAAAATCCCACTCTGGACGCATTTGATCCCAAATCCACGTGCTCGTCTTCAGGCCCGGGGGGGATTTGTGAGCAGAGAGAGCGAAGGAGGCGCAGAGGGGCGGCTGTGACCCCGCAGATCCACGGGAGGGTCTCCGGGAGCGGCGTGGGGAAGGCAGCGCCCCAAAGCCGAGCCCCGGGCAAGGGCGGGACGGTGCCCGGCGCTCCAATCAGCCCCGGGAGGTTTGGCCCGGGCCGGATAAATGCGGGCAGGGCCGGGCGGGGACGCAGCGAGCCCCGGGCATGAGCTCGGCCCGCAGCTCCCCGGCCATGAGCGGCTCCCCCGGGCCCGGCCCGCGGCCCCGGCCCGGCCCCGCACGGCCCCGCAGCTCCTTCCTCATCCAGGACATCCTGTGGGAGCCCGAGCGAGCCCCGGGCAGCGGGAGCGAGGAGCGGGGAGCGGCCAGCGAGGGGAGCAGCGCGGGCAGCGCGGCCACGGGAGCGCCCCCCGAGGGACCCCAGGCCAGCGGAGCCCCCGGGACAGCGCGGGGAGCAGAGCCGGGTAAGCCCGGGGAACGGGAACGGAACGGGAACGGAACGGGAACGGCTGCGCTGGGGCGGGAGGGAGCGGGAATCCATCGGGGATGGAGCGGGGATGGAGCGGGAATTGATGGGGAATCGATCGGGGATGGAGCGGGAATTGATGGGGAATCGATCGGGGATGGATCGGGAATGGCTGTGCTTGGGACAGGGAATGGATCGGGAATTGATCGGGAATCGATCGGGGATGGAGCGGGGATGGATTGGGAATGGATCAGGAATGGCTGTGCTTGGGACAGGGAATGGATCGGGAGTGGATCAGAAACGGATCAGGGATGGATCAGGGATGGATCAGAAACGGATCAGGGATGGATCAGAAACGGATCAGGAACGGATCAGGGGTGGATCAGAAACAGATCAGGAATGGATCCGGAATGGATCAGAAACGGATCAGAAACGGATCAGGAATGGATCAGGGGTGGACTGGGGATGAATCGGGAATGGATTGGGCCATCTGTGCTTGGGACAGGGAATTGATCAGGGATGGACCAGGAATGGATTGGGAATGGATCAGGAGTGGATTTGGGATGGATCGGGAGTGGCTGTGCTTGGAACAGGGAATGGACTGGGAATTGATCTGGAATGGATCTGGAATGGATCAGGGATGGCTGTGCTTGGGACAGGGAATGGATCAGGGATTGATCAGGAATGGATCAGGGAATGGATCAGGAATGCTGAGCTTGGGACAGAGAATGGATCCGCAATGGACTGGGAATGGAGCAGGAATGGCTGTGCTTGAGATAAGGAGTGGATCAGGAATGGATTAGGAACGGCTGTGCTTGGATCAGGGATGGATCACAAATGGATCAGGAATGGCTGTGCTTGGATCAGGGAATGGATCGGGAATAGATCAGGACAGTCTGTGCTTCGAGGGTGGATTTGGAAAGGATCGTGACTGGATCAGGAATGTCTGAGTCTGGGATAAGGAATGGATCAGGACAGCCTGTGCTTCGGTTGGGGATGGATTGGGAATTGATCAAGAATTGTCTGAGACTGGGATAAGGAACGGGTTTGGAATGGATTGGGCATGGATCAGGAATGGCTGTGCTTGGATCAGGGATTGATCAGGGATTGATCAGGAATGGATCAGGAATGGATCAGGGGTGTCTGAGCATGGATCAGGAATGGATCGGGAGAGTCTGTGCTTGGGTCCAGGATTGGGAATGAATCAGGAGTGGCTGTGCTTGTTGAATGAGGGAATGAATCAGGGATGATTCAGGAATGGATCAGAGATGAATCAGGGATTGATCAGGGATTGATCAGGAATGGATCAGAATGGATCAGGGGTGTCTGAGCATGGATCAGGAATGGATCAGGAGAGTCTGTGCTTGTTGAATCAGGGATTGATCAGGAATGGATCGGGGGTGTCTGAGCATGGATCGGGAATGGATCAGGAGAGTCTGTGCTTGTTGAATCAGGGATTGATCAGGAATAGATCAGGGATTGATCAGAAATGGATCAGGGGTGTCTGGGCATGGATCAGGAATGGATCAGGATCCAGACCCAGCTGCTGGAGCCACTCTTGGATTAAACTCCAGGAATGTCTGAGCTGGAGCAGAGGAGAATAAGGAATTCAGAGACTGAGTGAGAACCTTTCCCCAGTGCCCCAAAGGGCTCCAAGCTCAGAATCTACCTAAAACCTTGCTTCAAAACCCAATTTGATGCACTTCTACAAAAGCTTGGGAAAAAAATTCCCTTTAATCAGATCCCAGAAAAGGCACCTTGGGGAGGGGCTGCCCAGAGGGGGAGAAGCAGCGTCCCAAAATCCCAGTGGGACACAGGAATTTGGGACAAGATTTTTGGAGAGGCATCCCAAAATCCCAGTGGGACACAGGAATTTGGGGACAAGATTTTTGGAGAGGGACTGAGCCTTTCCCTGCCCAAACAGCCCCAAATCCCTTTGGAATTCTCCAGCTCCGGCTCCTGCTCCGACAGCCCTGCCAGGGGAATTTTGGCTTTCCAGCCCAATTCTGTTAACAGGAATTCCTACATAAAAGCTCTGGGATTCCAGGGACAACCAGGATTCACAAATTGGGAATTCAATCCCTTGGGTTTTTTCTCGAGCTTCTGTTCACACCTTAAGAAAATAAACGGAGAAATGGCCAAAAGCCAAAAGAATTGGCTGATTTCCATTTGGATAATGCTCAAAAAGGGATTAACTCCGGAAATAAATTTATCTGAGGGGTTTTAGCTGTTGTGGGTGAGACTTCCCTGGAGCTCAGCACCTTTGAATCTGGTGATCTATTGGGAATTTGTTGGAGACCCAAGGCCAGGTGTAAAGTTTGAGATGTAAAGGGTTAAAACTGCCCTAAAATCTCTTGGCATTGCCTTGGAGTTATGGGATGGGAAAGGCAGAATTTGTTCCCTGTTCCTAACCCCAACCCTGGGGATTTTATTCTATTCTGTCCTATCCCATTTAATTTGAGGATATTATTCCATCCTATCCTATTTTATCGGGGGATATTACTCCTATCCCTGTCCCCGTTTGCTATTCCTATTCCTATTCCAGCACTGGAAAATATCCTTTTTTGGGGATTTTATTCTACCCTATCCCTATTTCCACGCACCCCTTGGATCTCTGTTCCTATTGAATTCTGGAAGTTATTAATTAAAACCTGTGATTTAGGAACACAAAACTCCCCGATATGACTCTCACACCATTAAATTAAAACAAAGGAAATATGGAAAATAGGAATAAAAATTAGGAATTTTTTCCTCTCTGTAAGGAGGAAATCCAGGTGATTTTGGTGGGATTTTGTTTCCAAGTGGGGATTTTGTTTCCTGGTGGGAATTTTTGTCCAAGTGGGAATTTCTGACCAGGTAGGGATTTTTGTCCAAGTGGGGATTTTTGTCCAAGTGGGATTTTTCCGAATGGGAATTTTTGTCCAGGTGTGAATTTTTGTCCAAGTGGGAATTTTTTTCAGGTGGGGATATTTATCCAAGTGGGAACTTTTTTCCAAGTGGGAATTTTTGTCCAGGTGGAAATTTTTGTCCAAGTGAGAATATTGTGTCCAAGTGGGAAAATCTCATCCACGTGGGAATTTTTGTCCAATTGGGATTTTTTTTTTTCCAAGTGGGAACTTGGAATGGGAATTTGTGTCCAAGTGGGAATTTGTGTCCAAGTGGGGATTTTTATCCAAGTCAGGATTCTTGCCCGGTTGGGAATTTTTATCCAGATGGGGATTTGTCCAAGTGGAAATTTTTATCCAAGTGGGAATTTTTATCCAAGTGGGAATTTATATCCAGGTGGGGATTTGTCCAAGTGGGAATTTTTATCCAAGTGGGAATTTTTTTACTGAATGGGAATTTTCATCCAGGTGGGGATTTTTGTCCAAGTGGGGATCTGTGTCCAAGAGTGGATTCTTGTCCAAGTGAGAATTTTTGTCTAAGTGGGAATTTTTGTCGAAGTGGAAGGTTATATCCAACTGGGAATTTTGTCCAGATGTCCTATCCTATCCCACCCCAGGTGGGAATTTCTCTCCCAGTGGGAATTTTTGTCCAAGTGTGCATTTTGTCCCAGTGGAATTTTTATCCGAGTGGGAACTTTTTGTCCAGATGAGAACTTTTGTCCAATTGGCAACTTTTTTCCTAGTGGGAATTTTTGCCCAAGTGGGGATTGTGTCCAAGTGGAAACTTTTTTCCAAGTGGGAACTTTTTTCTGAATGGGAATATTTTGTCCAGGTGGGAATTTTTACCCAGGTGAGATTTTGTGTCCAGGCGGGAGTTTGTGTCCAAGTGGGGATTTTCATCCAGGTGGGATTTTTCCACATGGAAATTTTTGTCCAAGTGAGAACTTTTGTCCAGGAGGGGAATTTTGTCCAAGTGGGGGTTTGTGTCCAAGTGGAAATTTTTGTCCATGTGGAAACTTTTGTCCAAGTGGGGATTTTTATCCAAGCGGGGATTTTGTCCAAGAGGGAACTTTCATCCAAGCCGAAATTTATGTCCAAGGGGGAATTTCTGCCCAAGAGGGAATTTCTGTCCAGGTGGGGCTTTGTGTCCAAGTGGGAATTTTTGTCCAGATGTCCTGTCCTGTCCTATCATATCCTATCCTAAGTGGGAATTTCTCTCCCAGTGGGAATTTTTGTCCAGGTGGGAATTTGTGTCCAAGTGAGAATATTTTGTCCAAGTGGAGATTTGTGTCCAAGCGGGAATATTTTGTCCAGGTGAGGATTTTTTGTCCAGGTGTGAATTTTGTCCAAGTAGGAATTTTTGTCCAGGTGGGATTTTTGTCCAGGTGAGAATTTTTGTCCAAGTGGGAATTTTGCCCAAGTCAGGATTTGTGTCCAAGTGGGAATTTGTTTCCAAGTGGGAATATTTTGTCCAAGTGAGAATTTTTGTCCAAGTTCGGATTTTTGTCCAGGTGGGAATTTCGTGTCCAAGTGGGAATTTTTGTCCAGATGTCCTATCCTATCCTATCCCAGGTGGGAATTTCTGTCCCAAAGGGAATTTGTGTCCAGGTGGGAATTTTTATCCGAGTGGGAATTTTTGTGCAAGTTGGGATTTTTGCCCAAGTGGGAATTTTTTTCAGGTGGGGTTTTTTATCCAAGTGGGAACTTTTTTCTGAATGGGAATATTTTGTCCAGGTGGGAATTTTTACCCAAGTGAGAATTTGTGTCCAGGTGGGAATTTGTGTCCAGGTGGGGATTTTTGTCAGGTGGGAATTTTTGGACCAGTGGGGATTTTCGTCCAGGTGGGATTTTTCTGCATGGGAATCTTTGTCCAAGTGAGAACTTTTGTCCAGGAGGGGATTTTTGTCCAAGTGGAAATTTATATCCAACTGGGAATTTTTGTCCAGATGTCCTGTCCTATCCCAGGTGGGAATTTCTCTCCCAGTGGGAATTTGTGTCCAAGTGGCCATTTGTGTCCAAGCGGGAATATTTTGACCAGGTGAGGATTTTTTTCCAGTTGTGAATTTTGTCCAAGTGGGAATTTTTGTCCAAGTGGGGATTTTTATCCAGGTGGGAACTTTAGTCCAAGTGAGAATTTGTGTCCAGGTGGGAATTTGTGTCCAAGTGGGGATTTTTGTCAGGTGGGAATTTTTGTACAAGTGGAGATTTTCGTCCAGGTGTGAATTTTGCCCAAGTAGGAATTTTTGTCCAGGTGGGATTTTTGTCCAAGAGGGAATTTGTGTCCAAGAGGGAATTTGTGTCCAAGTGGGAATTTTATCCAAGTGGGCATTTTTATCCCAGTGGGGATCTCTCCCCAATGGGGATTTTTCCAAGCGATTTTTTCCCGTTTTTCTCTTCCAGAAGCGCCGCCGGAGCCGTTCCTGCCCGAGCGCGGCCCCTCCGCGGCCCCACCGCCCCCCAGGCCGGGCAAACGCTCCCGAGCCGCCTTCTCGCACAGCCAGGTGATCGAGCTGGAGCGCAAATTCAGCCACCAGAAATACCTGTCGGCCCCTGAGAGAGCGCACCTGGCCCGGCACCTGCAGCTCACCGAGACCCAGGTGAAGATCTGGTTCCAGAACAGGAGGTACAAGACCAAGAGGAAACAGGTGGTGGCCGGGATGAGCCGCTTGGACTCGCGCCAGGAAGCGCCAGAATTCCCGGGAATGTCGCTGCTGGCGCTCAGGGGCGCCTGGCCCTACCTGCCCTGCCTCTACTACGTCAACTCCTGGAGCCCCTCCTGGTAGAAATGGCTTTTGTAGGTGGGAAAGGTCTGGTTTTCCATAAACCCAGAGAGGAAGGATTGCAGCGACAGCGTTTTGTAGTGGCAGCGTGAAATTGTCTCATCACTAATACTGGAATAAGCAAAGAAACTTTTATATCAGTGTTTGATTGCAGTGCCCTGGGAATTGCCAGGGAATCCGTGGCTGCTCCATCCCTGGAGGTGCCCAAATCCAGGCTGGAGCTGAGGGCACCTGGCCCTACCTGCCCTGACTCTACTACGTCCTTTCCTGTAGCACCTCCTGGTAGAATGGCTTTTGTAGGTGGAAAAGATTTGTTTTTTCATTAATCCAGAGGGGAAGGATTGCAGTGGCAGCGTTTTGTAGTGGCAGCATGAAATTGTCGCATCGCTAATGCTGAAATAAGTGAAAAAGAGCCCCAAAATCTTCATTGCAGTGCTCTGGGAATTCCCAGGGCAAGCCATCCCTGGAAGCACCCAAATCCAGGCTGGATGAGGTTTGGAGCTCAGGGGTGCCTGGCCCTGCCTGCCCTGCCTGTACTATGTCAAATCCTGGAGCCCCTCCTGGTAGAAATGGCTTTTTTAGGGTGAAAAGATCTGGTTTTCCATAAATCCGGAGGGTTTTGTAGTGGCAGCGTGAAATTGTCTCATCACTAACGCTGAAATAACCAAAGAAACAGCCCAAAATGTTAATATCAGTTAATTCAGTGTTTGATTACAATGCTCTGGGAATTCCCAGGAAATCCTTGGCCGCTCCATCCCTGGAAGTGCCCAAATCCAGGCTGGAGCTGAGGGCACCTGGCCCTACCTGCCCTGCCTCTACTACGTCAACTCCTGGAGCCCCTCCTGGTAGAAATGGCTTTTGTAGGTGGGAAAGGTCTGGTTTCCATAAATCCAGAGGGTTTTGTAGTGGCAGCGTGAAATTGTCTCATCACTAACACTGAAATAACCAAAGAAACTTTTATATCAGTGTTTGATTGCAGTGCCCTGGGAATTGCCAGGGAATCCGTGGCTGCTCCATCCCTGGAGGTGCCCAAATCCAGGCTGGAGCTGAGGGCACCTGGCCCTACCTGCCCTGACTCTACTACGTCCTTTCCTGTAGCACCTCTGGGTAGAAATGGCTTTTTTAGGTGGAAAAGATCTGGTTTTTCATTAATCCAGAAGGGAGGGATTGCAGTCGCAGTGTTTTGTAGTGGCAGCATGAAATTGTCTCATCACTAACACTGAAATAATTGAAAAAGAGCCCAAAATCTTAATTGCAGTGCTCTGGGAATTCCCAGGGCAAGCCATCCCTGGAAGTGCCCAAATCCAGGCTGGATGAGGTTTGGAGCTCAGGGGTGCCTGGCCCTACCTGCTCTGCCCGTACTGCATCAATTCCTGGAGCCCCTCCTGGTAGAAATGGCTTTTTTAGGTGGGAAAGGTCTGGTTTCCATAAATCCAGAGGGTTTTGTCATGGCAGCGTGAAATTGTCTCATCACTAACACTGAAATAACCAAAGAAACTTTAATATCAGTTAATTCAGTGTTTGATTGCAGCGCTCTAGGAATTCCCAGGGAATCCTTGGCCCCTCCATCCCTGGAAGTGCCCAAATCCAGGCTGGAGCTGAGGGGACCTGGCCCTACCTGCCCTGCCCGTACTGCATCAATTCCTGGAGCCCCTCCGGGTAGAAATGGCTTTTTTAGGTGGAAAAGATCTGGTTTTTCATTAATCCAGAAGGGAGGGATTGCAGTCGCAGTGTTTTGTAGTGGCAGCGTGAAATTGTCTCATCACTAACACTGAAATAATTGAAAAAGAGCCCAAAATTTTCATTGCAGTGCTCTGGGAATTCCCAGGGCAAGCCATCCCTGGAAGTGCCCAAATCCAGGCTGGATGAGGTTTGGAGCTCAGGGGCGCCTGGCCCTACCTGCCCTGCCTGTACTATGTCAAATCCTGGAGCCCCTCCTGGTAGAAATGGCTTTTGTAGGTGGGAAAGGTCTGGTTTCCATAAATCCGGAGGGTTTTGTAGTGGCAGCGTGAAATTGTCTCATCACTAACACTGAAATAACCAAAGAAACTTTAATATCAGTTAATTCAGTGTTTGATTACAATGCTCTGGGAATTCCGAGGGTATTCGTGGCTGCTCCATCCCTGCAAGTGCCCAAATCCAGGCTGGAGCTGAGGGCACCTGGCCCTACCTGCCCTGCCCGTACTGCATCAATTCCTGGAGCCCCTCCTGGTAGAAATGGCTTTTTTAGGTGGAAAATATAAATTTTCTCCCTAAATTTGGGGTGTTTTAACTCTGTGTTGCCCTTCCTAGAGCAGGTTAAGGGTGGGATTTTCAGTGGCAGCACAAACCTCTCTGGTCACTAACACTGAAATAACCAAAACCAGCCCAAAATGTTAATATCAATTAATTCGGTGTTTGATTGCAACACTCTGGGAATTGCCAGGGAATCCGTGGCTGCTCCATCCCTGCAAGTGCCCAAATCCGGGCTGGAGCTGAGGGCGCCTGGCCCTACCTGCCCTGGGGAATTCTTGGAGCACCTCCTGGGTTTTTGGGAGGGAAAAATCCAGTTTTACCTTAAATTCAGAGCAGAAGGATTGGCAGTAGTGGCAGCTCAAAGTTTGCTCCTCACTAACGCTGAAATAACCCCAAAAAGCCCAAAATTTTAATATCAGTTAATTCAGTGTTTGATTGCAGTGCTCTGGGAATTCCCAGGGAATCCGTGGCTGCTCCATCCCTGGAAGTGCCCAAATCTGCCCTGGATGGAGCTAAAAACTGCATTTTTAGGTGGAAAATGTAAATTTTTTTCCCCCTAAATTTGGGGTGTTCTAACTCTGTGTTGCCCTTCCTAGATCAGATTCGGGGGTGGGATTTTCAGTCCCAGCACAAACCACTGACACTGAAATAACCAAAGACATTTTAATTGCATTTAATTCAGCGTTTGATTGCAGCGCTCCGGGAATTCCCAGCGCACCCGCGGCTGCCCCGTCCCTGGAGGTGCCCAAATCCCTTCCCCACCCGGAGGTGCCCCGGGTGCCACCCTGGCAGGGACAATGGGACAATGACAGACGAGCTTTGCATATCCGGGTGTTGGCCCTGCGAGCGCTCCGGGACCTGCAGAGCAGCAAATCCCCACTGAAAACGCAATTTCGGGGTGGCGGTTGTGGTTTTCCAGCCCCAAATCACCCCGGGATTCCACGGATCTGCCCAAATCCCAGCGCTGGGGCACCACAGCAGCAACAGGACAATCCCCACAAGTCGTTTTTAGGGGGAAATTTCCCATTTGCCCTCAGAGAAGAGCAAAAATTCAAAATTTCAAAAACTGATTATACTTAAAATCTCATCAATTCCACGAGAGAAGATTTCCTTTATCGCTTCCTTTTGTAGATGGAAAACATCCTTAACATGGGACATTAAGGAATATTTCCTTAAATATTTTCTGAATACTTCCTTGAATGAATTTTAATGGATTTTCTCAGCTGGAAATGCATTTTCTCAGCTGGACTAACTCAGCAAAGCTCTGCTGGAGCAGATTTCATCTCCTGCAATTCAAATCCACCGAGGCTTCTTCCCTGGGAAGCTCCAGGAGTGTTCCTGTGATTCCTCCTCTTCCCATGAAAATGAAAATTCCCTCCTGGAGCAGCCAACAAAGAAGGGGAAGAACTGCCCGGATTTTCCCCTTTTCCACGGGAATTTTGGGGATTTCTCTTTCATCTGCTGAATCCTCCGAGCTCCCAGGCAGAGGAGGCGAAAATTCCGTGGCAAAACTGCAGGGAAGGGAGGGCAGGGAGTGGAGGACACCGAGCTCGGAGCTGGGAATTTTTCTCTCGCTATCAGAATTTCTGCGCTCCGGAGGCCGCGCCGTGCCTCTGGGGTTGGCACTTTCAGCACAATAACTTTTCACAAAAGTAACTTTTGCTATCTCCAGCTCCGTTTTTCTGCCAGGGCCGGGCAGCCCCCGAGGATCCCGGGTTGCCGAGGGAAGGACAGAGGGAAGGACAGAGGGACAATGTTACAAAGTGTTCCCATCCCTGCTCTTATCCGCTGGCAGCAACAAAAATCCCTTTATTCACCTCAGAAAAAAAATCCCTTTGTGCCCCCCCGAGGGCACCTCCTGCCCGAACCCCGCGGGGCTGCCGGAATCCAGCCTGGAGCGGGTTTAAACTAAAACCGGCACGGACACCGAGTTTAAACTAAAACCAGCTCGGGCAGGCACGGACACCGAGTTTAAACTAAAACCAGCTCGGGCAGGCACGGACACCGAGTTTAAACTAAAACCAGCTCGGGCAGGCACGGACCTGGCTTAAGCTAGAACCGGCTCGGAGATCGAGCCTAAACTAAAACCGGCTTGGACACAGAGCTTAAACTAAAACGTGCACGGACACCGAGCTTAAGCTAAAACCAGCTCTGACAAGCACGGACACTGAGTTTAAACTAAAACCGGTTTGGACACCGGGCTTAATCTAAACCGGCACGGACACCGAGCTTAAACTAAAACGTGCACGGACACCGAGTTTAAGCTAAAACCAGCTCGGACAGGCACGGATACCGAGCTTAAACTAAAACCAGCTCTGACAAGCACGGACACTGAGTTTAAACTAAACCCATCTCGGACAGGCACGGACACCGAGCTTAAGCTAAAACCAGCTCGGAGGCCGAGTTTAAGCTAAAACCAGCTCGGACACTGAGTTTAAGCTAAAACCAGCTCAGAGGCCGAGTTTAATCTAAAACCGGCTCGGACACCAGGCTTAAGCTAAAACCGGCTCGGACACAGAGTTTAAACTAAAACCGGCTCCGACACCGAGCTCAAACTAAAACCAGCTCATGGAACGAGCTTAAACTAAAACCAGCTCGGACAGGCCCCAACACCAAGTCTAAACTAAAACCGGCACGGACACAGAGTTTAAACTAAACCCAGCTCGGACACCGAGTTTAAGCTAAAACCGGCTCAGACAGGCACAGACACCGAGCTTAAATTAAAACCAGCTCTGACAAGCACGGACACTGAGTTTAAGCTAAAACCAGCTCGGACTGGCACGGACACCGTGTTTAAACTAAAACCGGCTTGGACACCGGGCTTAAGCTAAAACCGGCTCGGACACAGAGTTTAAACTAAAACCGGCTCGGGGAACGAGCCTAAACTAAAACCGGCACGGACACCGAGCTTAAACTAAACCCATCTCGGACAGGCACGGACACTGAGCTTAAGCTAAAACCGGCTCGGACGGACACTGAGCTTAAGCTAAAACCAGCTCGGACACTGAGCTTAAACTAAAACCGGCTCCCTCAGGCACGGACACCGAGTTTAAGCTCAAACTATCTCGGACAGGCACGGACCCTGAATTTAAACTAAAACCAGCTCGGACACCGAGTTTAAGCTAAAACCACCTCGGACACCGAACTTAAACTAAAACCAGCTCGGAGCATCCCGGCTGGGATGGGAACGTTAAACTGGGAGGGACTGGGATGGGAAAAGGGGATTAAACTGGGAATGAAACTGAACTGGAAAATGAATCTAAACTGTAAGTTAAACCTAAACTGGAATTTAAATCTAAACTGGAAATGAGACCTAAACTGTAAAATGAGATCTGAACTGGGAAAGAGATCAAAAATAAAGTTTTGATTGAAACTGAAAATAAAATCTAAACTCAAAATGAAATCTAAACTGAAATTGAGATCTAAACTCAAATGAGATCTAAACCGGAAATGGAAAATAAATCTAAACTGAAAATTAAGTCTAAACTAGGAATGAGATCTGAAGTGAAAATTAGAACTAAGCTGGAAATGAGATGTAAAATAAAAATGAGATCTAAATTGAAAAAATCTAAGCTGAAAATCAAATCTAAAATAAAATTGAGATCTAAATTGGAAATGAGACCTAAACTAAAAATGAGATCTAAACTGAAAATAAAATCTGAACTGGAAATAAAATCTGAACTAAAAATGAGACCTGAACTAAAAATTACATCAAAACTGAAACTGAGACCTGAACTAAGATGAGCTCTAACCTGGATTTGCTGGGTGCTCTTTGGGCAATGTTTCTGTCCCAGCTGATTTTGTTCCTGCTCGGGGTCTCCAAGCCCAAATCTCCTGCTGGTGCTGCAGACCCCAAAAGCTCTGCCCAGACCCCACAGTTCTGGTTTTATCTCGGGTTTATCTCTGTTTTTATCTCTGTTTTAATCTCTGGTTTATCTCTGGTTTTATCCCTGATTTTATCTTGAGTTTTATCTCTGGTTTTATCTCTGGTTTTGGCCCCATTCCTGCTGCTCTGGGACCCTCTGGAATAAAACTGCAGGAGCTGGGCCAGGAACGAGCCGAGGGTTTCTGTCCTGGATTTGGGGGTTTTATCCCATTTGGGTTTGGGATTTTTGTCCTGGGTTTGGGGGTTTTATCCCAGGGTTGGTGGTTTTTATCATGGGTTTCAGGTTTTTATCCTGTGTTTGGGGCTTTTCTCCTGAATTTGGGGTTTTTATCCTGGGTTTGGGGTTTTATCCTGCCTTTGGGGTTGTTATCCCGGGTTTGGAAGTTTTGTCCTGGGTTTGGGGATTTTTATCCTGGGTTTGGGGGTTTTTGTCCCAGGTTTGGGGGTTTTGTCCCAGGTTTGGGGGTTTTTGTCCTGGGTTTGGGGTTTTAATCCTGTGTTTGGGGGCTTTTGTCCTGAGTTTGGAGTTTTTATCCTGGGTTTGGGGTTTTTATCCTGCCTTTGGGGGTTTTATGATGGATTTGGGGTTTTTATCCCACGTTTGGGAATTTTATCCCAGGTTTATCCCACGTTTGGGAGTTTTATCCCAGGTTTGGGGTTTTCACCCTGGGATTGGTGGTTTTACCCTGGGATTGGTGGTTTTATCCTGGGTCTGGGGTTTTTAACCTGAGTTTGGGGGTTTTATCCCAGGTTTGGGGTTTTATCACGGATTTGGAGGTTTTTATCCTGGGTTTGGGGTTTTTATCATGCTTTTGGGGGTTTTATCCTGCTTTTGAGGTCTTTATTTTAGGTTTGAAGGCTTTTATCCTGGGTTTGGGGTTTTCATCCCAGGTTTGGGATTTTTATTTCAAGTTTGGGATTCTTTCCATCCCTGTTTCTGCTGTGAGTGACCCCGAGTGTCCCAGCAGCACCAAAAGCTGGGACACGACTCCCTGGAGTGAGGTTTGAGTGAGGAATCACCCCAAAATCTTCACCCATCCCCATTTCAGGTGCTCGGCACCCAATCCTGCCCCATCCCTCCTCCAGCCAGGCCAAAATCATCCCTGAGCACCCCTGATCCCATTTCCAGCTGATTATTCCCCAAAATGCAGAGTTTCTGAGTGAAATCCTTTCCTTATCACTCCAAAATCCCCCAATTTCAGCACAACATCCCTGATCAGCCCCGATCCCATTTCCAGCTGATTATTCCCCAAAATTCAGAGTTTCTAAGTGAAATCCTTTCCCTATCACCCCAAAATCCCATAACTTCAGCACAACATCCCTAAGCCTCCCTGATCCCATTTCCGGTTCATTATTCCCCAAAATTCAGTTTCTAAGTGAAATCCTTTCCTTATCACCCCAAAATCCCCCAATTTCAGCACAATATCCCTGATCATCCCTGATCCCATTTCCAGCTGATTAGTCCCCAAAATTCAGAGTTTTCAAGTGAAATCCTTTCCTTATCACCCCCAAACCCCACAATTTCAGCACCATCCAGGATTTTGGAAGCCCCATCCTGGTTATTTCCCCTCCTGCTTTCCACAGTCCTGGAATCCCAGGCAGGAGCAGGTTTGGGTTTTTTTTAGGACCATGAATTCAGGGATTTGTGCTGGGAATTCCCATTTGTCCTGGGAATTCTCACTGTGTGTGTTCCCTCTCGGAGAGTGGGGAGGGACTGATTTCAATCCCAATTCTCCCCACACTCCCTCCCTCCTTCCCAGATGGAAAATCAGCCCCAATCCCTTCCTTATTGCCAAGTTCGAGTTCTATCCTGGTAAATGCAAAAAAAAAAAAAAAAAAAAAATTACCAGAAAAACCCCAAAATCAGGAATGAAATGGGAAAAAGGAGCTGGGGATGGAGCCCAGCCCAGCAGATCCCATCAGGGGATGGGGAAAGCTCCTCTCCAAGGGATGGTTTATCCTAGAATACCTTCTGCCCCACAGCCATCCTGGATTTGGGATTTCCTGCTGGATAACCCTGCTGAGCACCCCCTGCTCCCTAACCCATCTCCATCCCAAATTTTCCTGCCAAACAGCCAAATCCAGGTGGGATCCTGCCAAAATCTTCCGGGATGGAGCAGGGATGAGGCAGCAGCTCCAGATGCAGCCCAGCTCCGTTGGGAGAAACCCCTTGGGCAGCTCAGCCCTGCCCTCCCTGCTCCCCTCCCGTCCCATTGGGGTTTTATGGACATTAATCACACTGCCAGTCAGTTTTCCCTTTATTTTCCAAGCACACAACAGCAGGGCAAACAAAAAAGGGGCTGAGCTGTTTGAGAAGGAAATCCCTGGGGAGTGTGAAGGCATCAATCATTCCCGGGGATAAATATCCCATTGATTAATGGGAACTGGGAAAATCCCACACCTGACCCCAGAGCCAGGGGGTTCCTCCAGCCCTGGGGAAGCAGAATTCCTGTTTGTGCCCAAGGGAAGGGGAAATATCCTTCAAATCCCTCCTGATCCATGGGATTATCCCAGGGCTGGCGCTGGCACAACGCTGCCCCTGCTCGGGGCCAAATCGTTTCTTTAAAGGATAAAAAACTCCCCAAAAACACAAGAGGGAGGGAGGGAGGGAGGGAGGGAGGGAGGGAGGAGGCTCCTGTGGATAATGGAACTGCTGAGGAACATTTGCATGGCCTGAACCACATTGCTGGCAGAAACCCAGGGACTGCAGCCAAGGAAAGGCTGGGCTGGAGGGGCGGCAGGGCAGGGAACGGGTTTGGAGCTGGGGAGGGGTGGGAAGGGCAGGGACAGCCCTGGGGCTGCAGGGAGGCAGGGAAAGCTCCTGGGAATGGGAATAAATCCTCTGGGATGTGGGGATACTCCAGGGGAGAGAGGGAATCTGTCAGGAATGGGGATGTGTCCTTTGGGATGTGGGGGTGTTTCCCAAAAAAGAAGTGGGAAAGCTCTCAGGAATGGGAATGGATCCTTTGGGATGTGGGGATCCGCCAGGGGAGAGAGAGAAAGCTCTTGGGAATGGAATGGATCCTTTGGGATGTGGGGATCCACCAGGGGAGAGAGAGAAAGCTCTTGGGAATGGAATGGAGCCTTTGGGATATGGGGATCCACCAGGGGAGAGAGAGAAAGCTCTCAGGAATGGGAATGGATCCTTTGGGATGTGGGGATGTTTCCCCAGAAGAGCAGGAAAGCCCTTGGGAATGAGGAGGAATCATTTGGGATGTGGGGATGTTCTCGCAGGAGAAGAGTGGGAAAGCTCTTGGGATGGTAATGGATCCTTTGGGATGTGGGGATGTTCTTCCAGGAGAAGAGTGGGAAAGCTCTCAGGAACTGGAATGGATCCTTTGGGATGTGGGGATACTCCAGGGGAGAGAGAGAAAGCTCTCAGGAATGGAATGGATCCTTTGGGATGTGGGAGTGTTTCCCCAGAAGAGCAGGAAAGCCCTTGGGAATGAGGAGGAATCTGTTGGGATGTGGGGATGTTCTTGCAGAAGAGTGGGAAAGCTCTCAGGAATGGGAATGGATCCTTTGGGATGTGGGGATCCGCCAAGGGAGAGAGAGAAAGCTCTTGGGAATGGAATGGATCCTTTAGGATGTGGGGATGTTTTCCAGAAGAGCAGGAAAGCCCTTGGGAATGAGGAGGAATCTGTTGGGATGTGGGGATGTTCTCCCAGGAGAAAAGTGGGAAAGCTCTCAGGTATGGGAATGGATCCTTTGGGATGTGGGGATGTTTCCCCAGAAGAGCAGGAAAGCCTTTGGGAATGAGGAGGAATCGTTTGGGATGTGGGGATGTTCTCGCAGGAGAAGAGTGGGAAAGCTCTCAGGAACTGGAATGGATCCTTTGGGATGTGGGGGTGTTTTCCAGAAGAGCAGGAAAGCCCTTGGGAATGAGGAGGAATCTGTTGGGATGTGGGGATGTTCTCACAGGAGAAAAGTGGGAAAGCTCTCAGGAACTGGAATGGATCCTTTGGGATGTTTTCCCAGAAGCAGAGCAGGGAATCTCTCAGCAATGGGAATGAATCATTTGGGATGTGGGGATGTCTCCCAGAAGAGAAACGGGAATGAGGGTGGATCCTTTGGGATGTTCTCCCAGAAGAGCAGGAAAGCTCTTGGGAATGGGAATAAATCTTTTGGGACGTGAGGGTGTTTTCCCAGGAGAAGAGCAGCAAAGCTTTCAGGAATGAGGAGGAATCCTTTGGGATTTTTTTCCCCCGGAGAAGAGCAGGAAAGCTCTTGGCACTGGGAATGAATCCTCCGGGATGTGGGGATGTTCTCCCAGGAGAGCAGGAAAGCTCTCGGGAATGGAATGAATCTTTGGGATATGGGGGTGTTTTCCCAGGAGAAGAGCAGCAAAACCTTCAGGAATAAAGAGGAATCCTTTGGGATGCGGGAATGTTTTCCCAGAAGAGCAGGAACAGTCCCAGGAATGAAGAGGAGTCCTTTGGGATTTTTTTCCCCTGGAGAAGAGCAGGAAAGCTCTCAGGAATGGATCCTTTGGGATGTGGGGAACCTCCAAAGGAGAGAGGGAAATCTCTTGGGAATGGGAATGGATCCTTTGGGGTGTGGGGATGTTATCCCAGGAGAAGATCTCAGGAATGAGGAGGAATCTTTGGGATATTTTCCCAGGAAAAGAACAGGGAATGTCTCAGCAATGGGAATGGATCCTCTGGGATGTGGGGATGTTCTCCCAGGAGAGCAGGAAAGCTCTTGGGAATGGGAATAAATCTTTTGGGATGTGGGGATGTTTTCCCAGGAGAGGAGCAGGAAATCTCTCAGGAGTGAGGAGGAATCCTTTGGGATGTGGGGATCCTCCAGGGGAAGAGAGGGAAAGCTCTTGGGAATGAGGAGGAATCCTTTGGGATGTGGGAGTGTTCTCCCCAGAAGAGCAGGAAAGCTCCCAGGAATGAAGATGAATCCTTTGGGTGAAGAGAGGGAAAGCTTCCAGGAACGAGGAGGAATCCTTTGCGACAGAAATAAAGGAAAAGGGGTGGAAATCAAGGAAAGAGGTGGAAATTAGGGAAAAATTGTGGAAATGAAGGAAAAGGGGCGGAAATCAAGGAAAGGGGGGGGAAATGAAGGAAAGGGGTGGAAAGCAAAGAAAAGGGGTGAAAATTGAGGAAAATTTGTGGAAGTTAAGGAAAAATTGTAGAAATTAAGGAAAAGGGACAGAAATCAAGAAAAAGGGATGAAAATCCAGGAAAATGGAAAGAAATGAAGGAAAAGGGGCGGAAATCAAGGAAAAGGAGTGGAAATGAAGGAAAAGGGGTGGAAATTAAGGAAAGATTGTGGAAATTAAGGAAAAATTGTAGAAATTAAGGAAAAGGGACAGAAATCAAGCAAAAGGTGTGAAAATCCAGGAAAAGGGACAGAAAACAAGGAAGGGTGGAAATCAAAGAAGAGGGGGAGAAATGAAGGAAAGAGGTACAAATAAAGGAAAGGGGGTGCAAATTAAGGGAAAATTGCAGAAATTAAGGAAAATTTCTAGAAATGAAGGAAAAGGGGCAGAAATCAAAGAAAAGGGGTGAAAATCCAGGAAAAGGGACAGAAATCGAGGAAGGGTGGAAATGAAGGAAAAGGGGTGGAAATGAAGGAAAAGGGATGGAAATGAAGGAAAAGGGGTGGAAATCAAGGAAAGAGGTGGAAATTAGGGAAAAATTGTGGAAATGAAGGAAAAGGGGCGGAAATCAAGGAAAGGGGGGGAAATGAAGGAAAGGGGTGGAAAGCAAAGAAAAGGGGTGAAAATTGAGGAAAATTTGTGGAAATTAAGGAAAAATTGTAGAAATTAGGGAAAAGGGACAGAAATCAAAAAAAAGGGATGAAAATCCAGGAAAAGGGACAGAAAACAAGGAAGGGTGGAAATCAAGGAAAGAGGGTGGAAATCAAAGAAGAGGGGGGGAAATGAAGGAAAGAGGTAGAAATAAAGGAAAGGGGGTGCAAATTAAGGGAAAATTGCAGAAATTAAGGAAAATTTGTAGAAATGAAGGAAAAGGGGCAGAAATCAAGGAAAAGGGGTGAAAATCCAGGAAAAGGGACAGAAATCGAGGAAGGGTGGAAATGAAGGAAAAGGGGGGGAAATGAAGGAAAAGGGGTGGAAATGAAGGAAAAGGGGTGGAAATCAAGGAAAAGGGATGGAAATCAAGGAAAAGGGATGGAAATCAAGGAAAAAGGGTGAAAATCAAGGAAAAAGGGTGGGAATCAAGGAAAAAGGGGTGGAAATCAAGGAAAAAGGGTGGGAATCAAGGATGGGACCGAGGCCCCGGCTCTGCCACAGATCCCCTGAGCACCAGGGACGTTTCCCACCCGGATCCCAACCATTCCCCCTGTGCTGGGCATTCCCAACCCAAACACTGCAGCAGAAATTCCCATTTTTCCCCCTCTGGAGCCGCCCCGAGCTCCCTTTGCCAGTCAGAGCCGGATGGTCCCGGGGGAGTTGGGGACACCAAGGACAGTGCCAGGGACACCAAGGACACCGGGGAGGCTCCGGGAATTTCCCGCTGGAGGCGCGGGAGGATCCTCCCGCTCCTGTTCCCACCGAGGGCTTTTCCCAGAGCTGATTCCAGGGTTTCCAAGAGAAGAAAACCCCAGGAATTTGGCCCCGCAACCGGGGCTGGATTTGGGGTTTCCTGCCAGGATAATCCTGCCGAGCATCCCCTGCTCCCCAATCCTGCTGCACCCCAAATTTTGCTGCCAAACAGCAAAGGGCAGCTGGGCTGGGTTGTGGCTGTTCCAAAAAACTCATCCAGGGGGTTTGGGACAGATAGATTTTAAAAATAAAGGTGGTAAAACTTCAGAGAGTTTGGGGATTGGCATTCCCTCCAGCCCTGGTTTCCCACATGGAGATTCCAAAGGGATATTCCCAGATTTTCCCAGATTTTCCAGCACAGTTTGGTTGGCCATGAAGGGTTTGGATGTCCCAGAATTCCTGAGGCTGGAGCAGGAGCTCAAAGGAGGAGAAAGGGAAAGGAATCCTGTCCAGGGAAAGGGATCCTGTCTAGGGAAGGGGATCCTGTCCAGGGAATGGGATCCAACCCTGGGAATGGGATCCTGTCATGGGAATATGGGATCCTGTCTAGGGAAAAGGAACCTGGCCCTGGGGATGGGTTCTGGTCCTGGGAAAAGGGATCCTGTTCTGGGAACGGGATTCTGTTTTGAGAATGGGATCCTGCCCTGGGAATGAGATCCCATCCTGGAAAAGGGATCTTGCCCTGGGAATGGGATCCTGTCCTGGAATGGGATTCTCTTTTGGGAATGGGATCCTGTCCTGCAGAGCCTGTGGTGCTGTAGGGGTAAAATCAGGGATCTCCCATTCCCAGATTCCCAGATTTCTCCTTCCACCCCTCAAGCCTGGAGTTCTTACAGCCATTATTTCATTTTCCCCTCTTGTTTCCCTCCAGCCCCGCAGGAGAAGCAGCCCTGGGGAATTCTGCCCCTCCTGGACCCTCCCTCAGGGAATTCTGCCCCTCCCGGACCTTCCCTCAGGGAATTCTGCCCCTCCCCGAACTTCCCTGGGGAATCCTGTGGCTCCAAGGAGCTGCTGGGGTGTCTGGGATGAACAAACCCCATAAAAACCCTTCCAAGGATGTTTACCCATGGATTTGTCCTGGTTCCCAATGTCCCATGAG
This sequence comes from Artemisiospiza belli, assembly GCA_021963965.1. NCBI lineage: Eukaryota > Metazoa > Chordata > Aves > Passeriformes > Passerellidae > Artemisiospiza > Artemisiospiza belli. The sequence continues at coordinate 3,474,022 of JAKDEW010000046.1, read as the reverse complement.
CTGCCAGGGCCCAGCCATGCCCGGCCCCGAGGGGACAGCGGTGCCACCAATGCCACGGCCGGGCTGGCACCACCGGCAGGGGCAGAGTGGGATGGGAGCAGGACCCTTCTCCCAGTAAGGGAGCACATTCCCAGTAAGGGATCCCATTCCCAGTAAGGGATCCCATTCCCAGAACAGGATCCTATTCCCAGGGCCAGATCCCATTACCAGAGCTGGATCCCTTTCTCCAGAGAGGGTTCAATTCTCAGGACAGGATCCCATTCCCCTGACAGAATCCCATTCCCAGGACAAGATCAAATTCCCAAGACAGAATCCCATTCCCAGGACCAGACCCCATTCCATGGGTTGGATCCCTTTCCCCGACCAGATCCCTTCCCCAGGACTGGATGCCATTCCCATGATAGGATCCCATTCTCATGGCAGGATCCCATTCCCTGGGTTGGATCCCATTCCCAGGACAGGATACTTTTCACATGACAGGATCCCATTCCCAGGACATGATCCCATTCCCGGACAGGATCCCTTTCTCCAGAGAGGGTTCAATTCCCAGGACAGGATCCCATTCCCTGGGTTGGATCCCATTCCCCTGACACGATCCCATTCCCAGGACAGGATCCCATTCCCAGGGCTGGATCCCATTCCCTTGACAGGATCCCATTCCCAGGACAGGATCCCATTCCCAAAACAGGATCGCATTCCCAGGACAGGATCCCATTCCTGGGGTTAGATCCCATTCTCAGGGCTGGATCCCTTTCCCATGTCAGGATCCCTTTCCCAGAACAGGATCGCATTCCCAGGGCTGGATCCCATTCCCAGATCAGGATCCCATTCCCAGGACAAGATTCCATTCCAAAGACCAGATCCTTTTCCCTGGGGTTAGATCCCATTCCCAGGACTGGATCCCATTCCCACGAGAGGATCCCATCCCCAGGACTGGATCCCATTCCCTGGAATCGATCCCATTCCCTGGATTGGATACCACTCCCAGGACAGGAACCCATTCCCAGGACAGGCTCCCATTCCTGGGGTTAGATCCCATTTCCAGGATCCCTTTCTCCAGAGAGGATCCCTTTCCCAAGGCCGAATCCCATTCCCCTGACCAGATCCCATTCCCCTGACAGGATCCCATTCCCCTGACCAGATCCCATTCCCCTGACAGGATCCCATTCCCAGGGTTGGATCCCATTCCCCTGACCAGATCCCATTCCCAGGGTTGGATCCCATTCCCCTGACCAGATCCCATTCCCAGGCAGGGCAGGAACTTTCCGGGCCATTTCCAGGCCCCCTTTTCCCCCTCCCCAGGCTGCTCCATCCCCGAATTCCCCGGTCTGTCCCTCCCGGGCTCTGCCCTCGGTTTAATCCAGGATCTGGGCTGGGTTTGCTCTGTTTTTATTCCCCCGTCCGATGTTAATCCCGGTTTGTGCTCAAACACAGCCGCTCGTTCCGGGCTAATGAGCCCCAACACCAACACCTGACCCGCTCCTGTCCCGTTCCTGGGGTTAGATCCCATTCCCAGGACAGGATCCCATTCCCCTGACCAGATCCCATTCCCAGGGTTGGATCCCATTCCCAGGACTGGATCCCATTCCCACGAGAGGATCCCATTCCCAGGACTGGATCCCATTCCCACTAGAGGATCCCATTCCCAGGACTGGATCCCATTCCCACTAGAGGATCCCATTCCCATGACAGGATCCCATTCCCCTGACCAGATCCCATTCCCAGGCAGGGCAGGAACTTTCCAGGCCATTTCCAGGCCCCCTTTCCCCCCTCCCCAGGCCGCTCCATCCCCGAATTCCCCGGTCTGTCCCTCCCGGGCTCTGCCCTTGGTTTAATCCAGGATCTGGGCTGGGTTTGCTCTGTTTTTGTTCCCCCATCCGATGTTAATCCCGGTTTGTGCTCAAACCCCGCCGCTCGTTCCGGGCTAACGAGCCCCAACACCAACACCTGACCCGCTCCTGTCCCGTTCCTGGGGTTAGATCCCATTCCCAGGACTGGATCCCATTCCCACAAGAGGATCCCATTCCCTGGATTGGATAGCACTCCCAGGACAGGAACCCATTCCCAGGACAGGCTCCCATTCCTGGGGTTAGATCCCATTTCCAGGATCCCTTTCTCCAGAGAGGATCCCTTTCCCAAGGCCGAATCCCATTCCCAGAACAGGATCCCATTCCCCTGACCAGATCCCATTCCCCTGACAGGATCCCATTCCCCTGACCAGATCCCATTCCCCTGACCAGATCCCATTCCCAGGGTTGGATCCCATTCCCCTGACCAGATCCCATTCCCAGGCAGGGCAGGAACTTTTCAGGCCATTTCCAGGCCCCCTTTCCCCCCTCCCCAGGCCGCTCCATCCCCGAATTCCCCGGTCTGTCCCTCCCGGGCTCTGCCCTCGGTTTAATCCAGGATCTGGGCTGGGTTTGCTCTGTTTTTGTTCCCCCATCCGATGTTAATCCCGGTTTGTGCTCGTTCCGGGCTAACGAGCCCCAACACCAACACCTGACCCGCTCCTGTCCCGTTCCAGCCCCTGTTTGCCTTGCAGGGCTCCGGCAGGGAAAACTCTGCAGTTTTTGTTCCGGCCGCTCCTTCCCGGCGGGTTCTGCCCCGCTCGGCCACAAAGGGAACGGGAACATTCATGTTTGGCCTCGGATTTGGCTCCTTTCAGCAGCTCCGGGAGTGGAAAAGTGTTTTCAGCAGGTGTAAAACCGCCCTGGAGCGGGGCCAGGAATCCTGAGCTGGAATTGCTGATTTTAGCCCAGTCTGGGACCCCAAATCCTGGATTTTAGCCCAGTCTGTGGTGCAGAATCCTTGATTTTAGCCTGGTTTCTGACCCCAAATCCTGGATTTTAGCCCAGTCTGGGACCCAAAAATCCTCAATTTTAGTTCAGTCTGAGACCCCAAATCCTTGGTTTTAACCTGGTCTGTGACCCCAAATCCTTGATTTTAGCTCAGTCTGGGACCCCAGATCCTGGATTTTAGCCCAGTCTGGGACCCCAAATCCTGGATTTTAGCCCAGTCTGGGACCCAAAAATCCTCAATTTTAGTTCAGTCTGAGACCCCAAATCCTTGGTTTTAACCTGGTCTGTGACCCCAAATCCTTGATTTTAGCTCAGTCTGGGACCCCAGATCCTGGATTTTAGCCCAGTCTCCGAGACAAAAATCCTCATTTTTAGTCCAATCTGTGACCCAAAAATCTTTAATTTTAGTCCAATCCGTGACCCCAAATTTTGGATTTTAACCTGGTCTGTGGCCCCAAATCTTTCATTTTATCCCAGTCTGTGACCCCTAATCCTGGATTTTAGCCTGGTCTCTGAACCAAAAATCCTTAATTTTAGTCCGGTCTGGGACCCCAAATTTCTCATTTTAGCCTGGTTAATGACCCCAAATCCTGGATTTTAGCCCAGTCCGTGACCCCAAATCCTTTTAGCCTGGTCTGTGACCCCAAATCCTGGATTTTAGCCCAGTCTGTGACCCCAAATCCTTTTAGCCTGGTCTGTGACCCCAAATCCTGGATTTTAGCTCAGTCTGTGACACCAAAACCTTTCTTTAGCCCGGTCTCTGATCCAAAATTCCTTAATTTTAGTTCAGTCCGTGACCCCAAATCCTTGGTTTTAACCTGGTCTGTGACCCCAAATCTTATTTTAGCCCAGTCTGTGACCCAGATTCTTGACTTTAACCTGGTCTGGGACCCCAAATCCTTGATTTTAGCCCAGTTAGTGACCCCAAATCCTTGATTTTAGCTCAGTCTGTAACCCCAAATCCTGGATTTTAGCTCTATCTCTGACCCCAAATCTTTGATTTTATCCTGATCTGGGATCCCTAATCGTTGATTTTAGCTCAGTTTCTGACACCAAATCCTTGATTTCAGCCCTTTCTCTGACCCAATTCTGCCACTTCACCTGCCACAAATGCACAGAGTTATTCAAGGCAGGATGAGGAACTTTTGCAGCTCTTAATCTGCTTTTTGTTTGGTTTCTTGCCTTGGCCCAATAAAATAAATATTTTTTTTAAAGTGTTTTCTTTACTGCTTACCAACTTGGGATCCAGGCGGGAAACGCTGCTGCAGCTGTCACTGGAACCTGAGGAAATAAAAATATCCTGATGGAATTCCAGCCCTAATTTTGTCAAGTTTGGGCTTTTTTGTGCTGGGATTCAGCAGCTCCAGGGCCCTCAGAGCATCCCCACCTTTGCCTCACTCCGCTCCTGCTTTGTTTCCCACCCCAATAATCCCAATTTTGGCTGGGAGGAGGAAAACCAGGATTTCCTGCTCTTTTCTTTCCACCTGCTCCGAGGTTTGCCAAAGAAAAATCAATTTTCTCATCACCTGCAGGAAGCTGAACCCTCCAAAAGCTCCCAGCCCAGCCCAATCCATCCATCCATCCATCACCTTTATTTAAATTTTTATTATTGTTTTATTTGCTTTTGGCCAGGCCCCAGCGAGGTTTGGAGCAGGTGACAAGAGCAAGGTGCAGATTGATGCTCTGCCCAGGAGAAATGGGGATAAATAGTGGGTAAATGTTGGATAAATAGGGAATAATCCCTCCTTTCAGCAGCTCCAAAGGGGCTGAGGAGGGAGAGGTGGAAGAGAAAATTTCCAGAAAAAATCTTGGAGGGAGAGGGGAAATATTGGACATTTCCTGAAGGATTTGTTGGGAGTGGGAGCAGGGAAAAATGGGGCAAAGGAAATGAGGAAATGGGTGGAAATTGAGATTTTGGTGGTTCAAAGAAATTCTGCTCCCAGATCCTGGGAGCTGCAGGCTCTGGGCAAGGAGAGGAATCTCCAGAAATTCCCAAATTCCTGCTCCAGGATTCTGGCGTTGAGATTTTCTCAGTGTTTGATGGGAAAACCTCCAATATTTCCATGGAGCTTTTCCCCAAACATTCCTGTTTTTTATGGAAATCTGCACCACCCCCAGCGCTGGCTCTGGATGAATCCCTGCAGGTTTTGCTGCTGGATTTCGTGGTGGCCACGGCCAGATCCCCGTGGAATTCCTGATTTGGGGTGGGAATGGTTGGAACCAGCCTGGATTTGGGGCCTCTCGGTGCCCGTTTCACCTGAGACACCCCAATTTGGGGAATGTCAGGGGAGCTGAATCCCCTGGTGGGTTTAATGGAATTTTGTGGGATTTTGGGAACCTTCTGCAGGAGCAGGGAAGGATTTGTGCCAAATTATCCCCATTCCCTCCTTTTTTAATGGAATTTTGGGGATTTTGAGGACCTGCTGCAGGAACCAAGAAGGATTGGAGCCAACTCATCCCCATTCCCTCTTTTTTTCATGGAATTTTGGGCATTTTGAGGACTTTCTGCAGGAGCAGGGAAGGATTGGTGCCAATTTTTCTCCATTCTCTCTTTTTTTTATGGAATTTTGGGGATTTTGAGGACCTTCTGCAGGAGCAGGGAAGGATTGGTGCCAGCCTTAGGGTTATCCTCATTCCTTCTTTTTTTAATGGAAGTTTGGAGGATTTTGAGGACCTGCTGCAGGACCATGAAAGGATTGGTGCCATCTTGAGGGTTATCCCCATTTCCTCTTTTTTTCATGGAATTTTGGGGATTTTGAGGACTTTCTGCAGGAGCATGGAAGGATTGGTGCCAAATTATCCTCATACCTTCTATTTTTTTCATGGAATTTTGGGGATTTTCAGGACCTTCTGCAAGATCAGGGACAGATTGGTTCCAATTTATCCCCATTTTCTCTTTTTTTTAATGGAAGTTTGGGATTTCCTGGGAGCCTGCAGCAGGAGCAGGGAAGGATTGGTGCCAATTTTTCTCCATTCTCTCTTTTTTTTATGGAATTTTGGGGATTTTGAGGACTTTCTGCAGGAGCATGGAAGGATTGGTGCCAATTTGTCCCCATTCCCCCTTTTATTTATGGAAGTTTGGGAATTCCTGGGAACCTGCAGCAGGAGCAGGGAAGGATTGGTGCCAAATTATCCCCATTCCCACTTTTATTTTAATGGAATTTTGGGGATTTTGGGAACCTCCTGCAGGAGCAAGGAAGAATTGCTGCCAATTTATCCCCATTCCCTCAATTTTTTATGGAAGTTTGGGACATTTTGAGGACCTTCTGCAGGATCAGGGACGGATTGGTTCCAATTTATCCCCATTTTCTCTTTTTTTTTTTAATGGAATTTGGGGTTTTCTGGGAATCTGCTGTAAGATCATGGAAGGATTGGTTCCAGCTTGAGGGTTATCCCCATTTCCTCTTTTTTTCATGGAATTTTGGGGATTTTGAGGACTTTCTGAAGGAACATGGAAAGATTGATGCCAAATTATCCCCATTCCCACTTTTTATTATGGAATTTTGGGGATTCTGAGGACTTTCTGAAGGAACATGGAAAGATTGATGCCAACTTATCCACATTCCCACTTTTTTTAAAGAGGTTTGGGAATTCCTGGGGAATCTGCAGCAGGACCAGGGAAGGTCCAGCTTATCCCCATTCCTTCTTTTTTTATGGAATTTTGGGGATTTTAAAGACTTTCTGCAGGAGCAGGGAAAGACTGGTTCCAATTTATCCCCATTTTCTCTTTTTTTTAATGGAATTTGGGGTTTCCTGGGAATCTGCAGCAGGAGCAGGGAAGGATTGGAGCCAACTCATCCCCATTCCATCTTTTTTTAAATGGAATTTTGGGGATTTTGGGAACCTCCTGCAGGAGCAGGGAAGGATTTTTGCCAGTTTATCCCCATTGCCTCCATTTTTCATGGAATTTTGGGGATTTTGAGGACTTTCTGCAGGAGCAGGGAAGGATTGGTGCCAATTTCAATGGAATCTCCATTCCTGCCTTTTGCAGAGGGAAGTCTGGGCTTTCCAGGGCAGGGAAATTCCCAGTTATGTGGGAATTTGGGGATTTTTGGGAATTTGGGGATTTTGGGGAATTTGGGGATTTTTGGGAATTTTGGGGGATTTTGGGGAATTTGGGGATTTTTGGGAATGTGCTAATTAGGGAATGTGGGAATTTGGGGATTTTTGGGAATGTGGGAATTTGGGGATTTTTGGGAATTTTGGGGGATTTTTGGGAATGTGGGAATTGGGGAATGTGGGAATTTGGGGATTTTGGGGAATTTGAGGATTTTTGGGAATGTGGGAATTTCGGGATTTTTGGGAATTTGGGGATTTTTGGGAATGTGGGAATTTGGGGATCTTTGGGAATTTTGGGGGATTTTGGGGAATTTGGGGATTTTTGGGAATGTGGGAATTTGGGAATGTGGGAATTTGGGGATTTTGGGGAATTTGGGGATCTTTGGGAATGTGGGATTTGGGGATCTTTGGGAATTTTGGGGGATTTTTGGGAATTTGGGGATTTTTGGGAATGTGGGAATTTGGGGATTTTGGGGAATTTGGGGGTTTTTGGGAATGTGGGGATGTTTGGGAATTTTTGTGAATTTTGGGGGATTTTTGGGAATTTGGGGATTTTTGCTGCCGCAGGAGCCGCAGTTCCCGAGTTTGGGTTGGGAATTCCCGGCCAGGAGAGATCAAAAACTCCGCAGCGGCTCCTAGAGGAGCGCCAGGAGGAGCTGCAGGCTGGGAAACTCCGCCCGAAATGGATTTTTCCCCTCCCAAAATGGATTTTCTTCCTCCCAAAATGGATTTTTCTTCTCCCAGGAGAATTTTCCTCCTCCCAGGATCCATTTTCCTTTACCCAGAAGGGATTTTCCCCCACCCAGGATGGATTTTTCTTTTCCCAGAAAAGATTTTCCTTCCCCCAGAACGGATTTTCCTCCTCCCAGAATTTTCCTCCTCCCAGAATGGATTTTTTCTTCTCCCAAAATCGATTTTCCTCCTCTCAAAAGAATTTTCTCCCTCCCGGGAGAATTTTTTCCTTTTCTCAAAATGGATTTTCCTTCTCCCAAAATGGATTTTCGCCTTTCAAGGATGGATTTTCCTCCTCCCAGTCCAGATTTTCCTCTCTCCAGGAGAATTTTCCTCCTCCCAAAATGGATTTTCCTCCTCTCCACAATGCAATTTCTCCCTCCCAGTTCAGATTTTCCCCCCTCCCAGTAGAATTTTCCTCCCCTCAGGATTTCCCTTCTCCTAGAACGGATTTTCTTTCTCCAAAATGGATTTTCCTCCTCCCAGTCCAGATTTTCCCCTCTCCAGGAGAATTTTCCTCCTCCCAGTTCGGATTTTCCTCCCCTCAGAATGGATTTTTCTTTTCCCAGAACGATTTTTCTCCCTCCAGGAGAATTTCCCTTCTTCCAGAGTGGATTTCCCACTCCCAGAATGGATTTTCCTCCTTCCAGTCCAGATTTTCCTCTCTCCAGGAGAATTTTCCTCCTCTCAAAATGGATTTTCCTCCTCCCAAAATGGATTTTCTTCCTCCTAGAACAGATTTTCCTCCTCCCAGAATGGATTTTCCTCCTCCCAGTCCAGATTTTCCTCTCTCCAGGAGAATTTTCCTCCTCTCAAAATGGATTTTTCTCCTCTCAAAATTGATTTTCCTCCTCTCAAAATGGATTTTCCTTCTTCCAGGATGGATTTTCCTTTGCCCAAAATGGATTTTCCTCCTCTCCACAATGCAATTTCTCCCTCCCAGTTCAGATTTTCCCCCCTCCCAGTAGAATTTTCCTCCCCTCAGGATTTCCCTTCTCCCAGAATGGATTTTCTTTCTCCAAAATGGATTTTCCTCCTCCCAGTCCAGATTTTCCTCTCTCCAGGAGAATTTTCCTCCTCCCAAAATAGATTTTCCTCCTCCCAAAAGGATTTTTCTCCTCACAGAAAGAATTTTCTCCCTCTGAGGACAATTGTCATCCTCCCAGTTCGGATTTTCCTCCTCCCAGAATGGATTTCCCTTCTCCCACAATGGATTTTCCTCCTCCCAGTCCAGATTTTCCTCTCTCCAGGAGAATTTTCCTCCTCTCAAAATGGATTTTCCTCCTCCCAAAATGGATTTTCCTCCTCTCAAAATGGATTTTCCTCCTCTCAAAATGGATTTTCCTCCTCTCCACAATGCAATTTCTCCCTCCCAGTTCAGATTTTCCCCCTCCCAGTAGAATTTTCCTCCCCTCAGGATTTCCCTTCTCCCAGAATGGATTTTCTTTCTCCAAAATGGATTTTCCTCCTCCCAGTCCAGATTTCCCTCTCTCCAGGAGAATTTTCCTCCTCTCAAAATGGATTTTACTCCTCCCAAAATGGATTTTCCTCCTCTCAAAAGGATTTCCCTCCTCCCAGGAGAATTTTCCTTTTTCTAGAATGGATTTTCCTCCTCCCAAAATGGATTTTCCCCTCCTGGTACAGATCTTCCTCCCACAAGGACGGACTTTTCTTTTCCCAGGAGGATTTTTACCCTCCCAAAATGGATTTTCTTCCTCCTAGAATGGATTTTCCTCCTCCCAAAATGGATTTTCCTCCTCTCCACAATAGAATTTCTCCCTCCCAGTTCAGATTTTCCCCCTCCCAGTAGAATTTTCCTCCCCTCAGGATTTCCCTTCTCCTAGAACGGATTTTCTTTCTCCACAATGGATTTTCCTCCTCCCAGTCCAGATTTTCCTCTCTCCAGAGAATTTTCCTCCTCCCAGAATGGATTTTCCTCCTCTCAAAATGGATTTTCCTTTGCCCAAAATGGATTTTCCTCCTCCCAGGATGAATTTCCCCCCGAGGATCTCGGGCACCGCTGATCCCGTTCCCTCAGGGCTCCTTTCCCTCATCCCCAAGGAATCACAAACCACAAAATCACCACAAAAATTCAGATTTTTATTCCCTCGAGCTCCAGTGACACAACTGTAGCAGCATTTCACACCCACACCCTGCATTGCTAAACAGTGAAGAAAACACTTCTAATTTTTATTTTTATTTTTATTTTATTTTGCCAAGGCAAAAAATCCAAAGGGAAAAAAAAAAGGGGGGGATTAAGATTTGGAAATTTCTTCATCCTCCCTTGAAATCTTTGTGCGTTTGTGGCAGAATTGGGTCAGGCTGTGCTAAAATCCAAGATTTCAGCTCAGAATTGCAGCAAAACCCCCAAAGGCAAACGTGGCTGGGATTTGGGATTTGGGGATTGGGGATTTGGGGATTTGGGATTTGGGATTGGGGGATTTGGGATTTGGGGATTGGAGATTGGGGATTTGGGGATTTGGGGATTGGGGATTTGGGGTTTTGGGGATTTGGGGATCTGGGGATTTGGGATTTGGGGATTTGAGGATTGGGGATTTGGGGATTTGGGAATTGGGATTTGGGGATTTGGGGATTGGGGATTGGGGATTTGGGATTTGGGGATTTGAGGATTGGGGATTTGGGGATTTGGGGATTTGGGATTTGGGGATTGGGGATTTGGGGATTTGGGATTTCCCTGCGGACCCAGCAGCAGCTGCAGAATTGGGAATATTCCTGGTGCAGGGGAGAGCTCTGCGATGGGTTTGGTGGGGATCCAAGGGGATTTTCCTTTTCCCAGAAGGATTTTCCTCCTCCCAAAATGGACTTTTCTTTTCCCAGAATGGAATTTCCTCCTCCCAGTACAGATTTTTCTCCCAGGATGGATTTTCCCTTTCCCAAAATAGATTTTCCTTTCTCCAAATTGCATTTTCCTTTTCCCAAAGCAGATTTTCCATTTTCCAATATGGATTTTCTTCCTCCCAGAAGGATTTTCCTCCTCCCAAAATGGATTTTCCTTTTCCCATAATGGATTTTCCATTTCCCAAAATGGATTTTCCATTTTCCAAAATGGATTTTCCTTTTCCCAAAACGCATTTTCCTTTTCCCAGAACGCATTTTCCTTTTCCCAGCAGGATTTCCCGCTCTCAGCCTGGTGAGGAGCGCATTCCCAGCAGATCCTGGCTGATTTTTGCTCCCATCCCTCAGGATCTCCCCTGTCCCACGATCCCAAGCCCTTCCCAACCCTCAGCATTTCTCTGTCCCTACTCCCAGGTTACTCCAAGGAGCAGCTGAGCTCCCCCCAAGGCACAAACACCCACAAGAGGAGGAGGAGGAGGCAGCAGGAACTCCAGAGGCTGCACCAAAAACTGGAATTATCCCCCATTTTCCCACATTTTGGCTCTTCAGCGTCAAATCCCCCCAGTCCCATCTCCAGGGGTTTCCAGGCTGTTCCGGCCCTGCGATGACTCTCCAGCTTCTCACGGGAGAACTTCAGCTCTGAGAGCTCCAACCCCACCGAGGGCAGCAGAATCCAGAGCCATTTTCCCACTTTAAGGCACAGGGAACCTTTGGTGCAGGGATTTATTGGGTTAAGACACAACAAAAAGGCAGCAAAAAGCAAATTTCACACTGGGATTGCTCCCACAAGGCACACGTGGCACCCCCGAGGGGGATCCTGCATTTTCCTGCTCCTAAAGTTGCGGGGAAAGGGTGAAAACTGCTCAGGGTCACCCCAAAAACCACGGGAAAGGGTGAGATGTGTTCGGGGTCACCCCAAAAACCAGACCTGGGTGATGGGACAGCCCCAGAGACGCCAGGGGACATCCCAAGGAGGGGGGACGTGGATCTGGAACTGCATCCCAAAAATCCCTCCCTGGCTGCTGAAATTCCATGGGAGGAGCTAAACTACGGAATTTGGTTTGGGAAGGATGGAATTGATTCCTGGAGTTTGAATTTGCACATCCAGAATCCCAAAAATCCCCCCTTGGCTGCTGATGTTCCAAGGGAGCGGCTGAAGGATGGAATTTGGTTTGGGAAGGATGGAATTGATCCCTGGATTCAAATGGGAAATGGAGTCTGAATTTGAATTTGCACATCCAGGATCCCAAAATTCCCTCCTGATCTCCCAAGGAAGCAGCCAAAAGATGGAATCTGGTTTGGGAAGAGAAATTTCCATGGGGACATGGACCCTGGAATTTGAATTTGCACATCCAGGGTCCCACAACTCCCTCCTTGGCTGCTGAAATTCCAAGAGAGTGGAATGTGGAATTTAGAATTTCACCTAAAGGATGGAATTTGGTTTGGGAAGGAAGGAATTGATCCCTGGATTCAAATGGGAAATGGAGCCTGGAACTGGAATTTGCACATCCAGGATCCCAAAAATCCGTCCTGACCTCCCAGAGGAGCAGCCAAAGGAAGGAATTTGGGTTGGGAAGAGAAATTTCCATGGGGACATGGACCCTGGAATTTGAATTTGCACATCCAGGGTCCCACAACTCCCCCCTTGGCTGCTGAAATTCCAAGGGAGTGGCTAAAGGATGGAATTTGGTTTGAGAAGAGCAAATCCCAAACGGGAAATGGAGCCTGGAATTTGAATTTGCACATCCAGGATCCCAAAAATCCCTCCTGATCTCCCAAGGGAGCAGCCAAAAGATGGAATTTGGGTTGGGAAGAGCAAATCCCAAATGGGAAATGGAGCCTGGAATTTGAATTTGCACATCCAGGATCCCAAAAATCCCTCCCTGGCTGCTGAAATTCCAAGGGAGTGGAAGGTGGAATTTAGAATTTCACCTGAAGGATGGAATTTGGTTTGGGAAGGATGGAATTGATCCCTGGAATTTGAATTTGCACATCCAGGATCCCAAAAATCCCTCCTGATCTCCAAAAGGAGCAGCTGGAGGATGGAATTTGGTTTGGGAAGAGCCATTCCCAAATGGGAAATGGACTCTGGAACTTGAATTTGAACATCCAGGATCCCAAAAATCCCCCCTTGGCTGCTGAAATTCCAAGGGAGCAGCTGAAGGATGGAATTTGGTTTGGGAAGGATGGAATTGATCCCTGGATTCAAATGGGAAATGGAGCCTGGAACTGGAATTTGAATGTCCAGGATCCCAAAAATTCCCTCCTGATCTCCCAAGGGAGCAGCTGGAGGATGGATTTTAGTTTGGGAAGAGCAAATCCCAAATGGGAAATGGATCCTGTTACTCAAATTTGAACATCCAGGATCCCAAAAATCCCCCCTTGGCTGCTGATCTCCCAAGGGAGTGGAAGGTGGAATTGAGAATTTCACCTAAAGGATGGAATTTGGTTTGGGAAGGATGGAATTGATCCCTGGATTCAAATGGGAAATGGAGCCTGGAACTGGAATTTCCACATCCAGGGTCCTGAAAATCCTTCCTGATCTCCCAGAGGAGCAGCTGAAGGATGGAATTTTCTTTGGAAAAGCCATTCCCAAATGGGAAAAGGACTCTAGAATTTGAACATCCAGGATCGCAAAAATCCCTCCTGATCATCCAATAAGAGGTTAAAGCATAGAATTTGGTTTGGGAAGAGCCATTCCCAAATGGGAAATGAGTCCTGTTACTCAAATTTGAACATCCAGGATCCCAAAAATCCCTCCCTTGGCTACTGAAATTCCAAGGGAGTGGTTAAATGATGGAATTTGGTTTGGGAAGAATGGAATTGATCCCTGGAAGTGGAATTTGCACATCCAGGATCCCAAAAATCCCTCCCTGGCTGCTGAAGTTCCAAGGGAGCAGCTAAAGGATGGAATTTGGTTTGGGAAGAGCAAATCCCAAATGGGAAATGGAGCCTGGAATTTGAACTTGAACACTCAGGATCCCAAAAATCCCCCCTGATCTCCAAAGGGAGCAGTTAAAGGATGGAATTTGGTTTGCAAGAGCCATTCCCAAATGGGAAATGGACCCTGAAACTTGAATTTGCACATCCAGGATCCCAAAAATCCCTCCTGATCATCCAAGAGGTTAAAGCATGGAATTTGGTTTGGAAGAGCCATTCCCAAATGGGAAATGGAGCCTGGAATTTGAATTTGCACATCCAGGATCCCCAAAATCCCTCCTGATATCCCAGGGGAGCATCCAAAGGATGGAATTTATTTTGCAAAGTCGTTCCCAGCTGGAGCAGGGAGGTTTCCACCCTTCCCACTCAGCACTGCAAGCAGGAAAACCAAACCCAGGGAATGAGGAGCTTCTCCTGGTGGGGTTTTCCCACTCCAGATGGGATTTTCCCCATCCAGGTTGGGTTTTCCCATTCCAGGTCAGGTTTTCCCATTCCAAGTTGGGTTTTCCCATTCCAGATTGGATTTTCCCATTCCAGGTCAGGTTTTCCCATTCCAGATGGGATTTTTCCCATTCCAGATTGGATTTTCCCATTCCAGATGGGATTTTTCCCCCTCCAGGTTGGATTTTCCCATTCCAGATGGGATTTTTCCCATTCCAGATTGGATTTTCCCATTCCAGGTTGGATTTTCCCATTCCAGATTGGATTTTCCCATTCCAGATGGGATTTTTCCGATTCCAGATTGGATTTTCCCATTCCAGATGGGATTTTTCCCATTCCAGGTCGGGTTTTCCCATTCCAGGTCAGGTTTTCCCATTCCAGATTGGATTTTCCCATTCCAGGTCAGGTTTTCCCCCTCCAGGTTGGGTTTTCCCATTCCAGGTGGGATTTTTCCCATTCCAGATTGGATTTTCCCATTCCAGGTTGGATTTTCCCATTCCAGGTTGGATTTTCCCATTCCAGATGGGATTTTTCCCATTCCAGGTTGGATTTTCCCATTCCAGGTCAGATTTTCCCATTCCAGGTCAGGTCTTCCCATTCCAGATGGGATTTTTCCCATTCCAGGTTGGGTTTTCCCATTCCAGATGGGATTTTTCCCATTCCAGGTTGGGTTTTCCCATTCCAGATGGGATTTTCCCATTCCAGGTCAGGTTTTCCCATTCCAGATGCGATATTTCCCATTCCAGGTTGGATTTTCCCATTCCAGGTTGGATTTTCCCATTCCAGGTCAGGTCTTCCCATTCCAGATTGGGTTTTCCCATTCCAGATGGGATTTTTCCCATTCCAGGTGGGGTTTTCCCATTCCAGATTGGATTTCCCCATTCCAGATTGGGTTTTCCCATTCCAAGTTGGGTTTTCCCATTCCAGATGGGATTTTCCCATTCCAGATGGGATTTTCCCATTCTAGATTGGATTTTCCCATTCCAGGTTGGGTTTTCCCATTCCAGGTCAGGTTTTCCCATTCCAGGTGGGATTTTCCCATTCCAGATTGGATTTTCCCATTCCAAGTTGGGTTTTCCCATTCCAGATGGGATTTTCCCATTCCAGATGGGATTTTTCCCATTCCAGGTGGGATTTTTCCCATTCCAGATTGGATTTTTCCCATTCCAGGTTGGGTTTTCCCATTCCAGGTCAGGTTTTCCCATTCCAGATTGGATTTTCCCACTCCAGGTCAGGTTTTCCCCCTCCAGGTTGGGTTTTCCCATTCCAGGTCAGGTTTTCCCATTCCAGATGGGATTTTTCCCATTCCAGATTGGATTTTCCCATTCCAGGTTGGGTTTTCCCATTCCAGGTCAGGTTTTCCCATTCCAGACTGGATTTTCCCATTCCAGGTTGGGTTTTCCCATTCCAGATGGGATTTTTCCCATTCCAGGTTGGATTTTCCCATTCCAGATGGGATTTTTCCCCCTCCAGGTTGGGTTTTCCCATTCCAGATTGGATTTTCCCATTCCAGGTGGGATTTTCCCATTCCAGGTGGGATTTTCCCATTCCAGATGGGATTTTCCCCCTCCAGGCCAGGGATGAGCAGCAGGCAGGGCCGGGAGGGGCCTCTGAGCTGCCCTTTGGGATTTTCCCAGGATTTGGGGCTGGTTTGGAGCTGCCAGGGGCTCTGTAAACAGCAGCTCCAGGCTGTGGGAGCAGCTCTGGGATCCCAGGAGAGCTCCTGGAACGGGATCAGGGCTCAGAGAGGAAAAATTGGGAATAAACTCAGCGAGGATGAAGCTGGCCAGCTGTCCCTCCCATAAAAATGTACCTTCAGCAAGTTTCCGTTGTAAAATAACAACACTGGTTAAAAATCTGCATTTCAAGAGCCGTAAAAAACGGAATTGAGATTTTCCCCCTCTCCCCACAAAGGGATTTTGGGGTGCCCCAGGTGTTCCCAAAGTGATGTCCCCATTCCTTGTCCCCTCAAGCGGTTTCCAAGTACCTTGACACCCAGAGGAGAGGCCAGGCCACCACCTGGGGAATTAAAGCCAATAAAATAAAATTTTTGGCCATAAAATCAGTGATTTTTGGGGTTTCCTTAGAGGAGGGAAGAGCTGAGCCCTTTTAAAGCAGCTTTGCACCCAGCTGTAAAAGCATTTTAAAACCACCCAACTGCCTACATAGAAAAATAAAGGATAAACATTATCCAGCTATTTTATATTTGTATAAAATTAACTTCTGTGCCAGGACATTTTTGTTTCTCTGCTGTAAAAATAAAAAAATAAAATAAAAATAAAAACCAGCTTAGGTTGGGGAACCTAAACCTTGAGCAAGGAGTAAACTCCATCTTCCATCTTATTTCCAGCAAAAGAGAAGCTTGGGATTTCACTGCTTCAAAATAAAGTTATTAAATAGATATATATTAATATCAAAGTCTGTATAAACTCTTTTTTGTTGTTGTTGTTTAAGGGAGGGAAAGGGGCACTCAGTGAGCAGGAATCACAGGGGACACTGAGTGAGAATCCACAGGGACACTTGGTGACAGAGGGACAATGAGCGACCAGGAATCGAATCCCTGGGGACACCCAGTGACCAGGAATCCACACGGACACTTGGTGACAGGGGGACACTGAGGGACCAGGAGCCCCTGAGCACCACAGGAACCCCTGGGGACACTGAGTGACTGAGAGTCCCTGGGGTCACTCAGTGACAGGAGGACATTGAGTGACCAGGAGTCCCCAGGGATACTCAGTGATTGGGAATCCTGGAGGACACTGAGTGCCCAGGAATCCCTGGGGACACCTGGTGACAGAGGGACACTGAGTGACCAGGAATCCCTGAGGAGCACCATGGCAATCCCTGGGGACACCCGGTGACCAGGAATCACAGGGGACACTGAGTGACCGGGAATCCTGGAGGACACTGAGTGACTGCGAATCCACAGGGACACTTGGTGACAGAGGGACACTGAGTGACCAGGAATCCCTGAGGAGCACCACAGGAACCCCTGGGGACACTCAGTGATTGGGAATCCCCAGGGACAGTGGCCAAGTACCCACAGGAATCCCTGGGGACACTTGGTGACAGGGGGACACTCAGTGACTGGGAATCCTGGGGGAGCACCATGGGAACCCCCAGGGACACTCAGTGACCAGGAATCCCTGGGGACATTGAGTGACCAGGAATCCTGGGGGAGCACCACAGGAATTCCTGGGAAACACCATGGGAATCCCCAGGGACACCCAGTGACAGGGGGACACTGAGTGACCAGGAATCCCTGGGACATTCAGTGACAGGGACACACTTGGTGACCAGGAATCCCTGGGGACACTTGGTGACAGAGGGACACTCAGTGACTGGGAATCCTGGGGGAGCACCATGGGAACCCATGGGAAACACCATGGGAACCCCTAGGGACACCCAGTGACCAGGAAACCTGGGGACACTCAGTGACAGGGACACACTCAGTGACCAGGAATTCCCAGAACTCCTGGGGGCACTCAGTGACCAGGAATCCCTGGGGACATCCAGTGTCAGGGGGACACACACTCAGTGACCAGGAATCCCTGGGACATTCAGTGACAGGGACACACTCAGTGACCAGGAACTCCAGGGACACCCAGTGTCACGGGGACACACACTCAGTGACCAGGAATCCCCGGGGACACCCAGTGACAGGGGGACACACTCAATGACCAGGAAACTCCAGGGACACCCAGTGTCACGGGGACACACACTCAGTGACCAGGAATCCCTGGGGACACCCAGTGTCAGGGGGACACACTCAGTGACCAGGAATCCCCAGAACCCCCGGGGCACTCAGTGACCAGGGATCCCCAGGGACAATCAGTGACCAGGAACTCCAGGGACACCCAGTGACAGGGGGACACACACTCAATGACCAGGAATCCCCAGAACCCCTGGGGACCGAGCACCACAGGAGATGTGTTGATGTGAATCCAGCACAATTCCAGCAGGGCTGCCCGTCAGGAGCCCAGAGAAGCTCGCACTCCCTTTCTCAGGAGGATTTTTATGTTTTTTTCTCCAGCGCGCGCTTGGTCAGGAAGTACTTGAAGAACTCGTACACGGACCAGGCGATGGCCGTGGAGGGCATCTGGTAAATGACCCTGGCCTGGACGCCCTTGAAGAAGCCTGGCAGCCCCCCAAGCTGGTACACGGTGCTGAAGGCGTTGGCCATGCCCGACAGGTGCCCCCTGATCTTGAGGGAGCTCAGGGCCGTGTTCTCCTGCGTGTTCAGCAGCGTCTTGCACACGTCCAGCGGCGTGGTGGCGGCGGCGGCCACGGCCCCGGCCACGGCGCCGGCCACGATGTGGGACTGGGGGTGGTACTGGCGGTGCGGGTTCAGGTGCTCCTGCATCAGCTCGTAGGTGATGAAGTGGATGGCCTGGAAGGGCACGTTCATGGTCAGCTGCGTGGTGTAGCTGCGGTAGAAGGCGCCCAAGCCCTCGGTCCTGTGCACCGTCCGCACGCAGCCCAGCACCGACGTGTACGGAGAGTTGAACATCTGCAGCCGCTGCTTCACCACTGCCAGGGGACACGGGGGGACAGGGACACTGCTCAGCTGGAGCCAGGCCTGGCTGGCACAGCCCCCAGTGACCCTTCCCCACTAAAACTGACAGCCCTGAGCTGCCCAGACCTCAGGACAGGGACACTGCTCAGATGGGGGCTGGCACAGCCCTGAGCTCCCCTTCCCCACCCAAACTGACAGCCCTGAGCTGCCCAATGCCCCCAGAACTGGGACAGGGACAGGGACACGGCTCAGCTGGGGCCAGGCCTGGCTGGCACAGCCCCCAGTGACGCTTCCCCACCCAAACTGACAGCCCTGAGCTGCCCAATGCCCCCAGAACTGGGACAGGGACACTGCTCAGATGGGGGCTGGCACAGCCCTGAGCTCCCCTTCCCCACCCAAACTGACAGCCCTGAGCTGCCCAGTGCCCCCAGAACTGGGACAGGGACACGGCTCAGCTGCTGCCAGGCCTTCCTGGCACAGCCCGAAGCTCCCCTTCCCCACCCAAACCAAACCCCCCGAGCTGCCCAGTGCCCCCAGAACTGGGACAGGGACACTGCTCAGATGGGGCCAGGCCTGCCTGGCACAGCTCCAAGCTCCCATTCCCCACCCAAACTGATCCCCCCAAGCTGCCCAGTGCCCCCAGAGCTCGGGACAGATGTGAGGACAGGACACTGCTCAGCTGGGGAGCTGGCCTACATGGCACAGCCCTGAGCTCCCTTTCCCCACCCAAACTGATCTTCCTGATCAACCTGACCTCCTCGAGCTCCCCTTCCGCACCCAAACCAAACCCCCCGAGCTGCCCAGCGTCCCCAGAGCTCAGGACAGGGACACTGCTCAGATGGGGCCAGGCCTGCCTGGCACAGCCCCCAGAATGACCCTTCCCCACCAAAACTGATCTCCCCAATCAAACTGACCTCCCCAAGATCCCCTTCCCCACCCAAACTGACCCCTCTGAGCTGACCAGTGCTCCCAGAACTCAGAACAGAAATGGGGCACTGCTCAGCTGTGGGGTCAGGCCTGGCTGGCACAGCCCCCAGAGTGACCCTTCCCCACCCAAACCAAACCCCCCGAGCTGCCCAGTGCCCCCAGAGTTAAGGACAGGGACACAGCTCAGATGGGGCCAGGCCTGCCTGGCACAGCCCTGAGCTCCCCTTCCCCACCAAAACTGATCCCCCAAGCTGCCCAGTGCCCCCAGAGCTGGGGACAGACATGGTGACAGGGACACTGCCCAGCTGTGGGGGTCAGGCCTGCCTGGCACAACCCTGAGCTCTCCATCCCCACCCAAACCAACCCCCCCGAGCTGCCCAGTGCCCCCAGGGCTCAGCACAGTGAGGGGACAGCTCAGAGCTCACTTCCTAATGATCCCCTCACCTCAGGTTTAATTAATGACCCTTTAGTACTAATGAACCCCTCCCCTCAGGTTTAATTAATGACCCTTTAGTACTAATGAACCCCTCCCCTCAGGTTTAATTAATGACCCTTTAGTTCTAATGGACCCTTCTCCTCAAGGTAAATTAATGACCCTTTAGTTCTAATGGACCCCTCCCCTCAGGTTTAATTAATGACCCTTTAGTTCTAATGAACTCCTCAGGGTTAATTAATGAGCCACCAGTTCTAATGAACCCCTCAGGGTTAATTACTCACCCCTCAGCCAGGCTGCACAAACACCCAGCAGCGACAAGGGCAGAACAGTGAGGTCCCACCCGACATCCCCAGAGTGTCACCCACCCCTCCAGCCCCACTGGCTGCAGTGCCTCCCACCGACTGATGAGGCTAATTAATGTAATGATTTAATCAGGGTGTGATTAACAGGATTTGATACACTGGAGAATTCTTCAGGGATTCCCAACTCTGGGCCCACTCAGGAGCACAGCCAGTGACACCGAGGAGCTGGCAGGTGGCAGCATTGTCATTTCAGCTGCATTTTCCTGCCAATCCTCATTTTCTGGCCAATCCTCATTTTCCTGTTAATCCTCATTTTCCTGCCAATCCTCATTTTCCTGTTAATCCTCATTTTCCTGTTAATCCTCATTTTCCGGCCAATCCTCATTTTCCTGAAGCCTTCTCCTGCCACTCCACTCCCCAGGAATCTCTGTGTGCTCACCCAACCCCCTGAGCTCAGCCTGGTTGGTCCAAAGCTTCAGGAACACCAGAGCCCCTGCCCCAAGGAGCAGCACAGTGGTGACAGTAAAGGTGGCACCAATAAAGGGGACACCTCTCCTCAAAGTCCCCACGCACCTCGCGGATCCAGGGATAATAAATCCCTCCTGGCTGCTCTCCTCTCCTCCCCAGGGCAGAGGAATGAGGTCCCTGGGCTGGTGGGTTTGGTGAGTTTGGAGGTCTCCCAGCAGCCCTGGATTTCCTCCTGCTCGTGCCAAGGGCAGAGGGAGAAGATCCAGGAGGGA
Organism: Artemisiospiza belli; assembly: GCA_021963965.1. Taxonomy (NCBI): domain Eukaryota; kingdom Metazoa; phylum Chordata; class Aves; order Passeriformes; family Passerellidae; genus Artemisiospiza; species Artemisiospiza belli. The sequence goes on along the minus strand of JAKDEW010000046.1, from coordinate 3,453,275 downwards.
TTTGAGCCTGGATTCAGGGCTCTGGGGGCCTGGGTTGGTGGGTTTGGAGGTCTCCCAGCAGCCCTGGATTTCCTCCTGCTCTTGCCAAGGACAGAGGGAGAAGGGCCAGGAGGGATTTGGGCCTGGATTCAGAGCTCTGGGGGCTGGGGGTCCTGAGGGAGCAGCACTGCCAGGGTTACCTTCAGCTGGGTTCATCACGGCGTCGTGGAGCAGCGTGGCCGCACTCCCAGCGATGCCTGCAAGGAAGAGCAGCCCTGAGAAAACAAATCCTGCCCCAAAAGGGATCCCTGCCACCCAGGGGGGTCCATCCATGGGGATCCCACCCATGGGAATCCACCCAGAGGATCCCATCCAGGGGGATCTATGCAGGAATCCATCCAGGGGATCCCATCCATGGGGATCCCACCCAGAGGATCCCATCCATGGGGAATCCATCCGGGGGGATCCCAAATATGGGAATCCACCCATGGAGATCCCATCCAGGGGGGCTCTATCCAAGGGGGATCCATCTAGGGGGGAATCCAGCCATGGGGGAGCTCCATCCATAGGGATCCCATCCATGGGACAATCCATCCAGGGGGGCTTCATCCATGGGGACGCCATCCAAGGTGGATCCCATCCATGGGGGGGGGTCCTATCTATGGGGAATCCATCCATTGGGGAGCTCCATCCATTGTGGATCCCATCCACGGAGCGGTTCCTATCTGTGGGGACCCCATCCATTGGGGAGCTCCATACATGAAGAGGTTCCTATCCATGGGGATCCCATCCCATCCATGGGAGAATCCATCCATTGTGGAGCTCCATCCATGAGGGGGGCTCCTATCCATGGGGAATCCATCCACTGGGGAACTCCATCCATTGTGGAGCTCCATCCCTGGTGGATCCATCCATGGAGGATCCCACCCATGGAGAACCCATTTGGGGGGGCTTCATCCATGGGGACCTCTTCCATGGGAACCCATCCATGGAGATCCCACCCAGGGGGGGCTCCATCCATGGGGGGAATACCATCCATGGGGGGATCCATACATGGTGGAATTCCATCCATGGGGGATCCATCCATGCAGGGCTCCTATCCACGGGGAATCCATCCAGGGGATCCATCCATGGGAATCCCACCCAGGGGAGCTTCATCCCTGGTGGATCTGATCCATGGAGGATCCCATCCATGGGGAATCCATTTGGAGGGGCTTCATCCATGGAGATCCCATTTATGGGGAATCCATCCATGGGGGAGCTCCATCCATGGGGGAATTCCATCCATGGGGAATCCATCCATGGTGGATCCCATCCACGGAGAGGTTCCAGTCCATGGGGATCTCATCCATGGAAGAATCCATCCATGGGAATCCATCCATGGAGATCTTATGCAGGGGGGCTCCATCCATGGGGGGAATACTACCCATGGGGGATCCATCCATGGTGGAATCCCATCCATGGGGGATCCATGCAGGGGATCCATCCATGGGAATCCCACCCATGGGAATCCCATCCAGGGGAGCTTCATCCCTGGTGGATCCCATCCATGGGGAATCCATTTGGCGGGCCTTCATCCATGGAGATCCCATCTATGGGAATCCATCCATTGGGGGAATTCCATCCATGGGGGGCCTCCATCCATGGGGAATTCATCCATTGGGGAACTCCATCCATGGTGGATCCCATCCACGGTGGATCCCATCCACAGAGAGGTTCCTGTCCATGGGGATCTCATCCATGGGAGAATCCATCCATGGGAACCCATCCATGGAGATCTCATGCAGGGGGGCTCCATCCATGGGGGGAATCCCATCCATGGGGGCTCCATCCATGGTGGAATCCCATGCATGGGGGATCCATGCAGGGGATCCATCCATGGTGGAATCCATGCAGGGGGATCCATCCATGGGAATCCCACCCATGGGAATCCCATCCAGGGGAGCGTCATCGCTGGTGGATGCCATCCATGGGGAATCCATTTGGCGGGGCTTCATCCATGGAGATCCCATCTATGGGAATCCATCCATGGGGGAATTCCATCCATGGGGGAATCCATCCATGGTGGATGCCATCCATGGAAATCCCATCCATGGAGATCCCATCCACGGGAATCCATCCATTGGGGAGCTCCATCCCTGGTGGATCCCATGCTGAAGGAGCCCCCAGGTGCCACCCCCCAGGGCCCCAGCACAGATTCCCAGGGCAGGAACCCCAGATCCACTCCCAGCTCTGCTCTTCCCACAACAATCCCCGGGTTCCATCCCCCCCAGACACCCGCGGCGCCGGAGCCAGCCGTGAGCAATGCTTACCCTGCCCTCAGCACGGCCCTAATTAGGGATTTTCATCCCTTTACTCAGCCTGGTTCCAGTGCCCGGGCTGTGCCAAGCCCAGCCAGCCCTGACCCATCCCTGCTCCGCTCTGGCTGAGGCTCTGCAGCCACTCCTTCCCTTTGATGCTGGCTCCAGCTCCAATTCCCTCTGGCCCAAATCATTTTGGTCATTTCGGGAATCCACAGCTCTGATTTTCCTGCTGGCACCTCAGGCCTGTAGCTACTTGAAAGGCAAACACAGGAATGTGTTTGAGGAGCAGGGATTTCATCCCTTCCCTGAGCTCAGTCACCCCATGGCAGATTAAACCAGGGGAATCTCCAGAGATTTTACAAACCCTCTGGTAAAGCCCTGACTCCTCAATTCCAGGCTCCCTGCTGGCTTCAAAAGTGAAATATTCCTGCTAAAAACGAAAGCACACAGAGGATGGAGGGCACTCAGTGCTCCCAGGGCATTCAAACCTCCAGAGGTTGAGGTGATGCCTTCAACACAAGATCCCACCCTTGGGTGGTACCTTCAAAGGTGGGACCTGATCCAAGATCTTTCCCAACTTTAAGGATTCCACGGCAATATAGGAACAGCACAGCTGCACCTGAACAGCTTTTGCCCACTAAATTGATGATTTGTGCTGGAAAAATTTGAGATTCAATAAGAATTTAGATTTGGAGGTGCATTAGGCTGAGTGAGAAGCAAGGAATATTGATAACCACAAATGGGTTTTTTTAAGGGCAAAACCCCAAAAATACCATTGACCAAGGGGCCAATGGTATTTTGATTACTTGTGCTGGAAAATTTGAGATTAAATAAGAATTTAGATGGGGAGGGGCACCAGGCTGAGTGAGAAGGAAGGAATAGGTTGATAAACACAAATGGGTTTTGGCTTTTTTTTTTAGGGCAAACCCCAAAAATACCATTGGCCAAGTGGATGTTTCCTCCAGTAAATTGATCATTTGTGCTGGAAAATTTTGAAATTAACCAAGAATTCATTATATGTGCTGGAAAAATCTGAGATTAAGTAAGAATTTAGATTTGGAGGTGCACTAAGCTGAGTGCAGAGCAAGCAAGGAATAGGTTGATAACCACAAATGGGTTTTTTTTAGGGCAAACCTCAAAAATACCATTGACCAAGTGGCCAATGGTATTTTGATTACTTGTGCTGGAAAATTTGAGTTAAATAAGAATGAATTATTTGTGCTGAAAAAATTTGAGAATAAATAAGAATTTAGATTTAGAGGTGCACTAAGCTGAGTGAAAAGCAAGCAAGGAATATTGATAACCACAAATGGGGTTTTTTTAGGGCAAACCCCAAAAATACCATTGGCCAAGTGGCAGTTTCCCCCTCTAAATCAATGATTTGTGCTGGAAAATTTGACATTAACTAAGAATTGATGATTTGTGCTGGAAAAATTTAAGAATAAATAAGAATTCAGACTGGGAGGGGCACTAGGCTGAGGGAGAAGCAAGCAAGGAATAGGTTGGAAAACACAAATGGGTTTTGGGTATTTTTTAGGGCAAACCCCAAAAATACCATTGGCCAAGTGGCTGTTTCCTCCAGTAAATTGATCATTTGTGCTGGAAAGATTTGAGATTAAATAAGAATTGATGATTTGTGCTGGAAAAATTTGAGAATAAATAAGAATTTAGACTGGGAGGAGCACTAGGCTGAGGGAGAAGCAAGCAAGGAATATTGATAACCACAAATGGGTTTTTTTAGGGCAAACCCCAAAAATACCACTGGCCAAGCTGTTTCCTCCACTAAATTGGTCATTTGTGCTGGAAAAATTTGAGATGAAATAAGAATTTAGATCAGGAGGGGCACTAGGCTGAGTGAAAAGCAAGTGAGGTATAGGTTGATAACCACAAATGGGTTTTTTTTTTTTGGGCAAACCCCAAAAATACCCTTGGCCAAGTGGCTGTTTCTTCCACTAAACTGATGATTTGTGCTGGAAAAGTCTGATATTAATTAAGAATTTAGATGGGGTGGTGCACTAGGTTGAGCGAGAAGCAAGCAAGGAATAGGTTGATAAGCAAGGAATATTGATAACCACAAATAGGGATTTTTTAGGGCAAAGCCCAGAAATACCATTGGCCAAGTTGCTGTTTCCTCCTCTAAAACGATGATTTGTGCTGGAAAATTTTGAGATTAAAAAAGAATTTAGATGGGAAGGAGCACCAGGCTGAGCGAACAGCAAGGAATAGGCTGATAAACACAAATGGGTTTTGGTTTTTTTTTTTAGGGCAAACCCCAAAAATACCATTGGCCAAGTGGCTGTTTCCTTCACTAAATTGGTCATTTGTGCTGGAAAATTTGAGATTAAATAAGAATTTAGATCAGGAGGGGCACTAGGCTGAGTGAAAAGCAAGCGAGGTATAGGTTGATAAGCAAGGAATATTGATAACCACAAATAGGGATTTTTTAGGGCAAACCCCAGCAATACCATTGGCCAAGTGGCTGTTTCCTCCTCTAAAACGATGATTTGTGCTTGAAAATTTGAGATTTAATAGGAATTTAGACTGGGAGGGGCACCAGGCTGAGTGAGAAGCAAGGAATAGGTTGATAAGCACAAATGGGTTTTGGCTTTTTTTTTAGGGCAAACCCCAAAAATACCATTGGCCAAGTGGCTGTTTCCTCCTCTAAATCAATTATTTGTGCTGGAAAAATTTGAGATTCACCAAGAATTTAGATCAGGAGGGGCACTAGGCTGAGGGAGAAGCAGGTAAGGAATAGGTTGATAACCACAAATGGTTTGGTGGTTTTTTTTAGGGCAAACCCAAAAAATACCATTGGCCAAGTGGCTGTTTCCTCCCGTACACTGATCATTTGTGCTGGAAAAAATTGAGATTAAATAAGAACTTAGATCAGGAGGTGCACTAGGCTGAGGGAGAAGCAAGCAAGGAATATTGATAACCACAAATGGGTTTTTTTTTAGGGTAAACCCCAAAAATACCATTGGCCAAGTGGCTGTTTCTTCCACTAAACTGATGATTTGTGCTGGAAAAGTCTGATATTAATTAAGAATTTAGATGGGGTGGTGCACTAGGTTGAGCGAGAAGCAAGCAAGGAATAGGTTGATAACCACTACTGGATTTTTTTTTTAGGGCAAAAACAAATAGGGTTTTTTTTTTAGGGCAAACCCCAAAAATACCATTGGCCAAGTGATGATTTGTGCTGGAAAATTTGAGATTAAATAAGAATTGAGCCTGAGGGGGGCACTAGGCTGAGCGAGAAGCAAGCGAGGTATAGGTTGATAAGCAAGGAATAGGTCGATATCCACAAATAGGGATTTTTTAGGGCAAACCCCAGCAATACCATTGGCCAAGTGGCTGTTCCCTCCTGGCTGGAGAACGTCGCTGAGAGACTTCTTGGTGCTCTCGTAGCAGGCGAAGTAGAGGGCGTGGGCAGGGCCAGCGCCCAGCATGGTGACATCAATGCCGCGCAAGGGCCGCCACAGGCCCTCGGTCCTCACCATCCTGCGCAGGGCCTCGTACACGCCCCGGTACCGCGCCTCGGGGTCGGGCTGCAGGCTCTGCATGCGCGTCTGCAACAAAGCACAGCGGGGACGGCCCCTGCTTACCTCTGCAAACACAGCAATGGGTATTTAAAACATTTTTGTCACCATTTCCCATTTATCCAACCACCAAACACAACGACCCCGTCAGATATCGGCGTTGCCAAGCAGGAGCCATCTTTTAAACCCATTATTTTTGTCACCATTTCCCATTTTTCCAACCACCGACCCATCAGATATCAGCGTTGCCAAGCAGAAGCCAATATCTTTTAAACCCGTTATTTTTGTCACCATTTCCCATTTTTCCAACCACCGACCCATCAGATATCAGCGTTGCCAAGCAGAAGCCAATATCTTTTAAACCCGTTATTTTTGTCACTATTTCTCATTTTTCCAACCACTGACCCATCAGATATCAGCGTTGCCAAGCAGGAGCCATCTTTTAAACCCGTTCTTTTTGTCACTATTTCTCATTTATCCAACCACTGACCCGTCAGATATCGGCGTTGCCAAGCAGGAGCCAATATCTTTTAAACCCATTATTTTTGTCACCATTTCCCATTTTTCCAACCACCGACCCCGTCAGATATCAGCATTGCCAAGGAGGAGCCATCTTTTAAACCCGTTCTTTTTGTCACTATTTCTCATTTTTCCAACCACTGACCCCGTCAGATATCGGTGTTGCCAAGAAAAAGCCAATATCTTTTAAACCCATTTTTTTTGTCACCATTTCCCATTTTTCCAACCACTGACACCATCAGATATCAGCATTGCCAAGCAGGAGCCAATATCTTTTAAACCCATTCTTTTTGTCACTATTTACCATTATTCCAACCACTGACCCCATCAGATATCGGCACTGCCAAGCAAGAGCCATCTTTTAAACCCATTATTTTTGTCACCATTTACCATTTTTCCAACCACCAAACCCTTCTGATCCCTTCTCCCCACCCAAGATCTCTTTCAGGTTTCATTTCCATTCCAAACTTCCAGCTTTGGCATTCCAAGCAGGAGTGGGGTGCCCTGAGCCCCAGGGATGCCCTGAGCTCCCAGGGGAGCTCTGACTTTGTCCCTCATCCATGGAGAAAGTTTCCTGGAATTCAAGATAGAGCAGAATGCACAAAATTGTGAAATAAATTACAGAGAGCGGTGTGGGGTGTGTCACTGGGTGAGGAATTGAGGTTTTGGGGTTTTTGGTGTGTAGTGGGTGGAAGCAAGATGGGGAGCACGAGGTGCTGTCCTTGGTTTCTCCTTGGTGTTCACAGGGGTCCCAGGATGAGGTGAGAGATGAGAATGTTGACTCCATGCTTCAGAAGGCTGATTTATTATTTTATTATAGATATTATATTAAATGAAAATGATATCTTGAAACTTTACTAAAAGAATAGAAGAGGAAAGGAAAAAAGGGGAAAGGGAAGAGGGAAGAGGGAAGAGGGAAGAGGGAAGAGAAGAGAAGAGAAAAGAGAAGAGAAGAGAAAAGAGAAGAGAAAAGAGAAGAGAAAAGAGAAGAGAAAAGAGAAGAGAAAAGAGAAAAGAGAAGAGAAAAGAGAAGAGAAAAGAGAAGAGAAAAGAGAAGAGAAAAGAAGAGAAGAGAAGAGAAGAGAAGAGAAGAGAAGAGAAGAGAAGAGAAGAGAAGAGAAGAGAAGAGAAGAGAAGAGAAGAGAAGAGAAGAGAAGAGAAGAGAAGAGAAGAGAAGAGAAGAGAAGAGAAGAGAAGAGAAGAGAAGAGAAGAGAAGAGAAGAGAAGAGAGAAAAATCTTGTAATGACCAGAGAGTCTGAGCCAGCTGACTGTGATTGGCCATTAATTAAAAACAACCACATGAGACCAATCACAGATGAACCTGTTCCATCCCACAGTAGCAGATAATTATTGTTTACATTTCCTTTCTGAGGCCTCTCAGCTTCTCAAGAGAAAAGATCTGAGCAAAAAGATTTTTCATAAAATATGTCCGTGACATTCATGCTGCTTCTTCCTTCTCCTCCTCCATGGGTTTGGGGGCATTTTGTAACTGGGCAGAATTCCCCATTGCAGCTCTTTGGGATCAGTTATTGGGTTAAAAGGGAAAATAATCCAGGTGTCAGTTCTTAATTGGATAGTTTACTCTTAAAGACCTTGGAACAAGAGATTGTTACCCATTTTTGTGCCTTCTAATGAAAAGCTGACAAACTCATGGTTGGGAGGCTGTTTTACTGATAAGAAACAATAAACACCTGAGTGCAAACAGGAACTGGAGTCCCACTTCAATCCAGAGCCAGAGGAAGCCACAGCTGGCACCCCCAGTCACCCACCCCAGAGATCAGAGCCACCGGAATCCCGACATCCCTGAGGGCTCACTCAGCCCCTGCATGTCCCTTATTTACCCTCATGTTTTATTTCCCCTGCGGGATGGAGCCCACACCCCATCCAACAGGAAAAATCAGCTCTGAACCCAATTCTGGGGGAGTTCAGCTGGAATAGAGAAGGCACAAGCCAGGCTCAAGCTCTGAATCTCAATTTTGGGGTTCAGCTGAAATAGGACAAAGCACAAGCCAAGCTCAAGCTCTGAACCCCAATTTTGGTGGAGTTCAGCTGGAATAGGACAAGGCTGAAGCTCTGAACCCCAATTTTGGGGGAGTTCAGATGGAACAGGACAAGGCTCAAGCTCTGAACCCCAATTTTGGGGGTTCTCAGTGGGAACAGGACAAGGCTCAAGCTCTGAACCTCAATTTTGGTGGGGTTCAGCTGGAACAGGACAAGGTTCCAGCCAAGCTCAAGCTCTGAACCCCAATTTCAGGGGAGTTCAGCTGGAATAGGACAAGACTCAGGCTCTGAACCCCAATTTTGGGGGGTTCAGCTGGAACAGGACAAGGTTCCCGCCAGGCTGTGACCCCCAGGCTGCTCCTGCAGGGAAGGGCGACCTCTGCTCTGCTTTACCCACGGAAACGCCGAGCACTGAGGTGAAGCAATCCAGGCAGGGCTGTCATTTTCTCCTGCTTTCAACAGCCTGACTCTGCCCCAGCTTGTCCCTCCTGCAGCTGCCCAGCAGCTCCGACAGTTCCTAGAAGGGCAAACTGGGAACACTGGGAACAGGCAGGAATTCCCTGGAAAGGAGAAATGCACGGCCAGCGTCCCCCAGAAGCTCTGAGAGGTTCCTTGGCCCCGTTTTCCCCTCAGCTCCTGGTGCTTTTCTGCCCTGAGGGCCTGGCAGGGAATTCCAGCTGCATTTCTGTCCCTTGGGGTTTTTTTTCTGGCACAGATTTTAAACCAGCTGAGCTCTTGGCACCCAAAGCTGCTCCAAAGCTCGCTGCCACCACTCCATTACACAACTTTCCCCTCAGGAAAATTCCCTGGAGCTCCTTCAGGGCTCAAAGGCCCGGAGGTGACAATGACAACAAGTGAGGGGTTCCAGGACCCCAATCAGCACTGGGTAAAAACCCCAAACCTCCACAGCCATCCCAGGAAATCCTGAGCCCCAAAATCCCCACAGATCACTGAGTATAAACCCCAAATCTCCACAGCAATCCCAGGAAATCCTGAGCAGCAAAATCCCCACAGATCCCTCGGTAAAACCTCAAAACTCCACAGGATCCCAGGAAATCCTGAGCAGTGAAATCCCCACACATCCCTGGGTAAAACCTCAAAACTCCACAGGAATGCTGGAAATCCTGAGCAGTGAAATCCCCACAGATCCCCGGGTACAAACCCCCAAACCTCCACAGCAACTCCTGAGCCCCAAAATCCCCACGGACCACTGGGTAAAACCCCCAAACCTCCACAGCCATCCCAGAAAATCCTGAGCAGTGAAATCCCCACAGATCCCTGGGTAAAACCCCAAACCTCCACAGGATCCCAGGAAATCCTGAGCCCCAAAATCCCCACAGATCCCTGGGTAAAACCCCAAACCTCCACAGGAATGCCTGGAAATCCTGAGCAGTGAAATCCCCACACATCCCTGGGTAAAACCCCAAACCTCCACAACAATCCCTGGAAATCCTGAGCCCCAAAATCCCCACAGATCACTGGTAAAAACCCAAACCTCCACAGCCATGCTGGAAATCCTGAGCCCCAAAATCCCCACAGATCACTGAGTATAAACCCCCAAACCTCCACAGCCATCCCAGAAAATCCTGAGCAGTGAAATCCCCACAGATCCCTGGGTAAAAATCCCAAACCTCCACAGCAATCCCAGAAAATCCTGAGCAGCAAAATGCCCACAGATCCCTGGGTAAAACATCAAAACTCCACAGGAATGCTGGAAATCCTGAGCCCCAAAATCCCCACAGATCACTGGTAAAAACCCCAAACCTCCACAGCCATCCCTGGAAATCCTGAGCCCCAAAATCCCCACAGATCCCTGGGTACAAACCCCAAACCTCCACAGCCATCCCTGAAAATCCTGAGCAGTGAAATCCCCACAGATCCCTCTTGTTTTCCCTGTGGAAAATGTTCAAAACTGAGACAGGCCATGGAGGTGGCCAAGGAAGGCCTGAAATTCCAGCCAAATTTTTAGGGTTTTTAAAGTGGATTTACTCCAAATTCCAGCATTTGGTTGGCCTAGAGTTGAGCAAACCCAGCTTGGTTTTGTTGCCTCTGGAGGACACCGACATTTTCTCCTCCTCAGGGAATTCCTGCCTGTTCCCAGTGCCCTGGGTTGGGGACAGGGTGGGGATGGGCCACAGGATGGCCTTGGGAAGCTTCTCCAAGCTCAGGAATTCCAGGATTCTGCAATTCCAGCCCATGGCACCAAAACCAGGCCCTTGGAGCAGCCCCAAAACAGCAGCACTGGGCAAGGGGGCCTCAGCAAATTCGGGAATTCTGCTTTTCCAAAGAGAGGCTGCACGAGGATCCCCTCCTCAGCAGGAACCCTTCAATTCATTAATTCCCTCCTCATCAAGCCCTTCATTAATTAGCCATTCCATAAAATTAATCCCATTAATTCCATAAAAACCTGTAAGGTTTGAGCCTTGGAGCCCCCAAAACCCTCCCAGGTCCCTCTGTGAGCCCAAGGCAGAACCAGAGCTCAGTTCAGGACTTTCACCCAAAATAACAAAACCAAGCTGGGTTGGGTTCACTCAAGTCTAGGCCAACCAAATGATGGAATTTGGAGTAAATCCACTTTAAAAAACCTAAAAATTTGGCTGGAATTTCAGATTCCAGCAGGGAATTCGGCAGGTTGTGCAAAGCTCCCTGTTCCACATTCCCTCCATATAAACCCAAAATTCAGGGAAATCCCCCAGGGAGGGCAGCAATGCTCTGGATTAACTCAGAGTTTAAAAACAGGTTTTATATCCAGCTGTCCATGCAGCCCCTCATGGTCTCTGCACCATCCATAAAATTGATCCCATTAATTCCATAAAAACCTGTAAGGTTTGAGCCTTGGAGCCCCAAAACTCTTCCACAGCCCCTCTGTGAGCCCAAGGAAGAACCAGAGCTCAGTTCAGGACTTTCACCCAAAATAACAAAACCAAGCTGGGTTTCACTCAACTCTGGGACAACCAAATGATGGAATTTGGAGTAAATCCACTTTAAAAATCCTAAAAAATTGGCTGGAATTTCAGATTTCAGCAGGGAATTCGGCAGGTTGTGCAAAGCTCCCTGTTCCACATTCCCTCCATATAAACCCAAAAACTCAGGGAAATCCCCAGGGAGGGCAGCAATGCTCTGGATTAACTCAGAATTTAAAAGCTCAAAATTTAAAAGCAGGTTTTATATCCAGCTGTCCATGCAGCCCCTCATGGTCTCTGCACCATCCATAAAATTAATTCCAATAATTCCATAAAAACCTTTAAGGTTTGAACCTTAGAGCCCCCAGACTCCTCCCAGGTCCCTCTGTGAGCCCAAGGAAGAACCAGAGCTGGGTTTGGGACTTTCACCCAAAATAACAAAACCAAGCTGGGTTCACTCAAGCCTAGGCCAACCAAATGATGGAATTTGGAGTAAATCCACTTTAAAAAACCTGAAAATTTGGCTGGAATTACAGACTCCAGCAGGGAATTTGGCAGGTTGTGCAAAGCTCCCCATTCCACATCCCTGGGAGCACCAAACAAACCCCAAAAACTCAGGAAAATCCCCAGGGAGGGCAGCAATGCTCTGGATTAACTCAGAATTTAAAAACAGGTTTTATATCCAGCTGTCCATGCAGCCCCTCATGGTCTCTGCACCATCCATACAATTAATTCCATAAAAAACCTGTAAGGTTTGAGCCTTGGAGCACCCAAAACTCTTCCACAGCCCCTGTGAGCCCAAGAAGAACCAGAGCTGGGTTTGGGACTTTCACCCAAAATAACAAAACCAAGCTGGGTTCACTCAAGCCTAGGACAACCAAATGATGGAATTTGGAGGGAATACACTTTAAAAAACCTAAAAATTTGGCTGGAATTTCAGATTCCAGCAGGGAATTCGGCAGATTGTGCCAAGCTCCCTGTTCCACATTAATTCCTAACAAACCCCAAAACTCAGGGAAATCCCCAGGGAGGGCAGCAATGCTCTGGATTAACTCAGAGTTTAAAAACAGGTTTTATATCCAGCTGTCCATGCAGCCCCTCATGGTCTCTTGCACCATCCATAAAATTAATTCCATAAAAACCTGTAAGGTTTGAACCTTGGAGCCCCGAAACTCTTCCACAGCCCCTCTGTAAGCCCAAGGCAAAACCAGAGCTGGGTTCGGGACTTTCACCCAAAATAACAAAACCAAGCTGGGTTCACTCAAGCCTAGGCCAACCAAATGATGGAATTTGGAGTGAATCCACTTTAAAAAACCTAAAAATTTGGCTGGAATTTCAGATTCCAGCAGGGAATTTCGCAGGCTGTGCAAAGCTCCCTGTTCCACATTCCCTCCAAATAAACCCAAAAACTCAGGGAAATCCCCAGGGAGGGCAGCAATGCTCTGGATTAACTCAGAATTTAAAAGCTCAAAATTTAAAAGCAGGTTTTATATCCAGCTGTCCATGCAGCCCCTCATGGTCTCTGCATCATCCATAAAATTAATCCCATTAATTCCATAAAAACCTGTAAGGTTTGAACCTTGGAGCACCCAAACCCCTCCCAGGTCCCTCTGTGAGCCCAAGGCAAAACCAGAGCTGGGTTCGGGACTTTCACCCAAAATAACAAAACCAAGCTGGGTTCACCCAAGTCTAGGCCAACCAAATGATGGAATTTGGAGTAAATCCACTTTAAAAAACCTAAAAATTTGGCTGGAATTTCAGATTCCAGCAGGGAATTTGGCAGGTTGTGCAAAGCTCCCTGTTCCACATTCCCTCCATATAAACCCAAAATTCAGGAAAATCCCCCAGGGAGGGCACCAATGCTCTGGATTAACTCAGATTTTAAAAGCTCAGAATTTAAAAGAATTTAAAAGGTTTTATATCCAGCTGTCCATGCAGCCCCTCATGGTCTCTGCATCATCCATAAAATTAATTCCATAAAAACCTGTAAGGTTTGAGTCTTGGAGCCCCAAAACCCTGCCAGGTCCCTCTGTGAGCCCAAGGAAGAACCAGAGCTGGGTTTGGGACTTTCACCCAAAATAACAAAACCAAGCTGGGTTCACTCAAGCCTAGGCCAACCAAATGATGGAATTTGGAGTAAATCCACTTTAAAAAACCTAAAAATTTGGCTGGAATTTCAGATTCCAGCAGGGAATTTCGCAGGCTGTGCAAAGCTCCCTGTTCCACATTCCCTCCATATAAACCCAAAATTCAGGGAAATCCCCCAGGGAGGGCAGCAATGCTCTGGATTAACTCAGAATTTAAAAGAATTTAAAAGGTTTTATATCCAGCTTTCCATGCAACCCCTCATGGTCTCTGCACCTTTCCCATGCTGTGGAGGCTGCTCAGGATTTCAGGATGCCCTGGAGAAAATCCCAGTTTATCCCAGTTTAGGGCAGCAGCAGGTGACATTTCTGTGCAGGACCAGTGTGGTTTTGGGAATTAAAGCCAAATAATCCATTATTGATGATCCAGTTTGTTCCACTTTCACCCCAGCAGCTCCCATGAAGGACCAGAACCTGCTGAAGCTGTCAGGGCCACACAAAGCCCAGGAAAATCAATTTACAGCCCCCCAGGAACAGAGCAGCTTTTGGGGGCAAGGGGATGTAGGGTGGGCACAGCTCTCAAGTGAGAATTAATAAATTGGATTGGTTTTGATTTGGGTGGATCTGAGCTGCTCTGAAGGGGTTCAGAGCTCAGCCCAGAGGAGCCCACAGAGGCTGCAGATTGCACCAGGCACCCATCACTCATGGGCAGAACAGGACAAACTGCCCGAGGAGGAGATAAAACCAGGACAAACTGCCCGAGGAATAACCAAAAACAGGACAAACTGCCCGAGGAATAACCAAAATCTGGGTAAAACAGGACAAACAGCCCAAGGAATAACCAAAAGCAGGATTTAACAGGACAAACTGCCCGAGGAGGAGATAAAACCAGGACAAACAGCCCAAGGAATAACCAAAAGCAGGGTAAAACAGGACAAACTGCCCTAGGAGCAGATAAAACCAGGACTAACAGCCCTTAAAACCAGGACTAAATGCCCAAGCAATAACCAAAAACAGGATAAACAGCTCAAGGAATAACCAAAATCTGGGTAAAACAGGACAAACTGCCCAAGGAGGAGATAAAACCAGGACAAACTGCCCAAGGAATAACCAAAAACAGGATTTAATAGGACAAACTGCCCAAGGAGCAGATAAAATCAGGACAAACTGCCCTTAAAACCAGGACTAGCTGCCCAAGGAATAACCAAAATCCAGGTTCAACAGGACTAACAGCTCAAGGAAGAGATAAAACCAGGATAAACAGCCCAAGGAATAACCAAAATCAGGATTTAACAGCACAAACAGCCCAAGGAGCAGATAAAATCAGGATTCAGCAAGGCAAGGAGTAGCCAAAAGCAGGAATCAAGAGGACAAATACCCAAAGAATAACCAAAATCAAGAAAAATATTCCAAGGAATAACCAAAATCTGGATTTAACAGGACAAAGTGCCCAAGGAATAACCAAAATCTGGATTTAGGATGGCAAAGTGGCCAAGGGATAACTAAAATCAGGACTGAATTCAACTAAAAGCACAAGGAATAACCAAAATCAGGATTTAGGAGGACAAACTGCTCAAGGAATAATCAAATCCTGGATTTAAGATACCAAACTGCCCAAGGAATTACCAAAATCCAGATTTAGGAGAATTTACAGCCAGAGAAATAACTAAAATTGGGATTTAGGAGGACAAACAGCCCAAGGAATGATCAAATCAAGATTTAGGATGGCAAACTGTCAAAGGAATAACTAAAATCAGGATTGAATAGAACTAGAAGCACAAGGAATAATGGAAACTTGGATCCAACAGCACAAAGTGCCCAAGCAATAACCAAAATCAGGATTTAACAGGACAAACAGCCCAAGGAGCAGATAAAATCAGGACTCAGCAAGGCAAGGAGTAGCCAAAAGCAGGAATCAAGAGGACAAATACCCAAAGAATAACCAAAATCAAGAAAAATATTCCAAGGAACAACCAAAATCTGGATTTAGGATGGAAAAGTGCCCAAGGAATTACCAAAATCTGGATTTAGGATGGCAAACTGCCCAAGGGATAACCAAAACCTGAATTGAACTGAACTAAAAGCACAAGGAATTACCAAAACCTGGATTAAATAGAATAAAACTACAAGGTATAACCAAAACCTGGGTTAAGGAGAACAAACAGCTCAGGGAATGATCAAATCCAGATTTACGAGAACAAACTGCTCAAGGAATAATCAAAATCAGGATTTAGGATGGCCAAACAGCCCAAGGAATAACCAAAATCAGGATGGAATAGAACTAAAAGCACAAGGAATAACCAAAACTTGGATTCAACAGCACAAACTGCCCAAGGAATAATCAAATCCTGGATTTAAGAGAATAAACTGCCCAAGGAATAACCAAAATCTGGATTTAGGAGAACATACAGCCAGAGGAATAACCAAAAATAGGATTGAATAGAACTAGAAGCACAAGGAATAATGGAAACTTGGATTTAACAGGACAAACAGCCCAAGGAATAACCAAAATCAGGATTTAACAGGACAAACAGCCCAAGGAGCAGATAAAACCAGGATTCAGCAAGGCAAGGAGGAGCCAAAAGCAGGAATCAAAAGGACAAATAAGCAAAGAAAACCAAGATCAAGAAAAATATTCCAAGGAAGAACCAAAATCTGGATTTAGGCTGGCAAAGCGTCCAAGGAATTACCAAAATCCAGATTTAGGAGGCCAAACAGCCCAAGGAATAATCAAATCCTGGATTTAAGATAAACTGCCCAAGGAATAACCAAAATCTGGATTTAGAAGAACATACAGCCAGAGAAATAACCAAAATTGGGATTTAGGAGGACAAACTGCTCAAGGAATAACCAAAATCTGGATTTAACAGGACAAACTGCCCAAGGAATATTCAAATCCTGGATTTAAGATGACAAACTGCCGCAGGAATAACCAAAATCCAGATTTGGGAGAACATACAGCCAGAGAAATAACCAAAATCAGGATTTTGGAGAACAAACAGCCAGACAAACAACCAAATCCAGATTTAGGACAACAAACAGCCCAAGCAATAACCAAAATCAGGATTTAGGAGGACCAAGGAATAACCAAAACCTGGATTTAGAAGAACAAACAGCCCAGGCAATAACCAAAATCAGGATTTTGGAGAAAAACAGCCTGAGAAATAACCAAAATCAGGATTTAGGAGGATCAAGGAATAATCAAAACAGGGTTTAGGAGGACCAAGGAATAACCAAAATCATGATTTTAGAGAACAAACACCCCAAGCAATAACCAAAATCAGGATTTTGGAGAACAAACAGCCCAAGGAATAACCAAACCCAGGATTTTGGGGAACAAACAGCCCAGGCAATAACCAAAATCAGGATTTTGGAGAACAAACAGCCAGAGAAATAACCAAAATCAGGATTTAGGAGGATCAAGGAATAACCAAAATCAGGATTTTAGAGAACAAACAGCCCAAGGAATAACCAAATCCAGATTTAGGAAAACAAACTGCCAGAGGAATAACCAAAATCGGGATTTTGGAGAACAAACAGCCCAGGCAATAACCAAAATCAGGATTTAGGAGGACCAAGGAATAACCAAAACCTGAATTTAGGAGGACAAACTGCCAGAGGAATAACCAAAATCAGGATTTTAGAGAACAAACAGCCCAAGGAATAACCAAAATTGGGATTTTGGAGAACAGCCCAGGCAATAACCAAAATCAGGACTTTAGAGAACAAACAGCCCAAAGAATAACCAAATCCAGATTTAGGAAAACAAACTGCCCAAGCAATAACCAAAATTGGGATTTTGGGGAACAAACAGCCTGAGAAATAACCAAAATCAGGATTTAGAAGAACAAACAGCCCAAGCAATAACCAAAATCAGGATTTTGGGGAACAAACACCCCAAGCAAGAACCAAACCCAGGATCTCTGCTGCCCAGCCCAAGGCCCAGCTCTGAGGGAGGGCGCTGAGTTTCTCAGGGCTGCAGGAGATGATTTCAGTGCTCTCCCCTATCTCAGCCACCCAGCAGCTCCTGCAGCCTCACCCCTGATAAGCAGCCAAGAAATTCCTCTCCACCTCCTGCACTCAATCCCCGCTGCACAAGGCAGCAGTGCAGGGCCTGCCACAGCACCCTGCTTGTGCTGGGCAGGAGGAAACAAAAAACCAAAACAAAAAACAACAAAAAAAACAAAAAACAAACCACCCCAGGAGCGCCAGGGTCAGGCTGGGGCAGCTCCTGCTCCCGGGGCACGGCTGGGTCCTGCTGGATGCGATTTGGGAAGAGCCCCAGTGCTGTTTTCTGGGAGGGTTTTAGCCAGGATTGTTTTTTCCAGGTCTCTGTTTTGCACATTCTGGCAGAGGTTTGACACCCTACAAACACCCTCAGATCTCATTTGATACCCTAGGAGCACCCTCAGACCCCATTTGCCACCCCACAAACACCCCCAGACCCTGTCTGCAACCCCACAAAGACCCTCAGATCTCATTTGATACCCCACAAACACCCTCAGACCTTGTCTGCAACGCTACCAACAATCTCAGACCCCATTTGCCTTTTGTTTGGGGTTTTTTTAATTTCTCTTCTCTGAGCACAACCTGCTTTTCCCAGGTTCATGTCACAGAGGGGCACAAAGGGAACACAAAAAGCTTTTCCAGCTGAACCCCAGTTTTGGGGGAGTTCAGGTGGAACAGGACAAGGCACAAGCCAGGTTCAAGTTCTAAACCCCAGTTTTGGGGGAATTCAGCTGGAACAGCCCCAAATGAGCAGCACAGCCGTGGGAGGGGAGCAGAGGGTCAGCCCAGCAGCTTTTCCAGGAATTCCCAAGATCCCAAAACAGCCCCTCAGCTGGAACATGAGGAACTGCTGGAACGTGAGGGAATGGGGGGGTGCAGAATCTCCCACACCAAACCCCACAGAATGCACAGCCCTGCCTCCCTCAGATGTTCTGCTGGCCTTCAGGAGCTTTGTGACCACAGGGAAGCTCCCAAGGCAGGCCAGGTTTTCATAGAAAAGGATTTTTTTTGGTGCCCAGAGCCAGAAGGGAGGCGCCAGCCCTGCACACCTCCAGTTTCTCCCCCCAGCAATTAATGAATCCCCAGGGGAGCAAAACTGTTCCTACATCCCCAAGGGAGCAAAACTGTTCCTCACATCCCCAAGGGAGCAAAACTGTTCCTACATCCCCAAGGGAGCAAAACTGTTCCTACATCCCCAAGGGAGCAAAACTGTTCCTACATCCCCAAGGGAGCAAAACTGTTCCTACATCCCCAAGGGAGCAAAACTGTTCCTCACATCCCCAAGGGAGCAAAACTGTTCCTACATCCCCAAGGGAACAAAACTGTTCTTACATCCCCCCAAGGGGAATGAAACTGTTCCTACATCCCCAAGGGAGCAAAACTGTTCCTCACATCCCCAAGGGGAACAAAACTGATCCTCACATCCCCATCCTTTGTTTTCACAGCCTTTGGGAAACCAGCTCCAGCAGAAAAGTCACCAAATGGGTCAGGGCAGGAGGAGGAGGTTCCAGGGGAGCCCTGCAGGAGCTCCTTTTGTGCTGCCTTCAGGATCACTTGGGGATGGATCAGGGCTCCCAGCTCAGCTGGTTTTGCAGCAGCCACAAACAAAAACAAGCCTGAGAAGTGTGAGAAACACCCTCAGCACCAGCAAAAACCCAGCCCAGGGTGTCCAAACAAGCAGAGCTGAGGGGGAGAGGCAGAGGAACAGTGCAGGTGAGGCTGCAGCTCAAGGTGTAAAAAAATAAATAAATTATTATTTATTATTTGGAAAATAATGGGGAGGAAAAGAGTGCAGATTGGAGCTGGATATTGGGAAGGAATTCTTCCCTGTGAGGGAGGAAGGAGGGATGGAATTCCCAGAGGGGCTGTGGCAGGTGGGAGCACCCTGGGACAGCGGGAGGCGTCCCTGGCCTGGGGGGGGCCCGGGGGATTTTGAGGTCCCTTCCCACCCAAACCATTCTGGGATTCCGTGACCCCATCAAGCTCAGGGGTTGTGCAAGTGTGTGCAGCAAACAATTCCCCAAATTACGACATTTTCAGTTTCTCTTTGGGAGGAAATGACTCGCTGGAGGCAGCCAGGAGGAACCTCAGGGCAGGAGCTGCTCGTCCTGCACCTGCAGAAAACCCGACCTGGCCTAGGCTGGAACTGCGCCCACGAAGTGCCACGGAGGGAAAGCTTTACTCCTTGTGAAAGAGCTGAGTTGTTACTGGATTACAGCTCCACAAGAAAACAAAACCTCTTTAGGGATCAAAGCTCCCATTTTGGGTCAGCTGTCCCCTTGCCCACAGCAGCCAGGTGGAGCAGGGTGAGTGCCGGGGCAGGAGCGGATCCCGGTGGGGTTTTGCTGTGCCCCAGCACACAGAGGGGCCCTGCAGCGTTTCCCGTAGCAGCCGGAGGGATTTCTCCGCTCCCGAGTTGGGGATTTGGGACTGGGGACTGGGATTGCCCCGGCCCGGCCCCGCCGCCGCTCCCGGAGCTTTTCCCTCAGAGCGCCTCCCCCTCCAGGAAACCGGCGCCGCTTTCATTTCTGCTCCGCTCGGCTCTCCCGCCGAGGAAAGCGCTGCACAGTTCTGAGGGACAACACCCACGGCTGGGCCAGGAGCGGGCACAACCCCCTGAGCTGCCTGTGCCACCCTCAGGGTGGGCACCAGCCCCGCAGCCACGGGGACATCCCCGATCTGAGAGCGAGCCGGGTGCTGCAGGGACAGACCCTGAGGGAAAAGGGCGAGAAAATCGGGAATGTTCCCTTTGAGCGCTCGTAACGCTGGCAGGAGCTGCACAAGCCAAAGCATTTCCTCTCCTCTGCCCTTTCTACTCTTTCAGGGAGCCCTGGACGAAAGGAGAAGGGATTGCAACATCTCATGATTCATCGAGGCACTTCGGCTTTTCCCGGCTTTCCCTCTTCTTTTGAAGGCCCCACAGCAACAAAGCGGCAGGGCAGAGCCAGGAATTATCCTTCAGGATGATTCCCACACTCTGCAGACACTGGGAAGCCTTTTCTGAGTGAGCTGGAGCATCAGCAGCTCCAAAATCCACCGGGCAGCTCCTCCTCAAACACCCTGACCCCACCAAAGGCATTTACCCATCCCAGTGCGGCCTCATCCCAGCGGCTCTTCCCTCCTGAGCTGGGATCCCAAAGCTCCGGGAGGGAAAAGCTCCCAGGGAGCCCCTGATCCCAAAGCTCTGTGAGGGAAAAGCTCACAGGGAGCCCCTGATCCCAGATACTGAGCTGGGATCCCAAAGCTCCGGGAGGGAAAAGCTCCCAGGGAGCCCCTGATCCCAAAGCTCTGGGAGGGAAAAGCTCCCAGGGAGCCCCTGATCCCAAAGGTCTGGAAGGGAAAAGCTCACAGGGAGCCCCTGATCCCAAAGCTCTGTAAGGGAAAAGCTTACAGGGAGCCCCTGATCCCAAAGCTCTGTAAGGGAAAAGCTCACAGGGAGCCCCTGATCCCAGATACTGAGCTGGGATCCCAAAGCTCTGTAAGGGAAAAGCTCCCAGGGAGCTCCTGATCCCAAAGCTCTGGGAGTAAAAAGCTCCCAGGGAGCCCCTGATCCCAGATACTGAGCTGGGATCCCAAAGCTCTGGGAGGGAAAAGCTGCCCAAGGAACCCCTGATCCCAGTTCCTGAGCTGGGATCCCAAAGCTCTGGGAGGGAAAAGCTCACAGGGAGCCCCTGATCCCAGATACTGAGCTGGGATCCCAAAGCTCCAGGAGGGAGAAAAGCTCACAGGGAGCTCCCAATCCCAGATACTGAGCTGGGATCCCAAAGCTCTGGGAGGGAAAAGCTCACAGGGAGCTCCTGATCCCAGATACTGAGCTGGGATCCCGAAGATCCAGGAGGGAAAAGCTCACAGGGAGCTCCTGATCGCAGTTCCTGAGCTGGGATCCCAAAGATCCAGGAGGGACAAGCTGCCCAGGGAGCCCCTGATCCCAGTCCCAGGGATGCCAGCAGGGCTCTGGTGGCACTGGGCTGGCATCTCCCAGTCCAGGGAGCAGCACCGGGGCTGTCACCTCTGCCCCAGCGCTGTGCAAATCCCCCAGAGCTGCAGGGCTGCCCCAGAGCCAGCGGGGATTTGGGGGTGACACCTCAGGGACTGCCCAGTGCCTTCCTTGCCCTGGGAACCTTGGGCACCCCGACATTCCATAGACACTTCCCTCACATGTGAGCCCAAACATTCCATGGACACTTCCCCCCACATGCGAACCCCAACATTCCATGGACACTTTGCTCATCTGCACCCCAACATTCCATGGACACTTTGCTCATCTGCACCCCAACATTCCATAGACACTTCCCCCCACATTCCATGGACACTTTCCTTCATGTGTACCCCAACATTCCATGGACACTTTGCCCATCTGCACCCCAACATTCCATGGACACTTCACCCAAGATCCCTTACACATCCCCACCTTTCCTGTACCCCAACATCCCCTCCACGCTCTCCCCCCTTGCACCCCAATTTCTTGCAGATTTTCCTCCCTTGCACCCAAAAACTCTTACACGTCCCTTAGACCCCAACAACCCCTTGAACCCCCAGCACTCCTTTCACCCCAACAACTCCTTACACACTTCCCTTGCACCCCAACAGCTCCTTGCACACCCTTTACAGCTCCCCTCTTCTTGCACCCCAAAACCTCTTGCACAGCTTCCTTGCACCCCAACATCCTCTTGCACACCTCCTACACTCCCCCTCTTGCACCCCAATAAACGCTTGCACACTCCCCTCTTGCACCCCAAAGAAACCGCGCGCCCCCAGCACTTCTGGCACCCCAAAACCCCTCACACTTCCTCTCCCTGCACCCCAGCACTTCTTGCCCCCCAATAACGACTGCACACCTCTCACATTCCCCCTTGCACCCCAATAACCGCTCACACACTCCCCTCTTGCACCCCAAAGACACACCCCCAGCACTTCTTGCACCCCAAAATCCATCACACACCTCTCCCTCTCCCTGCACCCCACAAGTTCCTGCACCCCAATAACCGCTTGCACACCTCTTACACTCCCCTCTCCTTGCACCCCAATGACACTTACACACTCCCCTCTTGCACCCCAGGAAGTTCCTGCACCCCAAAACCCCTCGCACGCCTCTCTCACGCCCCTTTCCCTGCACCCCAATAACGCTTGCACACCTCTAACACTCCCTCTCCCTGCACCCCACAAGTTCTTAGATCCCCAAAATCCCTCGCACTCCTTCTTCCTGCACCCCAATAACGCTCGCAACACCTCTAACACTCCCCTCTCTCTACACCCCACAAGTCCCTGCACCCCAATAACGCTCGCACACCTCTCACACTCCCTTTCCCTGCACCCCAATAACGCTCGCACACCTCTCACACTCCCTTTCCCTGCACCCCAATAACGCTCGCAGCCTCCCCTCTCCCCGTCCCCTCGAACACTCCGCTCCCCTCGCCGCTGTCCCGTTCCTATCGCCGCTGTCCCGCTCCCCTCAGCATCCCCGGCCGCCCCTCCCGTGTCCCCCCGGCCCATCCCGGACCTGCCGCCCCCCCGTGCCCGCCTCCCCCGGCGCTCGCCGCGTTCCCCGCGCACCTTGACCGAGTCCACGGGGTACATGATGGTGTGCTCCATGATCCCCGCCACGGCTCCGGCCACCATGTGCGTGCCGAGCGCGACGCTGCTGGGCAGGCTCTCGTAGTCCTCGCTGTCCGCCAGCCCGGCCCCGGCGGCGGCGGGGGGCCCGGGGCCCGGCGGGGCGGCGGCGCTGCCCGCCATGGCACAGCCCAGCTCCATCCGCCGGCACCGGGGCCGCGGGCCGGGCTGGGACACCGGTACCGGGGGTGGGGGGGGGCTGAGAGGGGCACTGGGACCGCGCGCCGCCCAACCGCCTTTAAAGCCGTGCTCGCCACGCCCATCCCCGCCTCGCCAATCAGCGCGGCGCGCATTCGTGACATCGCTGGGCGGGAAAGTGATTGGCAGGAATATTAACCAATAGAAGGTGAGAAGCGAGAAGCAAAGAGCTGTGATTGGCTGTAGTAGTGGATGATGGGCGGGGCGTAGCCCTGAGGGCGGGTGCGTTGTGGCGGCGCCGTGAGGGGGACGCGGCCGTGGAGGTGTAACTGTCACCTGCAGCGGCCGGCGCGGTGTCACAGCGAGCCACGGGCGGCGGTTTGGGTCTGCCTGAGGGGGAAAGTGTGCTAACCCCGCGGTGCTGCCATGGGGAAAGCTGAGGGCGAGCAAAGGGAAAGGTGTGCTAACCCCGCGGTGCTGCCACGGGGAAAGCTGAGGACCAGGAAAGGGAAAGGTGTGCTAACCCCGCGGTGCTGCCACGGGGAAAGCTGGGGCGAGCAAAAGGAGATGGAGCCCTCCTGTTGTCGGAGGGGTTTTAGTCGCTGCCGGACGGTGCCTGGATGGTGGCACGGCTGGGACTGCCGGCGTGTCACCTCTGCACGTCCCCCGGCAGAGCCCCTCAAAGCTGGCACCGAGCCCTTGTGTCGGGACGGGCACCCTCGTGCCAGGGTCCCCCTGCAGTCACCCCCGGTGGAGCCGGGCAAGGTGCAGTCAGACCTGGAGATGGAGATTCCATGGGCAAAGGGGCTGTGCTCTGTGCAGGGACACCAAAGCAGCCCCAAATTGCCCCCAAAGCAGCCCAAATTTGTGCCCAAAGCAGCCCCAAAGAAGCCCTAAATTGTGCCCAACGCAGCCCTAAATTGTGCCTAAAGCAGCCCCAAAATAGCCCCAAATTGTGCCCATAGCAGCCCTAAATTGTGCTCAAAGCAGCCCCAAATTGTCCCAAAACAGCCCCAAATCAGCCCCAAAGTGTCCCCAAAGCAGCCCCAAAGTGTCCCCAAAGCTCCCACTCCGAGCTCCCCTCATGTCCCTGCTCCCCAAAACCGCTTCTCTTCCTTCCCATTTTCCAGGATTTCCTCGTCCCACCACCAAACCACCCCAAGCCAGGTGAATTTGGTGCTCCCCAGGAGGAGGAAGCAAAGTCTCTGTGGCCCAGGGAGCAGCCCTGACTTTTATTTCATCCCTCCCCAAAGGATAATTTGGAATTCGACCTTGCAGGGAAAAGGAGGTGTTGCATGAACTCCAATCAAGGTTAACCATTCCTGTGACACTGCCAGGGCAATTTATTGCTGTGTGGGCCTTGGGAAGGAGGAAAACCCTCTCAGAGGCTGGAAGAAGCAGGAAAATGAAGCGTTGGGTTTGGAAATGAGGTGAGAAAATCCAGGTGTGGTCACATCCTGGGTACCTGGAGTCCCTGTGGGAACACGGAGCTGCTGCAGAAAATAACAATAAATGGCATTGTCACGCATGGGACTCGCTCCTGATTGATTCTGGGGACCTGGCAGCATTTCCTGCACTTGGCAAAAACCCTCTCCAGGATGTGGGTGTTGCAGAATGAGCCATTCGTGGGGTGCAGGGAAAACTTGGGACGCTCAATATGAGATCAGCAAGCTCCGTTTATTGAAGGGAGCCTCAGACCCTTATACAGCAAGTAATAACTGGTGAATATTCTGTAATTTACACCGTCCATTGGCCACACCACAACATCAACTCTTCCCCATTCCTTAAGAGTTCCATCTCCCTTTTCTCGTGTCTCTTTCACTATTTGTTATCATACTACAGCTAAACCCAAAACCACGCTATCTTGCAAGTGCAAGACTTAAAATTAACCACAGCCTTGTACTTTTCCAATTCTTAGCGACTCTCCCAACATGTGGGAGAGCTGGAGGTGACAGCCAGCTGCTGTCCCAGCCATCCCCATCCCCGTGCAGAGCTGAGAGTGTCAAACCCTTCAGGAACACAACATTTAACCCAGCAATTGCTCCAATCTCCCCTTTTCAGCCTCTGGGAGAAGCCATGGGATCACCACGCCTTTATTTCCTTGGGGAGAGACCAGAGCTGTGCTGCTGGCAGGGCTCGGCACCGTGTTTTCCTCATGAAATGACATTTAAATTTCATGTTTTCCTCATGAAATGACATTTAAATTTCATGTTTTCCTCATGAAATTACATTTAAATTTCATGTTTTCCACATGAAATGACATTTAAATTCAACAGAGAACCACAATCCCCAGAGCAAAGCAGGCACAGGAACCTCCCTTACTGAGACCCAAGGAAATAAAACTGGCAGGGACACATTTCCCAGCATTGCTCCACAGCCTTTATCGAGGTTTTCCTCTCCCTGAGCAAGAACTTTAATCTCCTTCCCGTGGAATTAGAGGCACCTTAATGAGCCCTTTCTCCTGCACTCTCAGGTGGAGCTCCCTGCTAATGACCTGGATCAGGCTGCAATTCTATTTCCAGGTTATATTTTAACCCTGGAGCGGTGCCATGAAGAATCTTCTGCTCCAAAGCTCAGCCTGAGGGGTTCCCCCTGTTCCTGGGGATGGGGTTATCCATGATTTCTGCCAGGGAAATGGGGCAGACAGGTGTGGGAAATAAATCTTTAAAGTTTGATAGAAAATTCCTATAATATTCCCAGGTTGTGGCCGGGAAAAGGAGGAAGAGGAGCAGCCTGTGGCTCTGGGATGGATTTCTGCCATCCCTCAGCTTCCCTGGAAAAGCTTCCTGAGGGACCAGGCTCGTGCAAGGACTCCCTGTCCTCCCTTCCTTCCCATTTCCCATTTCCCATCATCTCCTTCTTCCACCACCAAACCACCCCAAGCCGGGTGAATTTGGTGCTCTCCAGGAGGAGGAAGAGGCAAAGCCTTTGTGGCTCAGGGAGCAGCCCTGACTTTTATTTCATTCATTTGGAATCCAACCCCTGCACCCCACCCTGGAGCTCCCCGGCCTTGGGAGCCCCAAATTCCATGGCAGCAGAAACAGGGAGCGCTCAAAGCACCTTTGGGCTGCAAAGCCTCAGCCTGGGGGTGCCCAGGGACACTTGGGTGGGCTGGGGGTGACCTGGGACAGTGGGACGTGTCCCAGGGGTGGCACTGCATGGGAGTGAAGGTCCCTTCCCACCCAAACCATTCCAGGACTTTGTTTTCCCCAGCAGGAACAGCCCTGGACACTGGGAATGGGCTGGGCAGGAGAGCCTGAGGGGCAGGAGCCAGGGAATGCCAGGGAGCAGAGTTGGGTGGATTTTGGGAAGGAATTCCTGCCTGGCATGGAATTCCCAGAGCAGCTGGGGCTGGCCATGGATCCCTGGAAGTGCCCAAGGCCAGGGACATCAAATCAGCCCCAAACTGTGTCCCAAAGAGCCCCAAATTGTGCCCAAAATCAGCCCCAAATTGTGCCCAAAACCGGCCCCAAATTGTGCCCAAAGCTGCCCCAAACTGTGCCCAAAATCAGCCCCAAATTGTGCCCAAAGCTGCCCCAAATTGTGCCCAAAACCAGCCCCAAATTGTGCCCAAAACCAGCCCCAAATTGTGCCCAAAACCGGCCCCAAATTGTGCCCAAAATCGGCCCCAAACTGTGCCCAAATCCGCCCCAAATTGTGCCCAAAATCAACCCCAAATTGTGCCCAAAATCAGCCCCAAATTGTGCCCAAAATTGGCCCCAAATTGTGCCCAAAACCAGCCCCAAATTGTGCCCAAAATCAACCCCAATTCTGTCCAAATCAGTCCCAAATTGTGCCCAAAATCGGCCCCAAATTGTGCCCAAATCCGGCCCCAAATTGTGACCAAAATCAACCCCAATTGTGTCCAAATCAGTCCCAAATTGTGCCCAAATCAGCCCAAATTGTGCCCAAAACTGCCCAAATTGTGCCCACAGCAGCCCTTTCCTGTTCCTTTCTTTTTCCTTTCCTTATTCCTTTCCCCTTTCTCTCTTCACCTTTCCTTTCCCCTTCTCTTTTTCTTTCCTTATTCCATTCCCTTTTCCCCTTCTCTTTTTCCTTTCCTTTTTCCTTTCCCCTTTCCCTTCTCTTTTCAACTTTCCTTTCTGCTTCCCTCTTCCTTTTTTCCTTTCCTTATTCCATCCCTTTCTCCTTTTCCCTTCACTTTTTCCTTTCCTATTCCTTCCCTCCTTCCAACCCAAACCATCCCATGAACCCACAACCTCACCATCCACACCCCAGCCAGTCCCAAAAAGCAGAGTTCCCAAAAGTTCACCCTCATCCCTGAACAAATCCAGGAATTTTCCAGCCCAAACCTTCCAGGGAATCAGCCACAGCCCCAAGGATGGGGCCAGAGCTCCCTCTGCACCCTCATTCCCAAATAAATCCAGGAATTTTCCAGCCCCAAGGATGGGGCAGCAGCTTTGTCCTAGACCCTCATTCCCAAATAAATCCAGGAATTTTCCAGCCTCAAACATCCAGGAATCAGCCACAGCCCTGAGGATGGGGCAGCAGCTTTGTCCTAGACCCTCATTCCCAAACAAATCCAGGAATTTTCCAGCCCCCAGGATGGGGCCGAGCTCCTTCCTACACCCTCATTCCCAAATAAATCCAGGAATTTCCAGCCCCAAGGTTGGGGCAGCAGCTCCTTCCTACACCCTCATTCCCAAATAAATCCAGGAATTTTCCAGCCCCAAACCATCCAGGAATCAGCCACAGCCCCAAGGACGGGGCAGAGCTCCCTCCTGCACCCTCATTCCCAAATAAATCCAGGAATCAGCCTGGGCTGGGGCCGAACTCCTTCCTACACCCTCATTCCAAATAAATCCAGGAATTTTCCAGCTCCGAGGATGGGGCAGCAGCTTCTTCCTGCACCCTCATTCCCAAACAAATCCAGGAATTTTCCAGCCCCCAGGATGGGGCAGCTCCCTCCTGCAGCCTGGAGCAGCTGTGGGACAGCAGGGACAGAACCCAGAGCCAGGAATTCTGGAGAAAGGAGAACCCAAACAGGGGGAAGAAGGCCCAGAGGAGGAACCCAGGCAGGGGGAGGGAGGTTCTGCAGGGCTGGGGCAGCACCCACAGCCCCTGAGCACCTCCCAGCTGATAAGAAGCACCTGCAGCTCCTTATCTCAGCCCTCCCAGAGGCTGCAGCCTTGTTGATTAAGGCAGCAGTGCCCAGCTGCGAGGTGGGCACCCAAACTGGGCGTTATCTGCTGCACCCAGGGGTTTGTGTTCGCATCTTTGGCACTTTGCAAATCTCCAGCTTCTCTCCAACAGCTGAGCCCCCACCTGCCTCGGGGGGGTTTATCCTCCCCCACCAGCAGCAAATTCAAAGTTGTTTTGTTTTAAAAAAAAAAAATTAAAAAGGGTGTTTTCAGCATCAGATATTGGGTGGTTTTCTTCCCCGGGCATGGAATTCCCACAGGAGCTGTGGAAGTGTCCAAGCCTGGAACGTCCTGGGGTAGTGGAACCAACCCAAGCCATTCCAGGATTTTTAATGTGGAAAGGAAATTCCCTGGTTTATGGCATTCTAGAAAGGCTTTAGAAGAGGGATCACAGCAAATATAAATGGTGGATTTGATTTTAGTCTTATTTGCAGCACAGCCAGCTGGAATTTTATGTCCTCACTGCTTTTTTTGGCAAGTTTGGGTGCCAGATCCTCATAGGAAAGACAGATTCCAGGTGGGAATAAATTCATTATTCCAGGGACACAGACCAGCCCATTCCAGCACATCCTTCCTTAAAAACACCCAGAATGCCCCAAAAATACAAATTTAACCCCAAGTCTGGAGCTCTTTCCCAGCCCCAAAATACAAATTTACCTCCAAGTCTGGAGCTCCTTCCCTGGCCCAAAATTACAAATTTAACCCCAAGTCTGCCCCTCTTTCCCTGCCCCAAAATACAAATTTAAGCCCAAATCTGGAGCTCTTTCCCAGCCCCAAAATTATAAATTTAACCCCAAATCTGTAACTCCTTCCCAACCCCAAAATTACAAATTTAACCCCAAGTCTTGAGTTCTTTCTCAGCCCCAAAATTACAAATTTACCTCCAAGTCTGGAGCTCTTTCCCAGCCCCAAAATTACAAATTTAACCCCAAATCTGGAGTTCTTTCTCAGCCCCAAAATTACAAATTTAACCCCAAGTCTGCACCTCCTTCCCAACCCCAAAATTACAAATTTAACCCCAAATCTGGAGCTCCTTCCCTGTCCCAAAATACAAATTTAACCCCAAATCTGCACCTCTTTCCCAGCCCCAAAATACAAATTTACCTCCAAGTCTGGAGCTCTTTCCCAGCCCCAAAATACAAATTTATCTTCATGTCTGGAGATCTTTCCCAGCTCCAAAATTACAAATTTAACCCCAAATCTGCCCCTCTTTCCCAGCCCCAAAATACAAATTTAACCCCAAGTCTGGAGCTCTTTCCCAGCCCCAAAATACAAATTTAACCCCAAATCCGGAGATCTTTCCCTGGCCCAAAATTACAAATTTACCCCAAGTCTGCCCCTCTTTCCCAGCTCCAAAATTACAAATTTAACCCTGAATCTGGAGCTCTTTCCCAGCCCCAAAATTATAAATTTAACGCCAAGTCTGGAGCTCTGTCCCAGCCCCAAAATACAAATTTAACCCCAAATCTCTTTCCCAGCCCCATCCTGAGCTCCATCCCTGGAAATGATCCAGCCTGGATTTTCCGCGGAATGGAGATCCAGGGAGATTCATCTGCTTGGAAACCTGACGTGTCCCAGTTATTTTTTTTTTTTTTTATCTTTACATTTGCAAACTCCAGGAATAAAAACAAACAAATTCTGTTTTGTCTTCGGGGCGGCCTGACCCACTTTGGGAGCAGCAGCTCCTGCTCTGACGCCTCAGTGAGGCGCTGCTGTTGGGATTGGTGCTAGAAAATCCCAAAAAACAGAAATTCCTGCTCTGCCACAAGCTCAGGGTTAGGGATTAATGAATTTGAGGTGCTGCTGTTGGGACTGGGGCTGGAAAATCATGGAAAAACAGAAATTCCTGCTCTGCTACAAGCTCAGGGTAGGGATTAATGAACTTGAGGTGCTGCTGTTGGGATTGGGGCTAGAAAATCCCAAAAAACAGAAATTCCTGCTCTGCCACAAGCTCAGGGTAGGGATTAATGAATTTGAGGTGCTGGTGTTGGGATCAGGGCTGAAAAATCGCAGAAAACAGAAATTCCTGCTCTGCTATAAACTCAGGGTTAGGGATTAATGAATTTGAGGTGCTGCTGTTGGGATTGGGGCTGTAAAATCATGGAAAAACAGAAATTCCGGCTCTGCTACAAGCTCAGGACAGGGAATAATGCTGGTGTTGGGATCAGTGGTGGGAAATCACAGAAAACAGAAATTCCTGTTCTGACACAAGCTCAGGATAAGGATTAATGCACTTGGGGTGCTGCTGTTGGGATTGGTGCTGGAAAATCATGGAAAAACAGGAATTCCTGCTCTGCTATAAACTCAGGGTAGGGATTAATGCATTTGAGGTGCTGCTGTTGGGATTGGTGCTGGAAAATCCCAAAAACCAGAAATTCCTGCTCTGGGTAGGGATTAATGCACATTTTATCCCCCTAAAAAGTGATGGAGCCCATCAGAAAGAAACAATTTGATGTTTGGAATGTGGGCAGAGCAGGA
Source organism: Artemisiospiza belli (assembly GCA_021963965.1). Taxonomy (NCBI): domain Eukaryota; kingdom Metazoa; phylum Chordata; class Aves; order Passeriformes; family Passerellidae; genus Artemisiospiza; species Artemisiospiza belli. Next base: position 3,422,550 of record JAKDEW010000046.1, on the reverse strand, counting down.
TCGCTCCCAGCTTTAACCATTCCCTGAACTTTCTCAGCACCCATGAGGTGATGCCCAGCAAAGAAAATTGGAGAGAATGGAGCCCTGATGTTCTCCAGGGGTTTTTCCAGCCCCAAACCATCCCAAAATGGGAAGGGGCAGCTCCAGCCCCTCTGACTTTGCACAGCTTTGGGAGAAAGGTGTGGGCTGCAGGAATGGTGTTGGAATGGGATTGGAAAATCATGGAAAACAGGAATTCCTGCTCTGCCACAAACTCAGGGCAGGGAATATTACTGCTGTTGGGATCAGTGCTGGAAAATCCCAAAAACGAGAAATTCCTGCTCTGGGTAGGGATTAATGCACATTTTATCCCCCTAAAAAGTGATGGAGCCCATCAGAATGAAACAATTTGATGTTTGGAATGTGGGCAGAGCAGGATCGCTCCCAGCTTTAACCATTCCCTGAACTTTCCCCAACATTCCCAGAATTCCAGCCCCTCTGACTTTGTGCAGCTTTGAGGGAAAGGTGTGGAATCCAGGAATGGTGTTGGAATGGGATTGGGGCTGGGAAATCACGGAAAAACAGAAATTCCTGCTGTGCAACAAGCTCAGGGTTAGGGATTAATGAACTTGAGATGCTACTGTTGGGATTGGGGCTGGAAAATCATGGAAAAACAGAAATTCCTGCTCTGCCACAAGCTCAGGGTTAGGGATTAATGAATTTGAGGTGCTGCTGTTGGGATTGGGGCTGTAAAATCATGGAAAAACAGAAATTCCTGCTCTGCTATAAACTCAGGGTAGGGATTAATGCATTTGAGGTGCTGCTGTTGGGATTGGTGCTGGAAAATCCCAAAAACCAGAAATTCCTGCTCTGGGTAGGGATTAATGCACATTTTATCCCCCTAAAAAGTGATGGAGCCCATCAGAAGAAACAATTTGATGTTTGGAATGTGGGCAGAGCAGGATCGCTCCCAGCTTTAACCATTCCCTGAACTTTCTCAGCACCCATGAGGTGATGCCCAGCAAAGAAAATTGCAGAGAATTGAGCCCTGATGTTCTCCAGGGGTTTTTCCAGCCCCAAACCATCCCAAAATGGGAAGGGGCAGCGCTGGAGCTCCTGCAGATCCAGGCAGGGAGCTGCAATCCCTCTGACTTCGTGCAGCTTTGAGGGAAAGGGGTGGAATCCAGGAATGGTGTTGGAATGGGATTGCGGCTGGGAAGTCACGGAAAACAGAAATTCCTGCTCTGCCACAAGCTCAGGATTAGGGATTAATGCATTTGAGGTGCTGCTGTTTGGATTAGGGCTGTAAAATCATGGAAAACAGGAATTCCTGCTCTGCTACAAGCTCAGGATAAGGATTAATGAACTTTTTAGCCCCCTAAAAAAGTGGTGGAGCCCATGAGAATGAAACAATTTGATGTTTGGAATGTGGGCAGAGCAGGATCGCTCCCAGCTTTAACCACATTCCCTTTCTCAGCAGCCGTGAGGTGATGCCAGGGAGAGTCACCAGCAATGAAAATTGCAGAGAATTGAGCCGTGATGTTCTCCAGGGGTTTTTCCAGCCCCAAACCATCCCAACATGGGAAGGGGCAGCGCTGGAGCTCCAGCAGATCCAGGCAGGGAGCTCCAATCCCTCTGACTTCGTGCAGCTTTGAGGGAAAGGGGTGGAATCCAGGAATGGTGTTGGAATGGGATTGGGGCTGGGAAATCACGGAAAACAGAAATTCCTGCTCTGCAACAAGCTCAGGACAGGGAATAATGCTGGTGTTGGGATCAGTGGTGGGAAATCACAGAAAACTGGAATTCCTGCTCTGCTACAAGCTCAGAGTCAGGGATTAATGAATTTGAGGTGCTGCTGTTGGGATTGGGGCTGGAAAATCATGGAAAAACAGAAATTCCAGCTCTGACACAAGCTCAGGATAAGGATTAATGCACTTGGGGTGCTGCTGTTGGGATTAGGGCTGAAAATTCACAGAAAACAGAAATTCCTGCTCTGCCACAAGCTCAGAGTTAGGGATTAATGCATTTGAGGCGCTGCTGCTGGGATTGGAGCTGGAAAATCACGGCAAACAGGAATTCCTGCTCTGCCACAAGCTCAGGGCAGGGATTCACGGGGTTCTTTGCCCCCAGAAGTGCTGGAGCCCATCAGAAGGAAACAATTGGGGCGTGTGGGCAGAGCAGGATCGTTCCCAGCTTTCCCCACATTCCTGAACTTTCTCCTTCGTGCCTGAGTCACCCAGGGATCGCTTTCACCGCCGGGATTTTGTGTAGCGTCACCACAGCGTCACCAGCAAAGAAAGAAATCGCAAAGAACCGAGCCCTGATGTTCTCCAGGGGGTTTTCCAGCCCCAAACCATCCCAGGATGGGAAAAGGCAGCGCTGGAGCTCAGCCCCCCCGAGTTCAAGGTGCGACTGCCGGAATTTCCGAATTTCCCTTCAGCGCTCACATAACCTGACCTCATTCCCCTCCCCGAGCAGGGCACAGGGAGAGGCAGAGCCGCCGTGTGTAATTAAAGCTGCTTTGGGATTATTATTTCCTGCACCTAAATTGTTTTGGTTTGGTTTGGTTTTATTTTCCCAACTCGTCTTTCTGGTTTGGAGCCCTGGGGGAACAATGGGAGGCGCAGCTGGAGGTGATTCTGGGAGGGGTTGGTGGCACCGGGCAGAGGTGGAGCTGCTGGGCTTGTCCTGGGCTGGTCCTGGGTTTGTATCCAGAAATCAGCACAATTCGAGGCAGAAAGGAGGGGAAAAACCTGGTCTGGGATGAGGGGAGGGGAAGGGAAGGGAAGGGAAGGGAAGGGAAGGGAAGGGAAGGGAAGGGAAGGGAAGGGAAGGGAAGGGAAGGGAAGGGAAGGGAAGGGAAGGGAAGGGAAGGGAAGGGGAAAGGGAAGGGGAAAAAGGGGAAAGGGAAGGGGAAAGAGGAGAGGAGAGGAGAGGAGAGGAGAGGAGAGGAGAGGAGAGGAGAGGAGAGGAGAGGAGAGGAGAGGAGAGGAGAGGAGAGGAGAGGAGAGGAGAGGAGAGGAGAGGAGAGGAGAGGAGAGGAGAGGAGAGGAGAGGAGAGGAGAGGAGAGGAGAGGAGAGGAGAGGGGAAAAGAAAGGAAAAGGAAAAGGAAAGGAAAAAGAAAAGGAAAGGAAAAAGGAAAGGAAAGGAAAAGGAAAAGGAAAGGAAAAGGGAAAGGAAAAAGAAAAGGAAAGGAAAGGAAAAGAAAGGGTCTGGGGAGATTTCAGAGCAGTTCCCCGGAGCCTAAAAGGGGTTCCAGGAGAGCTGGACAGGTTCTTGGGACAAAGGATGGAGGGATGGCACACATTCCAGGATACAAGAATATAAACATCAGAAGGCTTAGAAAATCTCAAAAAATCAGGGCGACAATCTATCAATTATTTTACAGCAGCTTCTGACCTGTTTGTAACAGGGAACCCTTCCAGCCCCCTCCCCTGCACCCGCACACCCCGGCTGCTCCCATGGGATCCCCGGATCCCCGCAGGATGCAGCGGCCCCGGCAGGGACAGGGAGCCCGTGAGGGCTCAGCAGTGGCCTGGCCTGGCCATGTCCCAGGGAGCCCGTGAGGGCACAGCAGTGACCTGGCCGTGTCCCAGGGAGCCCGTGAGGGCACAGCAGTGGCCTGGCCGTGTCCCAAGGAGCCCGTGAGGACACAGCAGTGGCCTGGCCGTGTCCCTGGGAGCCCGTGAGGGCTCAGCAGTGACCTGGCCGTGTCCCAGGGAGCCCGTGAGGGCTCAGCAGTGGCCTGGCTGTGTCCCAGGGAGCCCGTGAGGGCACAGCAGTGGCCTGGCTGTGTGCCAGGGAGCCCGTGAGGGCTCAGCAATGGCCTGGCTGTGTCCCAGGGAGCCCGTGAGGGCTCAGCAGTGGCCTGGCCGTGTCCCGGGGAGCCCATGAGGGCACAGCAGTGACCTGGCCATGTCCCAGGGAGCCCGTGAGGGCACAGCAGTGACCTGGCCGTGTGCCAGGGAGCCCATGAGGGCACAGCAGTGACCTGGCCTGGCCGTGTCCCTGGGAGCCCATGAGGGCTCAGCAGTGACCTGGCCGTGTCCCAGGGAGCCCGTGAGGGCACAGCAGTGGCCTGGCCGTGTCCCAGGGAGCCCGTGAGGGCACAGCAGTGGCCTGGCCGTGTCCCAGGGGTGATTCCCCCTTGCAGAAGCCCCAAACGCTGCTCCCGCTCCCCGCTGTGCCCAGCCCAGATCGGCCCGGGCTGTCCCGCATTGCCCCAGCGGGGTTGGGCAAACTCCTCCTGCCACACCTGGGCAGCGCCACTGCGGACTGAGAGACCTTGGCCTTGATCGGTTCCACTCCTTCCCTTTTCCCTTCCTTCCCTTTCCCTTATTCCTTTTCCTCTCCTTATTCTTTTCCCCTTCCCTTTTATTTTCCTTATTCCTTTCCCCTTTCCCTTCTCTTTTCGACTTACCTTTCTCCTTTCCTTATTCCTTTCCCCTTCACTTTTTCCTTTCCTATTAATTCCCTTTTTCCTTCCCCCTTTCCTTATTCCTTTTCCCTTTCCTTTCCTTATTCCATTCCCCCTTTTCCCCTTATCTTTTTCCTTTCCCCTTCCCTTTTCTTTTTCCTTATTCCATTCCCCTTTTCCTTCTCTTTTCAACTTTCCTTTTTCCTTTCCCCTTCCCTTTTCCTTATTCCTTATTCCTTTCCCCTTTCCCTTCTCTTTTCAACTTTCATTTCTCCTTTCCTTATTCCTTTCCCCTTCATTTTTTCCTTTCCTTATTCCATCCCTTTTTCCTTTCCTCTTCACTTTTTCCTTTCCTATCTTTTCCTTATTCCTTTCCCCTTTCTTTATTCCTTTTATTTTTCCTTTTCCTTATACCTTATTCCTTTCCTTTTTCCTTTCCTTATTCCATTCCCCTTTTTTGTCTTCTTTTTTTCCTTTCCTCTTCCCTTTTCTTTTCCTTATTCCATTCCCCTTTCCTTTCTCTTTTCAACTTTCCTTTCTCCTTTCCTTATTCCTTCCCTTTCCTTTTCCTTATTCCTTCCCTTTTTCCTTTCCCCTTCCCTTTTCTTTTCCTTATTCCTTTCCCCTTTCCCTTCTCTTTTCAACTTTCCTTTCTCCTTTCCTTTTCCTTATTCTTTCCCTTTTTCCATTCCCCATTCCTTTATCTTTTAAACTTTCCCCTTTCCTTATTCCTTCAATTTTTCCTTTCCCTTATTCCTTTTTCTTTCCCTTATTCCCTTTTCCCTTCTCCTTTCCTTATTCCTTCCCTTTTCCCTCATTCCCTCCCCTCCCGGGATAATTTCCCACCCCAAATTCCTCTCCTGCCCCTCCTGGGATGGATCCCACCCCCAGCCCCACTTTCCCTGCAAATCCCCGATTTTATTCCCATTTTTTCCACCTCATCCTGCCCAGGAGAAACTTTTCCATTTCTCCGGAGGATCCCGGAGCGGGCACAGGCGGTGCTGCCGCTCAGTGGCAAAATGCAGAATTCCCCTTTTCCCCATGGAATTTCTTCCCCTTCCTTGTTTTTTTAAAAATAAAATTAATGTATTTATTCGTTAGATCCTAAATATCGAGATATTTATTACAGCTGCTACAACCATTGGATAACTGTAACAATATAATTCAAAATATCTGCATAGTGATAGCTATAAATTGAATTTATTCCAAACTATTGACACATGTATAAGTTTATTTCAAAATATTGACACTTTGATCGCTATAAATTTAAAATATTTCAAAATATTGGCACATTTATAGCTATAAAATTTTTTGACACATTTATAAGTATAAATTTTATATAATTCAAAATATTGATACATTTATGAGTACAAATGTAATATATTTCAAAATATTGACACATTTACAGCTATAAACTTTATATATTTCAAAATATTGACACATAAGTATAAATTTTATATATTTCAAAATATTGACACGTTTATAAGTATAAATTTTATATATTTCAAAATATTGACACACTTATAGCTATGAATTTTATAAATTTCAAAATCTTGACACATTTATAAGTATAAATTTTATATATTTCAAAACAGTAACACATATCTATAAATTTTACATATTTCAAAACATTGGCACCGTTATATCTATGAACTTTATATATTTCAAAATATTGACACATAAGTATAAATTTTATATATTTCAAAATATTGACACAGTTATAGCTATGAATTTTATAAATTTCAAAATATTGACACATTTATAAGTATAAATTTTATATATTTCAAAATAGTAACACATATCTATAAATTTTATATATTTCAAAATATTGGCACCGTTATAGCTATAAATTTAATATCTTTCAAAATATTGACACATTTTGGCTATAAATGTTACATATTTCAAAATATTGACACAGTTATAGCTATGAATTTAATCTATTTCAAAATATTGACACATTTTTAGCTATGAACTTTATATATTTCAAAATATTGACACATTTTTAGCTATAAATTTAATATATTTCAAAATATTGACACAATTTTAGCTATGAACTTTATATATTTCAAAATAGTAACACAGTTATAGCTAGGAATTTTACATATTTCTCATTTTTGGCATATTTTTACCCACAGATTCCTATTTGTGCCGTTAACTGTTTTTATAGCGATTTCTGCCCGGTTTTACCGGCAGGGCACCCAGCTCCCCTGGCCACGCCCCCTTACCGTGACCACGCCCCCAAAGCCACGCCCCCGGGGAATCCCCTCTCGGCCCTACCGTGACGTCAGTGCGCTCTGCGTCACGTCCGGCGGCGCACCCGGAAGTGGCGTGGGGCCGGTTGCCATGGGGCGGCCCGGGAGGTGAAGTTGGGGGAGAGAGAGAAGGGGGGGGAAACACCGGGAATGGGGACGGGAATGGGAACGGGAATGGGAATGGGAATGGGGACGGGAATGGGAATGGGAACGGGGATGGGAATGGGGATGGGAACGGGAATGGGGATGGGGACGGGAATGGGAACGGGAATGGAGATAGGGATGGGAATGGGGACGGGAATGGGAACGGGAATGGGGATGGGAATGGGGATGGGGATGGGAATGCGATGGGAATGGGAATGGGAATGGGGACGGGAATGGGAATGGGGACGGGAATGGAGATAGGGATGGGAATGGGGACGGGAACGGGAATAGGATCGGGAATGGGAATGGGATTGGGAATGGCAACGGGATAGGACTGGGATCAGGAGTGGCACAGGGATCGGGAATGGGAACGGGAATGGGACTGGGAATGAAAATGGGATCGATAATGGGATCGGGATCGGGAATGGGATCGGGACCAGGATCGCCGCAGGGTTCGGGGGGAGCCGAGCCGAGCCGAGCCCTGCGGGATGGTGGCGGCCGTGGGGAGCTGCACCAGCTCGTTCCGCTCCGCGTCCCTTCCCCGTCCCTTCCTCGTCCTTGCCTCCATCCCATTCTCTCATCCCTTTCCCTCACCCTGTTCTCTCCATCCCGATCCCCCCATCCCATTCCCTGATCCCGTTCTCTCATCCTGTTTCCCTCATCCCATTCCCCCATCCCGTTATTCCCTCACCCCGTTGTTTCCTCACCCCTGTTGTTCCCCATCCCGTTGTTTCCTCCATCCGGATCCCTCCGTCCCATTCTCTCATCCCGTTTCCCTCATCCCGCTGTTCCCTCATCCCATTCCCCTATTCCGTTATTCCCCCATCCTTCCCCTATCCCGTTATTCCCCCATCCCTTTCCCTCACCCCATTGTTCCCCATCCCGGTGTTCTCTGTCCCCTCCGGCTCCGCTCCCGGGCTCGGGATCTCCCCTCAGGCGGGGAAGGAGGGACAGCCCCGGCTGTGTCCCTCGGCTGAATTCCCGCATTTCCTTGGCTCCTTTGGGGTTCTGCTGGTGCTTGGGGTCCCGGAATCCCGGGATGCTTTGGGTGGGAAGGACCTGAAACAGAACCTGAAACAGGACCTGAAACAGAACCTGAAACAGGACCTGAAACAGGACCTGAAATCCCATCGAGCCCCAAGCCCGGCACCTCCCGGGATCCAGGGGCAGCCCCGGCTCCTCTGGGAATCCCAGCCCAGCCCGAGGGCATTCAGTGCTTCCATCCCCTCTGGATCCCTGTTTTCCTTTGGATTCCTGAATTCCTTACCTGGGAAAGGGAAGGGAAGGGAAGGGAAGGGAAGGGAAGGGAAGGGAAGGGAAGGGAAGGGAAGGGAAGGGAAGGGAAGGGAAGGGAAGGGATGTCCCAGGGAATCAGCTGCCTTGCTTTTCCCTCAGGAGCAGAGCAGGGATGGCCCAGGGGAGCTCGGCTGTTCCTGGTCCCTCCGAGGTCACCGGCTGAGGCTCCACAGCTCCTGCTGCTGCTGCCCCATCCCAAAATGGGCAGGTAAGGATCCCAGAGGGACTGTGGACTGTGGGAAGGACAGGGAACCTAATCAGGAATTCCAGCATGGGAATGGTGTCCTGAGTGCTCTCAATCCACAGCAAAATCCTGGAGTGGGTTGGGTTGGAGGGGGCCATAAGGATCATCCCACCCCTGCCATGGCAGGGACAGCTCCCACTGCCCCAGATTGCTCCAGCCTGGCCTTGGGCACTGCCAGGGATCCAGGGGCAGCCACAGCTCCCTGGGAATTCCATCCCAGCCCCTCCTCACCCTCACAGCCAGGAATTCCTCCCCAGTATCCCATCCATTCCTGCCCTGTGGCACTGGGAGCCATTCCCAGTGTCCCATCCCTCCATCCTTTGTCCCAGGTCCCTCTCCAGCTCTCCTGGAGCCCCGTTCAGGCCCTGGGGAACTGCCCTGAGGTTCTCCCAGATTTCTCCAGGATCATTCCCAGATTTCCATTCCCTGAATCCCAAGCCAGGCTTTTCCCTCTTTTCTGCCCATAATTTTCCTGAGACTTCGAAAGAAAGCCAGGAGATAAAAAGGAGCTGCAGCTCCAAAGCCAGCAAATCCCAGGGGATCCTTCCATCCTCCTCAGCCCCAAACCCAGCAAATCCCATGGGATCCTCCTCAGCCCCAAAGCCAGCAAATCCCATGGGATCCTTCCATCCTCCTCAGCCCCAAAGCCAGCAAATCCCATGGGATCCTCCTCAGCCCCAAAGCCAGCAAATCCCATGGGATCCTTCCATCCTCCTCAGCCCCAAAGCCAGCAAATCCCAGGGGATCCTTCCATCCTCCTCAGCCCCAAAGCCAGCAAATCCCATGGGATCCTCCTCAGCCCCAAAGCCAGCAAATCCCAGGGGATCCTTCCATCCTCCTCAGCCTCACTCCCAGGCACTCCCACACTTCAGGATCCCATCCCAGCCCCTCCCCACCCTCCGGGCAGGAATTTTCCCTGCTTTTAGCACCAAATCCATCCCTCAATCCGCTCGTTTCTCCCTTGGCGTTCCAGGATCAGCATCTCGTGCCTGCTCCCGGCCTCGTGGCACTTCAGCCTCTCTCCCGTGGGCTGTCCCCGCATCCTGAACTCGTCCCTGCGGCAGCTGCTGCTCCTGGGGGCGGCCGCGGCCGCGGCGGCGCTGCTGCTCTGCTCCCTGCTGGTGGTGCGGGGCAAGCACCGGGACGGGAAATTCCACAGGTGAGGGAATCCTTGGGAATGGGGAAATGCTGCTCTGCTCCCTGCTGGTGGTGCGGGGCAGGCACCGGGACGGGAAATTCCACAGGTGAGAGAGCAGGGAATTCCATGGGAATGGGGAAATGGAACCTGGGGGAATGGGGAATTGCTGCTCTGCTCCCTGCTGGTGATCGAGGACAGGAAATTCCACAGGTGAGAGGGAGAGAATTCCATGGAAATGGAGGGAATCCTTGGGAATGGGGAAATGCTGCTCTGCTCCCTGCTGGTGATCCAGGGCAAGCACCGGGACAGCGGGAGATTCCAGAGGTGAGAGAGCAGGGAATCCTTGGGAAACAGGGAATCGGGAATTGCTGCTCTGCTCCCTGCTGGTGGTGCGGGGCAAGCACCGGGACGGGAAATTCCACAGGTGAGAGAGCAGGGAATTCCATGGGAATGGGGAAATGCTGCTCTGCTCCCTGCTGGTGATCCAGGATGGGAAATTCCACAGGTGAGAGGGCAGGGAATCCTTAGGAATGGAGGGAATGGAGTCTGGGGAATGGGGAAATGCTGCTCTGCTCCCTGCTGGTGGTGCGGGGCAGGAACCGGGATGGGAAATTCCAGAGGTGAGAGAGCAGAGAATCCATGGGAATGGGGAAATGGAGCCTGGGGGAATGGGGAATTGCTGCTCTGCTCCCTGCTGGTGATCGAGGACAGGAAATTCCACAGGTGAGAGGGAGAGAATTCCATGGAAATGGAGGGAATCCTTGGGAATGGGGAATTGCTGCTCTGCTCCCTGCTGGTGGTGCGGGGGAAGCACCGGGACGGGAAATTCCACAGGTGAGAGAGCAGGGAATTCCATGGGAATGGGGAAATGGAACCTGGGGGAATGGGGAATTGCTGCTCTGCTCCCTGCTGCTGATCGAGGACAGGAAATTCCACAGGTGAGAGGAAGAGAATTCCATGGAAATAGAGGGAATCCTTGGGAATGGGGAAATGCTGCTCTGCTCCCTGCTGGTGATCCAGGATGGGAAATTCCAGAGGTGAGAGAGCAGGGAATCCCTGGGAATGGGGAAATGCTGCTCTGCTCCCTGCTGGTGGTGCGGGGCAGGAACCGGGATGGGAGATTCCAGAGGTGAGAAGAGGGAATCCATGGAAAACTGGGAATGGAGCTCTGGGGGAATGGGGAAATGCTGCTCTGCTCCCTGCTCCTGATCTGTGGCTGGGAAGGAAAATTCCACACGTGAGAGGGCACAGAATTCCATGGGAAACAAGGAATGGGGAAAGGCTGCTCTGCTCCTGATCCGCGGCAAGCGCCGTACCCCGGGAGGGAAATTCCACGGGTGAGAGGGGAAGGAATTCCATGGGAAACAGGGAATGGAGCCTGGAGGAAAGGGGAAGCACTTACAGGTCTCTCTGCTCCTGATCCGCTGGAATACTGAGCCTGGAATGGGAGATTGCAGAGGTGAGAGGGGAGGGAATCCGTGAAAATGGGAAGGGGAAAGGCTGCTCTGCTCCTGATGCACTGGAAGTACAGGAGATTCCACAGGTAAGAGGGGAGGGAATTCCATGGGAATCAGGGAATGGAGCCTGGGGGAGAGGGGAAAAGCTGCTCTGCTCCTGATCTGTGGGAGTTACTGAGCCTGGGATGGGAGATTCCACAGGTAAGAGGGGAGGGAATTCCATGGGAATCAGGGAATGGAGCCTGGGGGAGAGGGGAAAAGCTGCTCTGCTCCTGATCTGTGGGAATTACTGAGCCTGGGATGGGAGATTCCACAGGTGAGGGGGCACAGAATTCCATGGGAATCAGGGAATGGAGTTTGGGGGAGAGGGGAAATGCTGCTCTGCTCCTGATCTGTGGGAGTTACTGAGCCTGGGATGGGAGATTCCACAGGTGAGGGGGCACAGAATTCCATGGGAATCAGGGAATGGGGGAAAGGGGAAATTCTGCTCTGCTCCTGATTCCAGCAAGTACAGCTGAGTGTGGGATGGGAGATTCCACAGTTGAGGGAAGGGAATTCCATGGGAAAAGAGGGAAAGAATTCCGGGAAAAGAGGGAAAGATTTCAATGGAAAACAGGAAGTGGAGCCTGGGGGAATGGAGGAAAGAATTCCATGGGGAGCAGGGAGTGGAACCTGAAGGAAGGAGGAACAGTCACAGGTGCCCTGGCTCCTGATCTGCAGCAAGTATGGCCAAGCCCGGGATGGGAAATTCCACAGGTGAGGGGAGGGAATTCCATGGGAAAAGAGGGAAAGTATTCCCTGGAAAAAAGGGAAAGAATTTCATAGAAAAGAATGAAATGGAGCTTTTGAGGAAAGGGGAAATGCTGCTCTGCTCCTGATCCACAGCAAGTCCAGCTCCTGGGACAGGAGCTTCCACAGGAGCTTGGCTCTCATTCTCAAGGTTGTTTATTTTCTCTTGTCTGTTCCATTCTGTCTCTGACCTGCTGAGATCTGTCCAGCAGGTCAGGCTGTGGCGCAGTCCCTGCCCTTGGGGTGCCGTTGGCTTTTTATACTGAGAGCTACCTGTACTTTATTTACAATAACTTCCCTATACCTATCACCTATGTTAGACAGTCTGTCTCTGCTCTAAACCAATCCAAAAGTGCCACCATCACAGCAGAGGATGGAGTACAAGAAGAAGAAGAAGGAGAAAGGCTGGACATGCCCAGATTCCTCCATCTTGCCTCTTGAACCCCCATTCTAAAAACCCCAAAATTCTACATTTTCACCCTGTGACAAATTCACTGTCATTCTACTCAAAATCTTGTGGCTTGTAACTCTTCACCCAAAGTTGGGAATTGTTTCCAAGGGCTGAAATCAAAGGCTCAGGTGTTTGTGACTCCGTGCCAAGGTCTCTGAGCCCCCTGCCAGGGTCTGGAATCACCCAGGGCAGCCAGAGGAATTTCCTGGGTTCTGACATATAGGGAGCCAAGTTCCCTGCAGCAATTCCCATTTTGCCCAGGTACCTGGCCAGGGTGAGGGACACGGAGGCCACGGACACCGGGAACCCCAACCTGAGCTACGGCATCGTGGTGGATTGCGGCAGCAGCGGCTCCAGGGTGTTCGTGTACTGCTGGCCCCGGCACAACGGCAACCCCAAGGACCTGCTGGACATCCAGCAGATGAGGGACAGCTCCAGGAAACCCGTGGTGATGAAAATCAAACCAGGTACTGGCAAAAACGTGGAATTTCTCCATGATTTTTTCTCCTAACTTTGATTCCTGCACTGCAAAGTGGCTGGATGAAGGATATTTCCATGTTGTGAGGGTGGAAGAGTTCAAGGTATCTTTGGCATTAGTTTGTAGGGATATTTGTAGAGCTCAAATCTGAAATGGGGCAGGAGAGAGAGGTTTGTCCATGGGACAGGAACAGGAAAAGGTGCTATTGATATGTAGTATGAATAGTATACTATACATATATAATATATATATATATATAAATATATATGTTATATATATTATATATATAACATATATAATAGTATGCTATATATAGTATATAGTATATATATACTGTATACTATAGTATATATGTAATAGTATTATATATATTATATACTATAGTATATATATAATATATAATAGTATACTATATACTATTTATACTATATATAATATATGAATAGTAGACTATTCTTTAGTATAGTTTAGTGTAGCATTCTATAACATAACATAACATAACATAACATAACATAACATAACATAACATAACATAACATAACGGTTTTTATTATTATCTTTTTAACATTCTGTAAGTATCCTTTCTGTAGATAGCATATAGTATGAATAGTATCCTATATATATATTATATATACATAATATATTCTATAATAGTATGCTATATATACTATATATATCATATAATATATGAATATTATGATTAACATGCTATATATACTATATATATCATATAATATATGAATATGCTGTTCTTTAGTATAATTTAGTGCAGCGTAATATGATATGATATACAATATTATATGATATAATATGATATTATATATAATGTGATATATAACATGATATAATATAGGGTAGTATAATGCAATATAATATAATATAATATAATATAATATAATATAATATAATATAATATAATATAATATAATATAATATAATATAATATAATATAATATAATATAGTATATCAATAATATTGTGTCATCTGATACAATGTCATATGATATGATACAATATAAATGTAATATAATATAATGTAATATAGTGTAATATGATATAACAATGAATCAGCCTTCTGAGAGCATGGCTCAGATCCGTCATTCCTGCCTTCATTGGGGCACCCCACAAACTCGCCACCTCTGCTCAGCATTTCCCAGGCAATGCTGCAGCTGCAGCTGTTCCTGTCCCACCTTTGTGTTGTGCAGGAATTTCGGAGTTTGCCAGCTCTCCCGACAAGGTCAGCGATTACATCTCACCCCTGCTGAGCTTCGCTGCCGAGCACGTGCCCCGCTCCAAGCACAAGGAGACTCCTCTGTACATCCTGTGCACTGCAGGCATGAGGATCCTGCCCGAGAGGTGAGTGATTCCCTGCTTTGCTTTTTGGGAATTCCAGCTGGATCCCAGCTCTGCTTCCTGCACTCCAGAGTGGCTGGATAAAGGATATTTCCCTGTTGTGAGCATGGAAGAACTCCAGGGTTTTTTGGGGATTGGTTTGCAGGAGGGAGAGGATTTTCCATGGGACAGCAACAGGAAAATGTTGTGACGAAAAGCCAGCCAGGTACTGGGGGAAACATGGAATCTCTCCCTCATTTCCTCTCCTGACAATGCTCTTCCTCTCCTGACTGTGCTCCTCCTCTCCTGACTCTGCTTCCTGCACTCCAAATGGGCTGGATAAAGGATGTTATGAGTGTGGAAGAGCTCCAGGGTTTTTGGGGATTGGTTTGCAGGAGTTTGAGTCACAAATGAGGCAGGAAGGAGAGGATTTTCCATGGGACAGCAGCAGGAAACTCATTGTGATGAAAATCAAGCCTGGTGCTGGGAGAAACATGGAATTTCTCCATGATTTCCTCTCCTAACTCTGCTTCCTGCATTCCAAAGTGGCTGGATAAGGGATATTTCCATCTTGTGAGTGTGGAAGAACTCCAGGGTTTTTTGGGATTGGTTTGCAGGAGTGTAAAGTCACAAATGGGGCAGGAAGGAGAGGATTTTCCACAGAACAGCAACAGGAAAAGGTGGTGATGACAATCAAGCCTGGTGCTGGGAAAAGTCAGCTCCGTGTGGGAATTCCTCCATGGTTTCTTCTCCTAACTCTGTGCTCCATGAGTGGCTGGTTAAAGGATATTTCCAGCATGGAACAGCTCCAGGGATTTTTGGGATTGGTTTGCAGGAGTGTAAAGTCACAAATGGGGCAGGAAGGAGAGGATTTTCCACAGGACAGCAACAGGAAAATGTGGCGATCTAAGTCAAACAAGGTGCTGGCACAAACTTGGAATTTCTCCATGATTTCCTCTCCAAACTGTGCTTCCTGCACTTCAAAGTGGCTGAATAAGGGAAATTTCCAGGTGGAAGAGCTCCAGGTTTCTTTGGGATTGGTTTGCAGGAGTTTAAGTCTGGAATGGGGCAGGAGGGAGAGGATTTTCCATGGGACAGCAGCAGGAAAAGGTGATGATGAAAATCAAGCCAGGTACTGGCACAAACATGGAATTTCTCCATGATTTCCTCTCCTGACTCTGCTTCCTGCACTCCAGAGGGTCTGGATAAAGGATATTTCCAGCAGGGAACAGCTCCAGGTTTTTTGGGATTGCTTTAATCCAATTTTTTGTGGAATTTTGCAGCCAGCAGAAAGCCATCCTGGAGGATCTGCTCACAGACATCCCCGTGCACTTTGATTTCCTCTTCTCTGACTCCCACGCTGAGGTGATTTCTGGCAAGCAGGAAGGTAGGTGAGCCTTGGGAGAGTGACTGGGAAATATTTGGGATTTCCAGGGGATGATTTGGGGTATTTTTATTGTTTTTTCAAACCCTGCTTTGCTTGAGAGCCTTTATTCCTCAGGAGAGGAATATTCCTTTGTTCCTTCCTCTGGAATATTCCTGTGTTCCTCTGGCCTCATGATGGGCCAAATCTTTGCTGATTATCCCTGAAAATTTACTGGAATTCAATCTGGAAAATATTTGGGATTTCCAAGGGATTATTTGGAGTATTTTTAAGTTGTTTTTTCAAATCCTGCTTTGCTTGAGAGCCTTTATTCCTCAGGAGAGGAATATTTCTTTGTTCTTCTGGAATATTCCTTTGTTCCTCTGGCCTCATGATGGGCCAAATCTTTGCTGACTATCCCTGAAAATTTATTGAAATTTAATCTGTGAAATATTTAGGATTTCTTCTAATGGAACTGAATCTGGAAAATATTTGGGGTTTCCAAGGGAAGATTTGGGGTATTTTTGTTGCTTTTTCAAATCCTGATTGGCCAAATCTTTGCTGATTATCCCTGAAAATTTACAATTTACTGGAATTCAATCTGGAAAATATTTAGGATTTCTTCTAATGGAATTGAATCTGGAAAATATTTGGGATTTCCAAGAGATTATTTAGGGAATTTTGGTTGCTTTTTCAAATCCTGCCTTGCTTGAGAACCTTCATTCCTCAGGAAAAGAATATTTCTTTGTTCTTCTGCAATATTCCTTTGTTCCTGTGGCCTCATGATGGGCCAGATATTTGCTGATTATCCCTGAAAATTTACTGGACTTAAATCTGGAAAATATTTAGGATTTCCTCTAATGGAATTGAATCTGGAAAATATTTGGGATTTCCAAGCGATGATTTGGAGAATTTGGTTGCTTTTTCAAATCCTGCTGTGCTTGAGAACCTTCATTCCTCGGGAAAAGAATATTTCTTTGTTCTTCTGGAATATTCCTTTGTTCCTCTGGCCTCATGATGGGCCAGATATTTGCTGAAAATTACTGGAATTCAAGCTGGAAAATATTTAGGCTTTCAAAGGGATGCTTTGGGATATTTTTATTACTGGAAAATCTTTAGGAATTTCAAGGGAAGATTTGGGGTGGTTTTGTTGCTTTTTCAAATCCTGATTGGCCAAATCTTTGCTGATTCCCCCTGAAAATTTACTGGCACTGAATCCATTTCCTCTGGAGGGAGGGAAGGATAAATCCCAACATTCCTGATGGAAGGAACTTTGCAGGATGAGATGATTTAAAAGCAGAGATGTTTTGGTTTGATCACCAGAACCTTGAAATCCCTTTCAAATTTCATTCCCTTCAATTCTTTCCTGGATTTCACACATCAAAGTGTGTTTTCATTCATTCAGCCAGGAATTTTGTCACGGCATTGACCTGGGAGAGGGGAAAATCATCAGGAATTAATGGAATTAATGATTTCCCAGGAATGATTCTCAGCAATTAAGGATTTCCCAGGAATGTTTAACTTGTACGATTTTACAAAATAAAAATGAGCAACAAATTAAATGTTTCAATCTGCTTTTAAATTCACCCTCCAGCAATTCCTGGAATTCCAGATGTGTTTCATTTCCTCCTGCAGGAGTCTATGCATGGATTGGGATCAACTTTGTCCTCGGCAGATTCGAGCACACGGACGACGGTGAGGATCTGAGGGGATGCAGTTCCAGATGTTGGGATGGGAATTGCATTGCCAGATGTTGGGAAGCAGTTCCAGCCATGGGAGTTGCATTTCCAGGTGTTCAGATGCAGTTCCAGCAATGGGAGTTGCACTTGCAGATGTTGGAATGTAATTCCAGCCAGATGTTGGGATGCAGATCCAGCCATGGGAATTGAATTTCCAGATGTTGGGATGCAGTTCCAGCCAGATGTTGAGATGCAGTTCCACCCATAGGAATTGAATTTCCAGATGTTGGGATGCAATTCCACCCATGGGAGTTGCATTTCCAGATGTTGAGATGCAGTTCCAGCCATGGGAGTTGCACTTCCAGATGTTGGAATGTAATTCCAGCCAGATGTTGGGAAGCAATTCCAACCATGGGAGTTGCATTTCCAGATGTTGAGATGCAATTCCAGCCATGGGCATTGAATTTCCAGATGTTGGGATCCAATTCCAGCCATGGGAATTGCATTGCCAGATGTTGGGATGCAATTCCAGCCAGATGTTGGGATGCAGTTCCTGCCATGGGAATTGCATTGCCAGATGTTGGGATGCAGTTCCACCCATGGGAATTGAATTTCCAGATGTTGGGAAGCAATTCCACCCATGGGAATTGAATTTCCAGATGTTGAGGTGCAATTCCAGCCATGGGAATTGAATTTCCAGATGTTGGGAAGCAGTTCCACCCGTGGGAATTGAATTTCCAGGTGTTGGGATGCAATTCCAGCCAGATGTTGGGAAGCAATTCCAGCCATGGGAATTGCATTGCCAGATGTTGGGATCCAATTCCAGACATGGGAGATGCACTTCCAGATGTTGGGAAGCAGTTCCAGCCATGGGAATTGCATTGCCAGATGTTGATATGCAGTTCCAGCCAGATGTTGGGAAACAATTCCAGCCATAGGCGTTCCACTTCCAGATGTTGAGATGCAATTCCAGCCATGGCAGTTGCGTTTCCAGATGTTGGGATGCAATTCCAGCCAGATGTTGGGGAGCAGTTCCAGCCATAGGAATTGCACTTCCAGATGTTGGGATGTAATTCCAGCCAGATGTTGGGATGCAATTCCAACCATGGGAGTTGCATTTCCAGATGTTGAGATGCAGTTCCAGCAATGGGAGTGGCACTTCCAGATGTTGGGATGCAGTTCCAGCCAGATGTTGGGATGCAATTCCACCCATGGGAATTGAATTTCCAGATGTTGGGAATCAGTTCCAGCCATGGGAATTGCATTGCCAGATGTTGGGAAGCAGTTCCAGCCATGGGAGTTGCACTTCCAGATGTTGGGATGCAATTCCAGCCATGGGACTTCCATTTCCAGATGTTGGGAAGCAGTTCCAGCCAGATGTTGGCAGCTGCTGCAGGCTTGGGTTGGCTCCGCTCCCCCCTGGAGCTCTGACAGCCACAGGCAGCAGCTCCTCCATGCCTGGATCCCCAGGAGTTTTCCCTGTGTCCCACTGATTTTTTCCCAGTTTCCCATTGATCTTTTCCCTATTTCCCACTGATTTTTCTGCATTTCCCACTGATTTTTCCCACTTTCCCATTGATTTTTCCCATTTTTCCCATTGACTTTTCCCATGTTTTCCCGGAGGATGAGGCCATGGTGGAGGTGCAGGTCCATGGCAGTGATCACAGGGATTTTTCCCTATTTCCCATTGATTTTTCCCACTAATTTTTGCCCTGTGGAAATGGAAATCAATGGAAAAATAGAAACTGATTTTCCCCAATGGAAAATAAATTTTTTCCATTGATTTTTCCCATTTTCCCATTGACTTTTTCCATTTTTTCCCCGAGGATGAGGCAGTGGTGGAGGTGCAGGTCCATGGCAGTGATCACAGGGATTTTCCCAGTTTCCCATTGATTTTTCCCGGTTTCCCTTGGATTTTTCTCTATTTCCAATTGGTTTTTCTGTGTTTCCCATTGATTTTAACCTATTTCCATGGATTTTTCTGTGTTTCCTATTGATTTTAACTTAATTTCCATGGATTTTTCTGTGTTTCCCATTGATTTTAACCTATTCCCATGGATTTTTCTGTGTTTCCCATTGATTTTAACCTATTCCCATGGATTTTTCTGTGTTTCCCATTGATTTTAACCTATTCCCATGGATTTTTCTGTTTCCCATTAATTTTAACCTATTCCCATGGATTTTTCTGTGTTTCCCATTGATTTTAACCTATTTCCCATGAATTTTTCCCATTTTTTCCCAGAGGATGAGGCCGTGGTGGAGGTCCCTGGCAGCAAACATAGGGATTTTAACCTATTTCCCATGAATTTTTCCCATTTTTTCCCAGAGGATGAGGCCGTGGTGGAGGTCCCTGGCAGCGAGCACCACGATCCCATTTTCCGCAAGAGAACCGTGGGGATCCTGGACATGGGCGGGGTCTCCACACAGATCGCCTACGAGGTGCCCCAAAGTGTAAGCCTTGCCTTGCCTCCCCCTTCCAGGGCTCATTTTAGCTCCTTTTCCTTTCTTTCCCATCCTTTGGAGTCCTCCATCCCATCCCATCCCATCCCATGGATCCTATCCCATCTCATGGATCCCATCCCATCCCATCAGTCCCATGGATCCCATCCTGTCCCATCTCATGGGTCCCATCCCATCCCATGGATCTCATCCCATCCCATCCCATCCCATCCCATCCCATCCCATCCCATCCCATCCCATCCCATCAAATCCCATGAATCCCATCCCATCAGTCCCATGGATCCCATCCCATCCCATCCATCCCATCCCATCCCATCCCATCCCATCCCATCCCGTAGATCCCATCCCATCCCATCCCATGGATCCCATCCCGTCTCATGGATCCCATCCCATTCCATGGATCCCATCCCATCCCATCCCATGGATCCCATCCCATCCCATCCCATGGATCCCATCCCATCCATCCCATCCCATCCCATCCCATGGATACCATCCCGTCTCATGGATCCTATCCTATCCCATTCCATCTCATGGGTCCCATGGATCCCATCCCATCCCATCAGTCCCATGGATCCCATCCTGTCCCATCCCATGGATCCCATCCCATCCCATCCCATCCCATTCCATCTCATGGTTCCCATGGTTTCCATCCCATCCCATGGATCCCATCTCATCCCATCCCATGGATCCCATCCCATTCCATCCCATCCCATCCCATCCCATCACATCACATCCCATGAATCCCATCTCATGGGTCCCATGGATCCCATCCCGTCCCATCCCATGGATCCCATCCCATCCCCTCCCATCCATCCCATCCCATCCCATGGATCCCATCCCATCTCATGGGTCCCATCCCATCCCATGGATCCCATCCCATCCCATCCCATCCCATCCCATTCCCAAAAGAATTTGGTTTTTTTTTCATTCCCATCACTCAAATCCTGTATCAATCCTTCGTTTTTAATCTTTCCAGACAATTTAAAATCCCTTAAATGCCAAAATTTGCATCCTGGAGCTTAAAACCCAAAAATTCCTGGTGGTTCCCATAAAAAGCCTTCCATAAAAATGGCTTTTTCCTTTAATTTTTGGGAGAAATGGAATTATATCACAGAATTGCTTTGTCCCAAACTGATCATAAATTGCTCCAACTCCACTGAGTTCTGGAGAAATTCCTGAATTTTTCAAGCTGAACTTCCCATGAAATTAATTGAGAATAATCTAAAGGAAAAACAGCATCAAATCCCCACGTTTGGCTCTGTTCTAATAATGGATAAATTGAGTTTTTAAATCCTGTGGGATGATGTTTCCCTAATTAATTCCCCAATTCCTCTGTTTTAATTAACAGAAATGATTTAGAATGGAATGGAATTATTAATTTGGAATGGAATTAATTAATTTGGAATGGAATTATTAAAATCTGGACATTCAGCTCCAGAGCAGATCCAGTCAAATATCAGCTGGGAAAACAGGGATTAAAATTCCTGCCTGTGGGGTGGTTTTATCTGAGCATAAATGGATATAAAATGGGAATTTTGGTCATGGAATCTGTCCTGGGAATCAAGAATGAGAGGGGAGGAAGTGAAGCACTGAATTCAGCAGCCACAATCCTCATTTTTCCATGGGAGAGGAAAATTCCAGGCTCCTCAGAAGCAATTCCTGGGCTTTGCAGGGCCAGGGATCTGAAATTCCAGATTTTGCTGTCCCTGTGAAGTGATCTTTGTCAAAATGCTGTGGGAAGTGATCCTTCCCAAAAAAAACCTCTTTTTATTTTGTTCCCTCTCTGAAATAATCTTGGATTTTCCAAATAAAATGGGAGAGACAATCATTAGCAAGGAAAAGTTCTTTTTTTTTTCTTCTTTCCCCGTGAAGTAATCTTGGATTTTCCAAATAAAATGGGAAATATGATAATTCCCAAGGAAAACTCCTCAGTTTTGCTCTCCTTATGAAATAATCTTGGATTCCACAAATAAAATGGGAAAGATGATAATTCCCAAGGAAAACTCCTTTTTTTTTTGCTCTTCCTATGGAGTAATTCTATTTTTTAACAAAAAATATGAGAGAGATGATAATTCCCAAGGAAAATTCCTCCATTTTGCTCTCCCTCTGAAATAATCTTGGATTTTCCAAACAATGTGGGAGATGATCATCCCTGAGGAAAACTCCTGAAATATCTGGATTATAAAGGGCTGGAAAGCATTGGGAAATCTGCCCAGGGCAGTGTGGAGTTCTCATTCCTGGGAATATCCCAAAATCCATGGATGTGGCTCTTCAGGAATGTTGGATTGATGATCTTCAAGATCTTTTCCAAGCAGAACACTTCCATGATGGGGAAGAGATGGGTGAAATTAGAGGTGTCCAAGACAACAAAAAAAAATTCATTTTTGGATTGGGATCATCCCAGTGATTCCTGATTTTGCTGTTGGATTGATGATCTTTAAGATCTTTTCCAACGAGAACACCTCCACAATCCCATGGGAATATCCAGATATCCTGGGAATATCCAAAAACCATGGATGTGGCTCTTCAGGACCGTTGGATTGATGATCTTTAGGATCTCCAAGATCTTTTCCAACCACATCACCTCCATGATCCTGTGGGAATATCCTTTATCCAGAGTGCAGGAAGCCCAGACAGGAGAGGAAAGCACAGAAGAGATGGGTGAGGGGTGAAATTAGAAGTGTCCAAGACATCCAGAAAAGTTCATTTTTGGATCAGAACCATCCCAATGATTCCTGATTTTGCTGTTGGATTGACGATCTTCAAGATCTTTTCCAAGCAGAACACTTCCATGATGGGGAAGAGATGGGTGAAATTAGAGGTGTCCAAGACATCCAAAAAAATACATTTTTGGATCAG
This sequence comes from Artemisiospiza belli, assembly GCA_021963965.1. Taxonomy (NCBI): domain Eukaryota; kingdom Metazoa; phylum Chordata; class Aves; order Passeriformes; family Passerellidae; genus Artemisiospiza; species Artemisiospiza belli. Next base: position 3,400,211 of record JAKDEW010000046.1, on the reverse strand, counting down.
GATCATCGCAATGATTCCTGATTTTGCAGTCGGATTGATGATCTTTAAGATCTTCAAGATCTTTTCCAAGCAGGTCACCTCCACAATCCCATGGGAATATCTCTGCAGGAAGCACAGACAGGAGAGGAAAGCACTGAAGAGATGGATGAGGGGTGAACTTAAGGTGTCCAAAATGTCCCAAAAAATTCATTTTCGGATTGGTATCATCCCAGTGATTTCTGATTTTGCTGTTGGATTGATGATCTTCAGGGTCTTTTCCAACCAATAACCTCCATAATCCTGTGGGAATATCCTTTATCTGAATGCAGGGAGCACAGATAGGAGAGGAAAACACTAAAAGAGATGGGTGAAATTAGAAATCTCCAAGATATCCCAGAAAAGTTCATTTTTGGATCAGGATCATCCCTGCGATTCCTGATTTTGCTGGATCAGGCAGGAGGCAGGAGGCACAGACAGGAAAGCACTAAACAGATGGGTGAAATTAAAGGTGTCAAAGACATCCCAAAAATTCATTTTTGGGTCAGGACCATCCCAGTGATTCCTGATTTTGCTGTTGGATTGATGATCTTCAAGATCTTCAGGATCTTTTCCAAGCAGATCAGCTCCACCATCCTGTGGGAATATCCAGATATCCTGGGAATATCCTAAAACCACAGATGTGGCTCTTCAGGACTGTTGGATTGATGATCTTTATGATCTTCAAGATCTTTTCCAAACAATAACCTCCACAATCCTGTGGGAATATCCATTATCCAGAACACAGGACACACAGACAGGAGAGGAAAGCACTAAAGAGATGGGTGAACTTAAAGGTGTCCAAGACATCAAAAAAAATTCATTTTCAGATCAGGACCATCCCAGTGATTCCTGATTTTGCTGTTGAATTGATGATCTTCAAGATCTTTTCCAAGCAGAACACTTCCATGATCCTGTGGGAATATCCTTTATCCAGAGTGCAGCAAGCACAGACAGGAAAGCACTAAAGAGATGGGTGAAATTAATGGTGTCCAAGACATCCCAAAAATTGCTTTTAGGATCAGAACCATCCCAGTGATTCCTGATTTTACTGGATCAGGATGCAGAAAGCACAGACAGGAAAGCATGAAAGAGATGGGTGAAATGAGAGGTGTCCAAGACATCCCAAAAAATTCATTTTAGGATCAGAACCATCCCAATGATTCCTGATTTCACTGTTGGATTGATGATCTTCAAGATCTTTTCCAGCCAATAACCTCCATAATCCTGTGGGAATATCCTTTATCCAGAGTGCAGGAAGCACAGACAGGAGAGGAAAGCATGAAAGAGTTGGGTGAAATTAGAGGTGTCTGAGACATCCCAAAAAATTCATTTTGGGATCAGGACCATCCCAATGATCCCTGATTTTACTGGGTGCAGGGTGCAGCAACCACAGACAGAAAAGCATGAAAGAGATGGGTGAACTTAAAGGTGTCCAAGACATCAAAAAAAATTCATTTTCAGATCAGGACCATCCCAATGATTCCTGATTTTGCTGTTGAATTGATGATCTTCAAGATCTTTTCCAAGCAGAACTCTTGCATGATCCTGTGGGAATATCCTTTATCCAGAGTGCAGCAAGCACAGGCAGGAAAGCACTAAAGAGATGGGTGAAATTAATGGTGTCCAAGACATCCCAAAAATTGCTTTTAGGATCAGAACCATCCCAGTGATTCCTGATTTTGCTGGATCAGGATGCAGCAAGCACAGACAGGAAAGCATGAAAGAGATGGGTGAAATGAGAGGTGTCAAAGACATCCCAAAAAATTCATTTTAGGATTAGGACCATCCCAATAATTCCTGATTTTGCTGTTGGATTGATGATCTTCAGGGTCTTTTCCAACCAATAACCTCCATAATCCTGTGGGAATATCCTTTATCTGAATGCAGGGAGCACAGATAGGAGAGGAAAACACTAAAAGAGATGGGTGAAATTAGAAATCTCCAAGATATCCCAAAAAAGTTCATTTTTGGGTCAGGATCATCCCTGTGATTCCTGATTTTGCTGGATCAGGCAGGAGGCAGGAGGCACAGACAGGAAAGCACTAAAGAGATGGTGAAATTAGAGGATTCCAAGACATCCCAAAAATTCATTTTTGGGTCAGGACCATCCCAGTGATTCCTGATTTTGCTGGATCAGGGTGCAGCAAGCACAGACAGGAAAGCACTAAAGAGATGGGTGAAATGAGAGGTGTCCAAGACATCCCAAAAATTGCTTTTAGGATCAGAACCATCCCTGTGATTCCTGATTTCACTGTTGGATTGATGATCTTCAAGATCTTTTCCATCCAATAACCTCCATAATCCTGTGGGAATATCCTTTATCCAGAGTGCAGGAAGCACAGACAGGAGAGGAAAGCATGAAAGAGTTGGGTGAAATTAGAGGTGTCTGAGACATCCCAAAAAATTCATTTTGGGATCAGGACCATCCCAATGATCCCTGATTTTACTGGGTGCAGGGTGCAGCAACCACAGACAGAAAAGCATGAAAGAGATGGGTGAACTTAAAGGTGTCCAAGACATCAAAAAAAATTCATTTTCAGATCAGGACCATCCCAATGATTCCTGATTTTGCTGTTGGATTGATGATCTTCAAGATCTTTTCCAGCCAATAACCTCCATAATCCTGTGGGAACGTCCTTTATCCGAGTGCAGGAAGCACAGACAGGAGAGGAAAGCATGAAAGAGTTGGGTGAAATTAGAGGTGTCTGAGACATCCCAAAAAATTCATTTTGGAATCAGGACCATCCCCGTGATCCCCGATTTTGCTGGATCAGGATGCAGCAAGCACAGACAGGAAAACACGAAAGAAATGGGTGAAACCAAAGCTGTCCCAAGACATCCCAAAAAGTTCATTTTGGGATCCAGGAGCGTGGCGGTGATCCCCAATTTTGCCGCTGCAGGAGGAGGTGGCCAAGAGCCTGCTGGCCGAGGTGAACCTGGGCTGTGACGCGCACCAGACGGAGCACGTGTACCGCGTGTACGTGGCCACCTTCCTGGGCTTCGGCGGCAACGCCGCGCGCCGGCGCTACGAGGAGAGCCTGTTCTCCAGCAGCCTGCTCAGGAACAGGTACGGGGACCCATGGGATGAGGAATGCTCCATCCCTGGGAGGGACAGCCTGCAGCTGGAAAGGTGGGAATGATCCTGGGTGTTGTGTGGGAAGGGAAAATCTGGGAAGTGGAGATGGATTCCCCTCAGGAATTGGAGTATGGGGTCAAACTGAAGTTAAGGTTGGATTTCGGGAAGGAATTCCCAATATGAGGGTGGTGAAGGGGATGGAATGGAATTTCCAGAGAAGTTGTGGCTGCTCCATCCCTGGGAGGATCAGCCTGGAGCTGCCTGGGGTCCTGGAAAGGTGGGAAGGGTCCTGGATGTTGTGTGGAGAGACCATGGAACTTCCAGTGTGTGAGGGGAATAGATTGGATTTATGGAAGGAATTCCCAGTATGGGAGTGGTGAAAGGATGGGATGGAATTTCCAGAGAAGCTGTGGCTGCTCCATCCCTGGGAGGATCAGCCTGGAGCTGCCTGGGGTCCTGGAAAGGTGGGAATGATCCTGGGTGTTGTGTGGGAAGGGAAAATCTGGGAAATGGAGATGGATTCCCCTCAGCTATTGGAGTATGGGGTCAAACTGAGGTTTAGGTTGGATTTATGGAAGGAATTCCCAATATGAGGGTGGTGAAAGGCTGGGATGGAATTCCCAGAGAAGCTGTGGCCGCTCCATGCCTGGGAGGGCCAGCTTGGAGCAGCCTGGGGTGGTGGAAGGTGGTCCTGGAAAGGTGGGAATGATTCTGGATGTTATGTGGAGAGATCACAGCACTTCCAGTGTGGGAAGGGAAAATCTGGGAACTGGAGAGGGATTCCTCCTCAGGAGTTGGAGTCCACTGAAAAAGTTGAAATTTAGGTTGGATTTCAGGAAGGAATTCCCAATATGAGGGTGGTGAAGGGGATGGAATGGAATTTCCAGAGAAGCTGTGGCTGCTCTATCCCTGGGACGACCAGCCTGGAGCTGCCTGGGGTCCTGGAAAGGTGGGAATGATCCTGGGTGTTGTGTGGGAAGGGAAAATCTGGGAGGTGGAGAGGGATTCCTCCTCAGGAGTTGGAGCAATGGGGTCAAACTGAAGTTTAGGTTGGATTTTGGGAAGGAATTCCCAATGTGAGGGTGGTGAAGGGGATGGAATGGAATTCCCAGAGCAGCTCCATCCCTGGGAGTGTCCAAGGTCAGCTTGGAGCAGCCTGAGGTCCTGGAAAAATGGGAATGATCCTGGATGTTTTGTGGAGAGATCATGACATGTCTGGTGTGGGAAGGGAAAATCTGGGAACTGGAGAGGAATTCCCCTCAGGAGTTGGAGTCAGCTGAAAAAGTGGAAATTTAGGTTGGATTTTGGGAAGGAATTCCCAGTATGAGGGTGGTGAAAGGCTGGGATGGAATTCCCAGAGGAGCTGTGGCTGCCCCTGGATCCCTGCAAGTGTCCAAGGCCAGCTTGGAGCAGCCTGGGACAGGGGAAGGTGGTCCTGGAAAGATGGGAATGATTCTGGATGTTATGTGCAGAGATCACAGCACTTCCAGTGTGGGAATGGAAAATCTGGGAAGTGGAGAGGAATTCCCCTCAGGAGTTGGAGCATTGGGTCAAACTGAAGTTTAGGTTGGATTTCAGGAAGGAATTCCCAATCTGAGGGTGGTGAAGGGGATGGAATGGAATTTCCAGAGAAGTTGTGGCTGCTCCATCCCTGGGAGGATCAGCCTGGAGCTGCCTGGGGTCCTGGAAAGGTGGGAATGATCCTGGGTGTTGTGTGGGAAGGGAAAATCTGGGAAATGGAGATGGATTCCCCTCAGGAATTGGAGTATGGGGTCAAACTGAGGTTTAGGTTGGATTTCAGGAAGGAATTCCCAATATGAGGGTGGTGAAAGGCTGGGATGAAATTCCCAGAGCAGCTGTGGCCGCTCCATCCCTGGGAGGGCCAGCTTGGAGCAGCCTGGGGTGGTGGAAGGTGGTCCTGGAAAGGTGGGAATGATCCTGGATGTTGTGTGGAGAGATCACAGCATGTCTGGTGTGGGAAGGGAAAATCTGGGAATTGGAGAGGGATTCCTCCTCAGGAGCTGGAGTCAGCTGAAAAAGTGGAAGTTTGGGTTGGATTTCAGGAAGGAATTCCCAGTATGAGGGTGGTGAAGGGGATGGAATGGAATTCCCAGAGAAGTTGTGGCTGCTCCATCCCTGGGAGGACCAGCCTGGAGCTGCCTGGGGTCCTGGAAAGGTGGGAATGATCCTGGGTGTTGTGTGGGAAGGGAAAATCTGGGAGGTGGAGAGGGATTCCTCCTCAGGAGTTGGAGTCCACTGAAAAAGTTGAAATTTAGGTTGGATTTCAGGAAGGAATTCCCAATGTGAGGGTGGTGAGGGGCTGGGATGGAATTCCCAGAGGAGCTGTGGCCACTCCATCCCTGGGAAGGTCAGCTTGGAGCAGCCTGGGGTGGTGGAAGGGGGTCCTGGAGAGGTGGGAATGATCCTGGACGTTGTGTGGAAAGATCACTGCATGTCTGGTGTGGGAAGGGAAAATCTGGGAAGTGGGGAGGAGTTGGAGTCAGCTGAAAAAGTGGAAATCTAGGTTGGATTTATGGAAGAATTCCCAATATGAGGGTGGTGAAAGGCTGGGATGGAATTCCAAGAGAAGCTGTGGCTGCTCCATCCCTGGGAGTGCCCAAGGCCAGCTGAGCTCAGTCTGTCCCCCAGGCTGCTGGGCAGGCGGGCTGGGCCTGGCTGATCTCTCTCCCCGTCCCAGGCAGGCCTTGCTGAGCCAGGCTTTGCTGAGCTGGGTTTCGCTGATCTCTCTTCCTAGGCAGGCCGGGCTGAACTGAGCCAGGCCTTGCTGAGCCAGACTTTGCTGATCTCTTTCCCCAGGCAGGTTGGGCTGAGCTGTGCCTAGCTGATCTCTCTCCCTGTCCCAGGCAGGCCTGGCTGGGTTGAGCTAGGCCTTGCTGAGCCAGGCTTTGCCGATCTTTCCGCAGGCAGAGCCCTCAGGCCCCCATCCCAGACCCGTGCCTGCCGCGGGACGCGCAGGACGAGCTGCGGCACCGGGCTGAGCTGAGCCAGGCCTTGCTGAGCCAGGCCTTGCTGATCTCTCCCTGTCCCAGGCAGGCTGGGCTGAGCTGAGCCAGGCTTTGCTGAGCCAGGCCTTGCTGGTCTCTCCGCAGGCAGAGCCCTCAGGCCCCCATCCCAGACCCGTGCCTGCCATGGGACATGCAGGATGAGCTGCGGCACCGGGCTGAGCTGATCCAGGCCTTGCTGAGCCAGGCTTTGCTGAGCCAGGCCTTGCTGAGCCAGGCCTTGCTGATCTCTCCGCAGGCAGAGCCCTCAGGCCCCCATCCCGGACCCGTGCCTGCTGCGGGACATGCAGGATGAGCTGCGGCACCGGGCTGAGCTGATCCAGGCCTTGCTGAGCCAGGCTTTGCTGATCCAGGCCTTGCTGAGCCAGGCTTTGCTGAGCCAGGCCTTGCTGAGGCAGACTTTGCCGATCTCTCTGCAGGCAGGCTGGGCTGAGCCCTCAGGCCCCCATCCCGGACCCGTGCCTGCCGCGGGACGCGCAGGACGAGCTGCGGCACCGGGGGCTGCGGCTGCAGCTGCGCGGCACCGGCGACTTCCAGCTGTGCCGGGAGCGGCTGCGGCCGCTGCTGAACCGAACCAACGGCACCGGGAGCTCCCTGAACGGCGTCTCGCAGCCCCCCCTGCACCTGCAGAGCAGCGAGTTCTACGGCTTCTCCGAGTTCTACTACTGCACCGAGGACGTGCTGCGCATGGGCGGCGACTACAGCGCGGCCCGGTTCACCAAGGCTGCACAGGTGGGGCAATGGGGACAGGGCTGACTCAGAGTGGCCTCCATGAGGGTTTGAGTCCCACAGTCCTGCAGGAAAGCATTGCTTTAAGAGATCTCATGTTCATAAATTCACCAGAGCTGCACAGTTGGGGAAATGGGATCGGGTCTGACTCAGAATAGATCCCATGAGGGATTGAGTCCCTAAGTCCTGCAGGAAAGCTCTTCCTTAAGAGACCCTAAATTGATAAATTCACCAGGGCTGCACAGGTGGAGAAACGGGATCAGGACTGACTCAGAATAGATCCCATGAGGGTTTGAGTCCCACAGTCCTGCAGGAAAGCATTGCCTTAAGAGACCCTAAATTGATAAATTCACCAAAGCTGCACAAGTGTAAAAGGGGATCAATTCCTAATTTCGAACAGCTCTCCATAAGGGTTTGATTCCCTAAATCCTGCAGAAAAACTTTGCTTTAAGAGATTCTAAGTTCATAAATTCACTGAAGCTGCGCAGGTGGGGAAACGGGGTCAGGTCTAACTCAGAACAGCTCTCATGAGGGATTGATCCCCCAAGTTCTGCAGGAAAACTCTTCCTTAAGAGATCTCACATTCATAAATTCACCAGAGCTGCGCAGGTGGGGAAATGGGATCGGGTCGAACTCAGAATGGCTTCCATGAGGGTTTGATTCCCTAAGTCCTGCAGAAGAACATTGGCTTAAGAGATCCCAAATTCGTAAATTCACTGGAGCTGCACAGGTGGGGAAACGGGATCAGGGCTGACTCAGAACAGCTCCCATGAGGGATTGATTCCCACAGGCCTGCAGGAAAACTCTTCCTTAAGAGATCCCACATTCATAAATTCACCAGAGCCGCACAGGTGGGGAAACAGGGTCGGGTCTGACTCAGAACAGCTCCCATGAGGGATTGATTCTCTAAGTCATGCAGGAAAACGTTGTCTTAAGAGATCCTAAATTCATAAGAGTTCAACATTAATTCCATCCCAAATTCCAAATGTGGATCAAAATATTCCCACAGAATATTTTGGGATTTTCCTTGCTGAATATTCCCAAGAGTTTCACATTAATTCCACCTCAGATTCCAAGAGTTGAACTTGAATTCCACCCCAAATTCCAAGAGTTGAACTTTAATTCCACCCCAAATTGCGTGCGTGGATCAAAATATTCTCATTACATTTGGGATTTTCCTTACTGGATATTCCCAGAGAGTTTAACATTAATTCCACCCCAGATTCCAAATGTGAATTAAAATATTCCCATGAAATTTGGGATCTTGGATATTCCGTGAGAGTTTAACATTAATTCCACCCCAAATTCCAAATGTAGGTCAAAATATTCCCACAAAATTTGGGATTTTCCTCACTGGCACTGCAAGCTGCTGTTACTTTTTGGTTTTTGGTGTTTCAGATGAATTTTTCAGGTGGGATTTTCCTTCTCCAGGCGGGAGGAGTGCTGGGATCATTCTCTTTTCCCCGTTTTTTGATTCCCTGCAGGATTATTGTGCCACCCGGTGGTCGGTGCTGCGGGAACGCTTCGAGCGCGGCCTCTACGCGCCCCACGCGGATCTGCACCGGCTCAAGTGAGGGCGTGGGCTTGGGCTGGGCTTTGGGCTTTGGGCTTTGGGCTTTGGGCTTTGGGCTTTGGGCTTTGGGCTTGGCTTTGGGCTTGGCTTTGGGCTTTGGGCTTTGGGTTTTGGGCTTTGGGCTTTGGGTTTTGGGCTTTGGGCTTTGGGCTTTGGGCTGGGCTTTGGGCTTTGGGCTTTGGGCTTTGGGCTTTGGGCTTTGGGCTGGGCTCTGGGCTTTGGGCTTTGGGCTTTGAGCTGGGCTTTGGGCTTTGGGCTTTGGGCTTTGGGCTTTGGGCTTTGGGCTGGGCTTTGGGCTGGGCTCTGGGCTTTGGGCTTTGGGCTTTGGGCTGGGCTTTGGGCTTTGGGCTGGGCTTTGGGCTGGGATTTGGGATTTGGGCTTTGGGCTTTGGGCTGGGCTTTGGGCTTTGGGCTTTGGGCTTTGGGCTGGGCTTTGGGCTTTGGGCTTTGGGCTTTGGGCTTTGGGCTTTGGGCTTTGGGCTTTGGGCTTTGGACTTGGCTTTGGCCAGGAACTTCCTCCTGCCAGGCCTGTCCATTTGGTGGATCACTGAGAGTGGGAAAAAAACTTGGGAAAGGCCTGAGGATTGCGAAAAAAATCCCTTGGAAAAGCTGAGAATTCCAGATTTAATTGTGCCCCGTGGGTGCTGGGATGCTGAGCTGAGCTTATCCCATTCTCCCTGACTGATTGCCCTATTCCTGACTTAATCCCACCCAGAACTGCCAGGGCCTTTCCATTTCATGGGACCACTGGAAGTGGGAAAAAAACATGGAAAAGCTGAGAATTCCATGTTTCATTCTGCCCTGCAATTGCTGTAATACTGAGCTGAGCTTATCCCGTTCTCCTTCACTGATCCCCCTGTCCCCGATCCCGTTTCCTGCTGATTCCACATTCCTGGCTGATCCCATTTTTCCTGCATAATCCCACTGTCCCTGATCCCATTTTTCCTGGCTGATCCCACTGTTCCTGATCCCACTGTTCCTGCCTGATCCCACTGTCCTTGACTGATCCCATGTTTCCTGGCTGGTCCCACTTTTCCTGCCTGATCTTGTTGTCCCTGATCCCATTTCTCCTGGCTGATCCCACTGTCCCTGATCCCATTTTCCTGGGCTGATCCCACATTTCCTGGCTGATCCCACTGTTCCTGATCCCACTTTTCCTGACTGACCCCACTGTCCCTGATCCCATCTTTCTGGGCTGATCCCATTTTTCCTGCCTGATCCCACTGTCCTTAACTGATCCCATGTTTCCTGACTGACCTCACTGTCCCTGATCCCATGTTTCCTGACTGACCTCACTGTCCCTGAACCCATTTTTCCTGGCTGATCCTACATTTCCTGCCTGATCCTATTGTCCTTGATCCTTTGTTTCCTGGCTGATTCCACGTTTCCTGGCTGATCCCACTTTCCCTGCTTGATCTCACTGTCCCTTATCCCATTTTTCCTGGCTGATCCCACATTTCCCTGACCCCACATTTCCCTGACCCCACATTTCCTGACTGACCCCACCCTTCCTGGCTGACCCCCACTGTCCCAGATCCCATTTCTTCTGGCTGACCCCACGTTTCCTGCCCAATCCCACTATCATTGACAGATCCCACATTTCCAGGCTGACCCCACATTTCCTGACTGATCCCACTGTCCTTGGCTGATCCCACTTTTCTGGGCTCATCCCACATTTCCCTGACCCCACATTTCCTGACTGACCCCACATTTCCTGGCTGACCCCACTGTCCCTCATCCCATTTTTCCTGGCTGATCCCACTATTCCTGATCCCATTTCTCCTGGCTGACCCCACATTTCCTGACTGATCTCACTGTCCCTGACCCCACATTTCCTGGCTGACCCCACTGCTCTCCCCAGGTTCCAGTGCTTTAAGTCTGCCTGGATGTTCGAGGTTTTCCACCGGGGCTTTTCCTTCCCGGAGAGCTACGGGAGCCTGAAGACGGCGCTGCAGGTCTACGACAAGGAGGTGCAGTGGACGCTGGGGGCCATCCTCTACCGCACCCGCTTCCTGCCCCTCAGGTACCCCAGGGACCCGGGAGAGCTCTGGGAAGGGGAATTGTGGGCTGGGAAGAGGTGGTGATCCCTCAAATTGGGGTTTTTAGAGCCTCCTCCCCAAAACGGGTTTGGATTCCTGCCCTGAGCCACGTTGGAAGTGGGATTTGGTGTCCAAAGTGTGGCTGTTGTCCCTCTGCTCTTTTCCAGGGATATCCTCTCATAAATCTGGGAAAAGCCTTTGGGAGAGGATTTTGGGGATGGGAATTTGTGGCTTTTAGAGCCTCAGCTTGCGGGTTTAGAGCTTATTCCACCCAAACGAGCTCTGATTCCCACCAATCTGGCGGTAGACTTTTGCCTCTAAGACGTGGCCGTTGTCCCTCTGCTCTTTTCCAGGGACATTCTCTCAAAAATCTGGGAAAAGCCTTTGGGAGAGGATATTGGGGATGGGAACTTGTGGTTTTAGAGCTTCAACTTGTGCTTTTTTAGAGCTTATTCCACCCAATGAGCTCTGATTCCCACCAGGTTGGAAGCAGAACGTGGCCTGTTAGACACGGCCATTGTCCCTCTGCTCTTTTCCAGGGACATCCTCTCAAAAATCTGGGAAAAGCCTTTGGGAGGGCAATTTTGGGGTTGGGAGCTTGTGCTTTTTAGATCCTCAGCTTGTGGTTTTTAGAGCCTCAACTTCTGCTTTTTATATCCTGTTCCTCAAAATGGGCCTTGATTCCTGCCCTGAGCCCAGCTGGAAGTGGAATTGTGCCTCCAAAGCATGTCTGCTCTTTTCCAGGGACATCCTTGCAAGAATCTGGGAAAAGCCTTTGGGAGAATAATTTTTGGGATGGGAATTTGTGATTTTTAGAGCCTCAACTTGTGCTTTTTGGGGCCTCAACTTGTGCTTTTTGGAGCGTATTCCACCTCATGGGCTCTGATTCCCACGGGGTTGGAAGCAGAACTTTGCCTCTAAGACATGGCCGTTGTTATTCTGCTCTTTTCCAGGGAAATTCTGTCCAAAATCTGGGAAAAGCCTTTGGGAGAGGACTTTGGGAATGGGAACTTGTGCTTTTCAGAGCCTCAACTTGTGGTTTTTAGAGCTTTTTAGATCCTGTTCCTCAAAATGGGCTCTGATTCCTACAGTGAGCCCAGTTGGAATTGGAATTTTGCCTCCAGAGCGTTTCTGCTCTTTTCCATGGACATCCTCCCAAAAATCTGGGAAAAGCCTTTGGGAGAGGATTTTGGGGATGGGAACTTGTGGCTTTTAGAGCCTCAGCTTCTGCTTTTTGGAGCTTTTTCTACTCAATGAGCTCTGATTCCTGCCATGTTGGAAGCGAAACTTTGCCTCTAAGCTGTGCCCATTGTCCCTCTGCTCTTTTCCGGGGACATCCTCTCAAAAATCTGGGAAAAGCCTTTGGGAGAGGATTTTGGGACGGGAATTTCTGGCTTTTAGAGTCTCAACTTGTGCTTTTCTTCTTATTCCACTAAATGAGCTCTGATTCCCACCAAGTTGGCAGTGGAACTTTGCCTCTAAAATGTGCCCGTTGTCCCTCTGCTCTTTTCCATGGACATCCTCTCAAAAATCTGGGAAAAGCCTTTGGGAGAGGATTTTGGGGATGGGAATTTGGGCTTTTTAGAGTGTCAACATGTGGATTTTAAAACCTCATCTTGTGCTTTTTTTCTTATTCCACCCAATGAGCTCTGATTCCCACCAAGCTTGCAGTGGCATTTTGCCTCTAAGAGGTGCCCATTGTCCCTCTGCTCTTTTCCATGGACATCCTCTCAAAAATCTGGGAAAAGCCTTTGAGAGAGGAACTTGTGGTTTTCAGAACCTCAACTTTTACTTTTTTTGAGTCTCAACTTGTGCTTTTTATAGATTATTCCACCCAATGAGCTCTGATTCCCACCAGGTTGGAAGCGAAACTTTCCCTCTAAGCCGTGCCTGTTGTCCCTCTGCTCTTTTCCATGGACATCCTCTCAAAAATCTGGGAAAAGCCTTTGAGAGAGGAACTTGTGGTTTTCAGAACCTCAACTTTTACTTTTTTTGAGCCTCAACTTGTGCTTTTTATAGATTATTCCACCCAATGAGCTCTGATTCCCACCAGGTTGGAAGCGAAACTTTCCCTCTAAGCCGTGCCCGTTGTCCCTCTGCTCTCTTCTTTTCCAGGGACATCCAGCAGGAGAATTTCCGTGGCATTCACTCCCACTGGAGGAGCTTCTCCTTCGTCTACAACCACTACCTGTTCCTGGCCTGCTTCCTGGTGGTGCTGCTCTCCATCCTGCTCTACCTGCTCCGCCTGCGCCGCATCCACCGCCGGCTGCTCCCGCCCGGCGCCGCCTCCCCGGCCCTGTGGCTGCCCGAGGGGCTCCCCCCGCAGAAAATCCCAGCCTAGGGCTCCAGGTGCAGCGTTCACCCACACACACGCGCAGAAAAAAGCCATTTTTGCCTCAGGGTTCCTCCTTTTTTTGCCCCTTTTGGAGAAGCGGGAGTTGGGAATTCCGGGCAGGCTTGGGAGTTCCGGGGGAGTGGGGTGATGAGGGAAAAATGCCAAAAAAAAAATGAATTTGTTGGGAACGTTGCACTTGAGGGTGTGCAGAGTTGAGTTCCCACCTTTGGGAGAGGTTGAAATCCCAGAATGAGTTTGGATTTTCCCAATTGGAAATGGGAAAATGGGATTGGAATGAGCTTGGGTTTCCTTGCTGGATTCCATCCCTGCTCTCACTTTGGAGTCTCAACAAGAAGAAGTTCCAAAAGCAGGAAAAAAAATAAACAAAAAAAACGTTTTAGGATATTTTATGTGATTTTTCCCTTCTGGAATCACTGCTGGGATGGAGTGAGTTCCCATGTTTGGGAGAGGCTGAAATCCCTTAACTGAGATTGGATTTTCCCAATTGGAAATGGGAAAATGGGATTGGAATGAGCTTGGGTTTTCCTTGCTGGATTCCAGCATTGCCATCCCTGCTCTCACTTTGGAGTCTCAGACAACAAAAAGTTCCAAAAGCAGGAAAAAAAAAAACAAAAAAACCCCTTTTAGGACATTTTGTGTGATTTTCCCTTCTGGAATCACTCCTGGGATGGAGTGAGTTCCCACCTTTGGGAGAGGCTGAAATCCCAGAATGAGTTTGGATTTTCCCAATTGGAAATGGGAAAATGGGATTGGAATGAGCTTGGGTTTTCCTTGCTGGATTCCATCCCTGCTCTCACTTTGGAGTCTCAACAAGAAGAAGTTCCAAAAGCAGGAAAAAAAAATAAACAAAAAAAACCCTTTTAGGACTTTTTGTGTGATTTTTCCCTTCTGGAATCACTCCTGGGATGGAGAAGGAAAATCCCTCACATCCACTGCTGTGCTTCCATAAAAAACTGCTTCCATCACTTCTGCTCCCTCCTTTTTTTCCTTGGAAAAGGGAGAAGGATTTCCTCCTTTTTCACCCTCCCAGTGGCACCAGTCGCTGCTTTTAATCCCAAATTTCTGTTCCATAATGGTGGAGAGACCTCCCAGAAACTCCAGGAATGTGAAGAGAACTGGAAAAGCAGAGGAGAACGTGCACAGGCTCTTTCCAGGTCCTCTGGTAATTTATATTTTATTTAAAACTGTTGATTTTACTTGAAAGTCAGTTTGTCCATGATTAAAAGTGGGATTTCTATGAACTTTTGGGGTGTGGGTGTTTTATTTGTTCATTTTATTTGTTAATTTATTTGTTAACTTTATTTGTTGATTCTCCAGCTGGAAAACTTCCGAAAGGTGGGAAAACGCAGGAAAATTGGATTGTTTTATTATTGGAGAATTGGATACATTTTTTATCATAATTAATCAGGGGAAAAAATCAGGGGGAAAATCAGAAAAAAATTAAATCAGGGAAAAATTGGAAAAAATAAAATAGGGGGAAAAAAAGGAAAATCGGGAGAAAATAAAGTCAGGAAATAAATAAAATCAGAGAAGAAAATTGGGGAAAAGTTAAAATCAGAGGAAAAACTGGAAAAAATAAAATCAGGAAAAAAGTCAGGAAAAAACTGGGAAAAAATCAGAAAAAAATAAAATTGAGGAAAAAAACAGGAAAAAATCAGGGAAAAATGAAATCAGGGAAAAGTAAAATTGAGGAAAAAATTAAAGTCATGGGGAAAATTGGGAAAAAATAAAATCAGGGAAAAAAATCAGGAAAAATTAAAATAATGAAAAAATTAGGAAAAATAATTAAATCAAGGAAAAAATAAATGAGCTTTTAAAAAGTTGGAGGGGCAGTTGTTCATAAAATAAAATTTCCTTTCAGTGGAGGGAGGATCAGAGAATTCCAGGCTGGTTTGGGTGGGAAGGGGCCCAAAATCCAGATTTAAAATGCAGATTTAATCCCCAATCCATGGCCAGGCCATTCCTGCTGTGCCAGGGATTTCTTGGTGCCACCTCGGTGTCACAAAGGGATGTGACAATAATTGCCGTTAATTGTGCCTCAGGGCAGGGGGAGATTTTCCACATTTCCCACACTGAAATCCCAGGTTTGGTTTTTTGGGGGAGTTCCCTGGGAAGGTTTTACATCCAGCTCGTCCCTCCTGGAATTCTGCTGGGAGGGACCCGAGGTTTGGGATTCTGGGGGATTCTGTGGCTTTGTTTGTCCTCCTTCATCACACCCACATCCCAGAGATCCCAAATCCCAGAGATTCAAAATCCCAGAGATCTCCCATCCCAGAGGTGCCAAATCCCACAGATCCCACATTTCAGAGATCCTAAATCCTGGAGATCCCCCATCCCAGGGATCCCAAATCCCACAGAGCAAAAATCCCCAAGATCCCAGAGGTGCCAGAGATCTCTCATCCTAGAGATACCAGAGATTCCACATCCCAGGGATCACAGATCCACAAATCCCACATCCCAGAGATCCCAAATCCCACAGATCCCGCACTTCAGAGATCCTGAATCCTGGAGATCCAGCATGCCAGAGATCCCAAATCCCAGAGATCTCCCATCCTAGATATCCCAGAGATCCCAAATCCTAGACATCCCAAATCCCACAGATCCCACATTCTAGAGATCCCACATTCTAGAGATCCTAAATCCCAGAGATCCCAAATCCTACAGATCCCTCATCTCAGAGATCCCAAATCCTATGGATCCCCCATCCCAGAGATCCCATATCAGGGATCCCAAATCCCAGGGACCCAGATCCCACATTACAGAGATCCTACCTCGCACAGATCCCAAATCTCAGGGATCCCACGTCCCACAGATCTCACATCCCACAGATCCCAAATCCCATGGATCCCCCCATCCCAGGGATCCCAGAGATCCCAAATCCTAGAGATCCCAAATCCCAGGGATCCAGATCCCACATTGCAGAGATCCCACATTTCAGAGATCCTGAATCCTGGAGATCCCAAATCACATGGATCCCACATTCCAGGGATCCCAAATTCCACAGATCCCACATTTCAGAAATCCTAAATCCCACAGATCCCAAATCCCATGGATCCCCCATCCCAGAGATCTCACATCCCAGGGATCCCAAATCCAAGAGGTCCCAAATCCCAGGGATCCCCCACCCCACAGATCCCAAATCCCACAGATCCCACATCGCACAGATCCCAAATCCAAGAGGTCCCAAATCCCAGGGATCCCCCACCCCACAGATCCCACATCGCACAGATCCCAAATCCCACAGATCCCACATCCTAGAGATCCCAAATCCCACGGATCCCCCACTTCAGGATCCCAAGGATTTGCAGGGTGGGCTCAGCCAGAGGAGGCTGAACTGGGTGGCATCTCCTGAGGGCGAAATTAACCTCAAATTGACCCCAAATTAACCCCAAATTGTCCCTCAGATCCGTCTGTGGCCCCACAAGAAGGAGAAACCCCACAGGGATTTTCCACCCCAGCCCTGGGGGATTCCTTTGGGATCCTCAGCCTGGAATTCCCAGCCCACGCTGGGATTTGGGCTTTCCTGCCCTGACAAAACCCATTTTCCTTCTCTGGGTGCTTTAGGGAGAGGAGCAGGGCTGGGAACGATCCCAAAACTCCTCGGCCCTTTAACCCCATCCCAATCCCTCCTTCCTTTGGGGTTTCCGTGTGGAGAACGCCCCAAAACGGCCCCAAAGGAGAGGGAGGGGAGGGGGCGGCTCCTGCGGCTCCAACGGGAGCGGTGTCCCCGGGAGGGGACAAAGGGACACTGAGCACCTGGGCCGGGGCAGCCCGTCCCTCCCGAGGGCCATTGTTGTCCCCAAAGTCCCGGCATTGTCCCCAAATATTGTCCCATTGTTGTCCCCAAGGTCCCATTGCTGTTCCCGAAATTCCATTGTTGTTCCCAAGGTCCCATTGTTGGTATCAAATAACGCGTGAAGCTCCGGAGAGCGGAATGGGCCGGGAGGACTCCTCATGTCCCCTCCCTGTGTCCCTGTCCCTGTGTCCCTGTCCCTTCTCTGTACCCCTGTGTCCTTTCCCTGTGTCCCTGTCCCTTTCCTGTGTCTCTGGATCTCTGTGTCCCTGTCCCTTTCCCATGTCCCTGTCCCATCCCTGCATCCCTGTGTCCCTGTCTCTGTGTCCCTTCCCCATGTTTCTGTCCCTTCCCTGTGTCCCTGCATCTCTTGCCCCGTCCCTCTGTCCCTTCCCTGGGTCCCCTCCCCGAGTCCCTGTCCCATCCCTGCATCCCTGTCCCTTCCCTCTGTCCCTGTGTCCCTCCCCCATGTCCCTGTCCCTCTGTCCCTTCCCTGGATCCCCTCCCTGTGTCCCTGTCCCTTTCCCATGTCCCTGTCTCCTCCCTGTGTCCCTGTCCCTGTGTCCCTTCTCTCTGTCCCTTCCTTCTGTCCCTGTGTCCTCTCTCTGTGTCCCTTCCCTGTGTCTCTGTGTCCCTGTCCCTGTGTCCCCACCCGGTGTCCCTGTCCCATCCCTGCATCCCTGTCCCTTCCTTGTGTCTCTGTGTCCCTTCCCCATGTCCCTGTCCCTTCCCTGTGTCCCTGTTCCTGGCTCCCTGTTGCTCTGTCCCTTCCCTGGGCCCCCTCTCTGTGTCCCTGTCCCATCCCTGTGTCCCTGTTCCCGTGACTCTGTCCCCTCCCTGTCCCTCGGTCCCTTCCCTGTGTCCCTGTCCCTGTCCCTCTCTCTGTCCCTGTCCCTGTCCCTGTCCCGTTCCCTGCCTGGCACAGGGAATCAGCACTCCTAGGCTTCCCCTAAAGGCTGAGGAGGGATTTGGGATTTGGGATTTGGGATTTCCTGGGAATGTTCCTGAGCATCCTCCCCTTCCCCAGCCTGACCCCGTTCAGTTCCTGCCTCTTCTCCCTTTCCTTGGATCGGCCTTTCCCGAGGCCTGAGGGACTGGGGGCTCCTGAGGTGACTTCCCTGGATCCTGTCCCTGGACCCCATCCCTGGATCCAGATCCAGATCTGATCTTATATCTGATCCCTGGATCCTGTCCCTGGATCCCACCCCTGGGTCCCACTCCCAGATCCCATCCCCAGATCTCATCCCCAGATCCCATCCCTGGATCCAGATCCAGATCTGATCACAGATCTGATCCCTGGATCCTGTCCCTGGATCCTATCCCTGGATCTGATCCCAGGTTCCCACCCCCAGATCCCATGCCTGGATCTGATCTCTGGCTCCCATCTCCAGATCCTGTCCCTGGATCCCACCCCCAGATCCCACCCCTGGGTCCCACCCTCAGATCCCATTCCTGGATCCCATTCCCAGATCCCATCCCTGGCTCCCACCCCTGGATCCCATTCTCAGATTCCATCCCCAGATCCCATTCCTGGGTCCCGTTCCTGGCTCCCATCTCCAGATCCCACCCCCAGATCCCATTCCCGGACCCCATTCCTGGATCCCATTCCCAGACCCTGTTCCTGGCTCCCACCCCCAGCTCCCACTCCCAGATCCCACCCCTGGATCCCATTCCCAGATTCTACCCCAGGCTCCCACGCCTGGATCCCATCCCCCAGGTCCCGTTCCCGGCTCCCACCCCCAGATCCCATTCCCAGATCCCACCCCCAGATCCCATTCCCAGATCCCGCTCCCAAATCCCATTCCCAGATCCCACCCCCAGATCCCACTCCCCAATCCCAGATCCCACCCCCAGATCCCACTCCCAGATCCCACTCCCAGATCCCATTCCCAGATCCCGTTCCCAGATCCCATTCCCAGATCCCACTCCCAGATCCCATTCCCAGATCCCACTCCCAGATCCCATTCCCAGATCCCACTCCCCAATCCCATTCCCAGATCCCACTCCCAGATCCCACTCCCCGATCCCATTCCCAGATCCCATTCTTAGATCGCACACCCAGATCCCATTCCCAGATCCCACTCCCCGATCCCACTCCCAGATCCCATTCCCAGATCCCACTCCCAGATCCCACTCCCAGATCCCATTCCCAGATCCCATTCCCAGATCCCACTCCCAGATCCCATTCCCAGATCCCACTCCCAGATCCCACTCCCAGATCCCATTCCCAGATCCCACTCCCAGATCCCACTCCCAGATCCCACTCCCAGATCCCACTCCCAGATCCCATTCCCAGATCCCACTCCCAGATCCCACTCCCAGATCCCACTTCCAGATCCCACTTCCAGATTCCACCCCCAGATTCCATTCCCAGATCCCATTCCCAGATCCCACTCCCAGATCTCATTCCCGGACCCCACCCCCAGATCCCACTCCCAGATCCCATTCCCAGATCCCACTCCCAGATCCCATTCCCAGACCCCACTCCCAGATCTCATTCCCAGATCCCACTCCCAGATCCCATTCCCAGATCCCACTCCCAGATCCCACTCCCAGATCCCACTCCCCGATCCCATTCCCAGATCCCACTCCCAGATCCCACTCCCAGATCCCACTCCCAGATCCCATTCCCAGATCCCACTCCCCGATCCCATTCCCAGATCCCATTCTTAGATCGCACACCCAGATCCCATTCCCAGATCCCACTCCCAGATCCCATTCCCAGATTCCACCCCCAGATCCCATTCCCAGATCCCACTCCCAGATCTCATTCCCGGACCCCACCCCCAGATCCCACTCCCAGATTCCATTCCCAGATCCCGTTCCCAGATTCCATTCCCAGATCCCACTCCCAGATCCCACTCCCAGATCCCATTCCCAGATCCCACTCCCAGATCCCACTCCCAGATCCCATTTCCAGATTCCATTCCCAGATCCCACTCCCAGATCCCATTCCCAGATCTCCCTCCAGAGCTCCCTCCGGGCAGGGCCCTTCTCCCTCTGCTGGGAATTCCCGGGCTGGGATCCCGCAGGAAGGGGCAGAACCCCCGATCCTCATTCCCAGATTTTCCTGGGATTCGCTGGCTCTGCCCTCCCAGCGCTGCCCCCCGCCTCCAGCTGCACTTTTCCTCCCATTCCTTGCTAGAAATTCCCTCTCCTCGTGGTTTTTGGGGGGGAAATCTTCATTTTCCCCGTTCCATCCTCATCTGTGGTGGGAATCCATCAGGGAATGGGTGTGGGGGATCCTTTGTGCCTCCTGCGTTTTGTCAGGAGTTTCCTGAGGGGAATTCACCTTCCAGCACCCAATTCCTTCCCTGAGGAGTCCCAGACAGGCAAGAAGGTTCAGTGCCTTGTGCTGGGATTTTCCTTCTTCCAGGAAATCCATGGGAGACCCCAGCACTGATCCAGCCTTTTCCTGAAAATGTGGGAATAAAGGAATAAATTCATTCAAAAAGGAAGGAGGGAAATAAAGGAAAGGTTTGCTTTCTCTGGGAATGCCTGGAGCCATCCCCAAGCCCCAGCTCCTGCTGGGAGGATCTCTCTAGAATTTGGGTTTTTCCCACCTTGGCTTTGAATCCTCCCAGGGGTTTGGATAATGTGGGGCTGCCCCAGGCCAGGCTGGAATGACCTGGGATAGGGGAAGGGTGCAATGAGATGATTTTATGTCCTTTGCCACTCAAACCATTCCATGATTCCAAGCTGGAGAAATTCCCACAGGGATTAAAATACAGAAATAGCTTTTTTGGGGGGAGATATTGATTCATTTCTCCAGAATTTTGGGGTTCTCAACCATTGGGAGAACTTCCCACCGGATCCCTGAAAAAAGCCATGTGGCCCTAAAATCCCTGCAGGTTTTTGGGATCTCCAGGATCATCTCTGCAGGGAAAAGCTTTTAGGGAGTTTTAAATACAGAAATAATTTGGGAGGAGCTATGGATCCATTTCTCCACAATTTGGGGGTTCTGAGCCATTGGGATCTGGCTCCTCAATCACCCATTGCAGGAATTTCTCACTGGATCCCTGAAAAAGGCCATAAGGCCCTAAAATCCCTGCAGGTTTTGGGATCTCCAGGATCATCTCAGCAGGGAAAAGCTTTAAATACAGAAATAATTTTTGGGGGGGAGATATTGATTCGTTTCTCCATAATTTTGGGGTTTCTCATCCACTGGGATCTTCAATCACCCATTGCAGGAATTTCTCGCTGGATCCCTGAAAACGAACACAAGGCCCTAAAATCCCTGCAGGTTTTTGGGGATCTCCAGGATCATCTCAGCAGGGAAAAGCTTTTGGGGAGCTGCTCCCGGATTTGGGGAGGTCGAGTCGCCCCAGGGTGCGAACGGCGGGATGGGGAGGCAATGAGCCTTGCCAAGGAACTGCAAACGAGGGAAATTACAGCAAATGAGGGGAATTAGAGCAAATGAGGGGAATTAGAGCAAATGTGGGGAATTAGAGCAAATGAGGGGAATTAGAGCAGGCAGCGGCCCGTTCCCATTCCTGGGAGCAGGGAGCATGACCGGCACTGCTCGGTCAAAGCCAGGTGTGTCCCAGGGCAGGGAAAAACCCCGGGAATGGGGCTGGGAGTGGGGCAGGGAGGGGATTCAGCTGGAACTGGGATTTGCGCGGGGTTTGGGGTGATAAACCCACGTGCAAAGTGCTGAAAATCGGGATCCACGAAGGGCATTCCCAGTTTCCCAGATCCATTATTCCCTGGGTGATTCTAGGCTGTCTCCAATTCCCTTTTTCCTACCCGGGTGCTTTTCCCTGGCTCTTACCCCGCTGTGGGACAGAGGGGGCAGCAAATTCCCTGAATCCAGGGGAGCCTCTGCAGGATTCCTGCTGGATGTTTCATCCCAAACTCTGCTGGGTTCCTGCTGGATGTTTCATCCCAAACTCTCCCTTCCATCAGCTGGAATTTCTCATGGATAAAACACCCTGCCCTGTCCTGGCCTGACCCGTGCAGGCTCTGGCACGTTCCTCTCTCCACATCCCTCATTCCAGCCTGGAATTGCTCCTACAGCTTCTCCTGGGACAGGAGATGTCCCCAGACTGGCTCTGCTGAGGGTCAGGATCCAATTCCCAGGGTTTGTCCTTTTCCCTGAGAATTCCTGCTGCAGGGAAACGAGCTGAGAGCTCATCCCATCACAACCCCCTCCCCTATCCCAGGTCGTTCCAAATCCCTGAGATCCCAAATCCCAGAGATCCCATAGCCCAGAGATCCCTCATTCCAAAGATCCCACACCCCAGGGATCCCAAATCCCAGAAACACAAATCCCAAGCGTCCAAAATCCCAGAGATCAATCATTCCAAAGATCCCACATCCCAGAAATCCCACATCCCAGGGATCCCACATCCCAGGGATCCTAAATCCCAGAGATCTCTCATTCCAGGGAATGTGGAGCAGCTGGAAAGTGGGATGCTGAAAGGTTAAGGGTGGGTGAATCCCAGGGAGATGTCAGAGCTGGGAATTCCAGGATTCTGCTCCAGAACCCCCTGGAATCGCAGGGATTGAATCACATCAGCATTCCCATATCCCAGAGATCCCTCATTCCAAAGATCCCTCATCCCAGAGATCCCATAGCTCAAAGATCCCACATCCCAGAATCACAAATCCCAATGATCTCATATCCCAGGGATCACAAATCCCAGAGATCTCTCGTTCCAAAGATCCTTCATTCCAGGGAACGTGGAGCACCTGGAAAAGGGTTAAAGGTGGGTGAATCCCAGGAATTCCAGGGAATGTGGAGCAGCTGGGAAAGGCGATACTGCAGGGTTAAGGGTGGGTGAACCCCGGGAGATGCCAGCACTGGGAATTCCAGGATTCTGCACCAGAACCCCCTGGAATCACAGGGATTGAATCACCTCAGAGACCCCATAGCCCAGAGATCCCTCATTCCAAAGATCCCTCATCCCAGGGATCCCAAATCCCAGAGATCCCTCATTCCAAAGATCCCACATCCCGCGGATCACACATCCCAGAATCACAAATCCCAAGGATCCCACATCCCAGAGATCTCTCATTCCAAAGATCTCTCATTCCAGGGAGCAGCTGGGAAAGCTGAATACTGAAAGGTTAAAGGTGGGTGAGTCTCAGGAGATGCCAGCACTGAGAATTCCAGGATTCTGCACCAGAACTCCCTGGACTTGCAGGGATTGAATCACATCAGAGATTCCATATCCCAGAGATCCCTCATTACAAAGATCCCTCATCCCAGAGATCCCATAGCTCAAAGATCCCACATCCCAGAATCACAAATCCGAAGGATCTCACATCCCAGAGATCCAAAATCCCAGAGATCTCTCGTTCCAAAGATCCCTCATTATAGGGAATGTGGAGCAGCTGGGAAAGGGCTGAAGGTATGGAAATCCAGGAATTCCAGGGAATGTGGAGCAGCTGGGAAAGGGAATGCTGCAGGATTAAGGGTGGGTGAACCCTGGGAGATGCCAGCACTGGGAATTCCAGGATTCTGCTCCAGAACCCCCTGGAATCGCAGGGATTGAATCACCTCAGAGATCCCATAGCCCTATTCCAAAGATCCCACATCCCAGAGACCCCAAATCCCAAGGATCCCATATCCCAGAATCACAAATCTCAAATATCCCATAGTTTAGAGATCCCATATCCCAGGGATCCCTCATTCCAGGGAATGTGGAGCAGCTGGAAAAGGGTTAAGTGTGGGTGAATCCCGGGAGATGCCAGCGCTGGGAATTCCAGGATTCCGCTCCAGAACCCCCTGGAATCACAGGGATTGAATCACCTCAGAGATCCCATAGCCCAGAGATCCCTCATTCCAAAGATCCCTCATTCCAGGGATCCCAAATCCCAGAGATCCCTCATTCCAAAGATCCCACATCCCGTGGATCACACATCCCAAGGATCCCACATCCCAGAGATCTCTCATTCAGAAGATCCCTCATCCCAGGGATCCCAAATCCCAGAGATCCCTCATTCCAGGGAATGTGGAGCAGCTGGAAAAGGGTTAAGTGTGGGTGAACCCCGGGAGATGCCAGCGCTGGGAATTCCAGGATTCTGCTCCAGAACCCCCTGGAATCGCAGGGACTGAACCACCTCAGAGTCCTTAAACATTAAAATTTCACCGCGGGTGCCGGGATAACTCCCGGGATTCATCCCCTGGGTACCCCCGCGTTACAAACCCACGCTCCCCATCCTTACATCCTTTTTGTTTATTTAATTTTTATTTTTTTGGGGCAGCTCTGCCGCCCCCCCGGGCGGGCCCAAGCCGGGAGGAGCGCTGAGCTCACGCCTCGGGGAGGGGTTTGCGAACGAACCCAGTGAAATTGGGCAGGAAGCGGCGGCTCTGCCGCACATCCCCTGCCTGCAGCAGCGTTTCACAGCGCTCAGAAAAACCTGGCTGAGCCGCCCCCAGCACCGGCACCGCCAATCCAGGTAAATCCGGGGCTGCGAGCCGCGTTTGGGCTTTATTGCCGCAAAAAAATTCAATCATTTCAACATTTCCAAACTTTTCTTTCTTCCCGGCTGAAAGTTTCATTTCCCTCCTTCTCTCCGAGTGTGTTTTCCTCTCGCTCGCATCGTGGTAAGAGACTGGAGGGGGGGAAATTTATGTATCTCCTAATTCTAAGTTAATTCTCCTAAATTAATTCTCCTAAATTAATTCTCCTAAGTTAATTCTCATAATCCCGAGTTTTGGGAGGATTCTTCTCCCCGCATTCAGCCGGGCTGCGATGCCGAAGAGTTTCGGTGTCACTTTTTCAACAAGTCCTGGCCGAGCTGGAGATTTCATCCCTTTTTTGCTCCCAGCCATTCCCGACTGAAATAAAAGACGAGTTGGAAGCTGGGCAATGGCTGAGCTGGGATTTTGGTAAAATATCCCGAATTTCCAGCAGAAAACCCATCAGCGTTGGGTAAATCGAGGGGGATTTGGCGTTCTCCTCTCTGGATAATTCCCGGTTTGTTTCCAGAGGGAAAACTCAGATGTTTGGCAGAAGGTGCTAAATATGTCCTTAATTAAGGATTTTTTGTTTTTCCTGCTGTCACTGCTGGGGATCCTCTGAGCCTCCCAGCAGCTCCTTGAAAATCGCTTTATCCTGGTGATTTTTGGGATTACTTGGGGATATCCACCCGGAGAAACGTGGGATGTTCAACCCGAGCCGGGCTGAGCTCACCAATAATTGGGATTAATATTTCCTTCCTCATGAGTTTTTTGTTGTTAATTGGATAAAAGATCTAAGCTCAGATAATGGAGAAATTAGAGAGGAAGATCCAAGTTTGGGTATCTGGGAGTGCAGCAGGAAAACAATTCATCATCCCCACAATCAGCTCGTAAAGGTGACAGCGGAGTGCTTCCAATTTTTCCTGGATAAAGCCCGAAAATCGGGGATTTAGGGCTCCTCTTTCCCAGTTTTCTCTGCATTGAGCCACCCACGGTGGTGGAATTTCCTCGGTTGGGGAGTGGGGAGCAATTAAAATAATATTAAATTAAATAAAATGTGAATTGCTGGGATATCCGAGTGCTTGGAGTGGTGCTGGGTGCTCCAGGAGGGACTTCCGATAATCCCCCAGGGCAGGAGGAGGTTGGGAAACATCCCCGAAAATGGGATTTTAAATGAAATTTAATCCTTAAATCGGGCGGTGCTGGGGTCAGAATTCCTCTGCAGCCCGAGCCAGCAGAGCTTTGGGGGTGCAGAAATGAGAATTTGAGGGGGAAAAGCTCCAGGGACGTTTCAGCAGCTCGGAAAAGCCCCGGGGATGGCAGAGTTGGGTGATGGAGCCCAGGACGAGGATCCCGGGGGGATTTAATGGGAAATCTGGAATTTCACTGCTCACACAGGCTGAGACCCCAAAATGGACCCAGTAATGAGGTTTTATATCCATAATTTGGGTTATATATCTGGGGTTTTATATCCATAATTTGACTCTTTCCTGTCCCTGTGCTCCATTCTGCTTTCCTTTCTGTTAAGGAAATTATATTAATTAATATAATAATTAATATAATTTATATTCAATAATTAATATAATTTCTATTAATTTTTCCCTTTTATTCCTTCCCCTCCTGAGCACTTCCAGAGCTTTCCTGGTGAGGTTTCAAACCAGAGCTCCCAGTTTGGGGCACTGGGATGAGCCCCAGATTTTGCCAGAATTGGGATTAAATGCATGAGACATTAATTCTTGTTTGGACTTGGATGTTTATTAGTTCTTATTTACATTATATTTCCTTAGATGTTTATTAATTCTTATTTACATTATGTTTCCTTAGATGTTTAATTGTTCTTATTCATATTTACTTCGATGTTTATTGGTTCTTATTTACATTATACTTCCTTAGATGTTTATTTAGTTCTTATTTATATTACAGTCTCACCAACTGTGAGTTTTACAGCACTTTAACAAACTAAAATATTGAGCCCCATCTCTCTCTCTCCAAAGCTTGTTAAGGATAAATTGTCCAATTAAGAAATGACACTGAAGTTATTTTTACTTTTAACTTGTGGCCTGCAGTGTGGACTTTTTTTATCCATTTACACAAAACCACTTAAACTCATGAAGGAGGTGAAGAGGGACCAGCCTCTGCCCTAAAACCTCTATCTTGATTTATATTTATACCTATATCTATATTTACATTTGTAGTTATATTTGTATTTTGTAGCTATATACTTTAATTTTGTGTGTATATTTATATTTTATATAGATAAATATATAGACACAAAAAAAATATATATAATAGAATGTATTACTATATAGTAATACTTTAAATTCCAAGTTTTTCCCCCTGTGATGTCACACACCTCTATCCAAACTCCACACACACAATCCCAGTTTCCATCATTCCATTTTGGAAGATTTCCCCACAGCCTCAGGTCAAATGCAGAGTTCTCCTGGGGGTCAGTGCCTGACAGACAGACAGACAGACAAAGCCTTTTTGGACACCCTCAGGGCCCTTTTTTGGGTGCCTTCAGGGCTTTTTTCGGCACTTTCCAGGCCCTTTTTTGGACACTCTCTGAGCCCTTTTTTTGACACCTTCCAAACCCTTTCTCTGGGCCCTTTTTTACCACTTTCTGAGCCATTTTTTGCCACACTCAGGGCCCTTTTGCCCCTCTCTGGGCCCTATTTTGACCCTTTCAGGGCCCATTTTTGACTCTTTCAGAGCCTTTTTTTGATGCTCTAAGGGCCCTTTTTTTACCACTTTCTGAGCCCTTTTTTGCCACCCTTTTGCCTTTTTTGGACACCTTCAGGGCTCTTTTGGGACACCCTCAGGGTGCTTTTTTGACACTTCTGGGGCCCTTTTTTGATGCTTTTTGAGGCCTTTTTTGCCACTTTCAGGGCTCTTTTTTGGACACTCTCTGGACCATTTTTTTGGCACTTTCTGAGTCCTTTTTAGGCACTCTCTGAGACTTTTTTGACCCCTTCAGGGCCCTTTTTTGGACACCCTCAGGGCCCTTATTGGACCCTCTCTGGGCCCTTTTTGGACAATTCCAAGCCCTTTTTGGACACCCTCAGGGCCCCTTTTTGACACTTCCGGGCCCCATTTTTGATGCTCTCAGGACCCTTTTTTTGACTCCTTCAGGGCCCTTTTGTTGCAACTCTCAGAGCCCTTTTTTGGACCCTCTCTGGGCCCTTTTTTGCCACCTTTAGAGCCCTTTTTTGATGCTTTCACGGCTCTTTTTGACACTTTCAGGGCCCTTTATGGACACTTTCTGAGCCCTTTTTTTGCCACTTTCAGGGCCCCTTTTGTGACTCTTTCAGGGTCCTTTTTTGACGTTCTCATGACCGTTTTTTGACACTTTTGAGCCCTTTTTTGCCGCCTTCGGGCCTCGTTTTTGGACACTCTCAGGGCCCTTTATTGACACTCAGGGCCCTTTTTTTGAGGCTTTCTGAGCCCTTTTTGTGACTCTCAGGGCCCTTTTTTTACATTTCTAGGGCTCTTTTTTGCCACCCTCAGGGCCTTTTTTTAATGCCTTCAAGGCTTTTTTGGACACTCAGGGCCCTTTTTTGACGCTTTTTGAGCCCTTTTTTGCCACTTTCAGAGCCCTTTTTTGGACACCATTAGGGCCCTTTTCTGACACTTCCAGGGCCCTTTTTAGACACTTTCAGAGCCCTTTTTTTGATGCTTTCTGAGCCATTTTTTGCCACTCTTAGGGCCCTTTTTTTGATGCCTACAGGGCTCTTTTTCGGCACTTTCAGGGCCTTTTTTTTGACATTTTCCAAGCCCTTTTTGGACACCCTCAGGGCCCTTTTTTGATGCTCTCAGGGACCCTTTTGGACATTTCCAGGGCCCTTTATTGACACTCAGGGCCCTTTTTTTCAATGCTTTCTGAGCCATTTTTAGACATTTTCTGTGCTCTTTTTTGGCATTTTCTGAGCCATTTTTTGGCATCTTCAGGGCTCTTTTTTGACACCTTTTGGACACTTTCAGAGCCCTTTTTTGCCACTTTTAGGGCTCTTTTTTGGCCCCTTCAGAGCCCTTTTTTGACACTTCCCAGTCCCTTTTTGGACACTCTCAGGGCCCTTTTCTGACACCTTCAGGGCCCTTTATTGACAGTCAGAACTCTTTTTTTTGACACCTTCAGGGCCCTTTTTTGCCACTTTCTGTCCCATATTTCCCATTCCCATCCGCACAAACGCCCTGGGAGGAGGAAAAGTTCCACTCCTAATCCAGGGTGGAAATTTGTTATTCCAAGGGGGATTTCCCAGCAATAACAAGAGCCTGGTTTGGACCCTGGCTGTCCCCTGCTGGATTAGGGAGATTAATTAAAACAGCATCACCCAGAGGGTCAGGAGTGATCCCCTCCTCCTTGGAGAACTCCAGATCCACCTGGAAATCCTCTCCATGGAAATTTGGGCTGAGCTCTGCTCCTTCAGCTCACTCGGGTTCCCTCTCTGGGGTCAATTTTCCCCTTTAGATGAATTTTTGGTGTTTGATTTAAGTGGTTTCTGCTGTGTGGAGATAAAAAATAAAGACCAAAAGACCAGGAGAGCTTAGAACGTGACAGAGATTCTGGTTTTGAAATCTGGGAATGTAGCAGGAAAACTTTTCCTCATCTCTGTGAGGAGAAATTTATCTATCAGGATAGATTTATTGCGGTAAAGAGATATTTATTTCTACATTTATTTATATAAAGATGTATTTATAAGGATATATTTATGAGGATATTTATAAGGATATCTTTATGAGGATATATTGATGTTTATATAGATAAATGCCCTAAAATTTGCAAGGACAGGGGAATTTTTCTAGGGAATAACACCCAAATCCACTGCCAGACCTTTCCTGAAGGGGCAGCTCCCAAATCCAGGCCGTGGCCTCTTCCCAGATCTCCTCCAATTCCATTCAATTTAAATTTTAGCCCCTCAGTTCATGCCAGGAGGCTCAAAAAGCTCTCCTGGGCAGAGAGGGATGTGTGGAGCATCTTCTGTCGATGGCACAGCTGGATCCAGCTGTTTCACCTGCAGCTCCCTGATGTCCTGCCTGGTGGGGGGAAGGAGCAGGAATGGAGATGTGGATTTGACACTTCCAGGGTCCAGGGCCAGCCCTGTCCTGGCTGCTCCAAGAAATTCCTGGAAATGGGAACCAGGAATTTCCAGGGCATGAACTGCAGTGCTGGGGAAAGGGGGTGGGTTCCAACTGAAAGGGGGAAATTTGGGAAGAAATTCCTCCCTGGGAGGGGCTGGGATGGAATTCCCAGGGAGCTGTGGCTGCCCCTGGATCCCTGGCAGTGCCCAAGGCCAGGCTGGAGCCCCCTGGCACACTGGGAGGTGTCCCTGCCATGGCAGATTGGCACTGGGTGGGATTCAGGTATTTTCCAACCCAAACCATTCTGGGATTTTCAGATTTAATCAGTCAGTGATGACAAGGCATTCCCTCGATCAGGGGATTTTCACAGGGATTTTTCCACCCCTCTTTGCTCTCTGCCTGCTGCGGTTTCCCCTCCTTGGCTGGCAAACATTCCCAGGTGCCCTGGAATGGGCAGCCAAGGTGGGGCCACCATCCCTGGGAACTCCAGGCACACCTGGACGGGCTTTGGGGGTGACCAAGGTGTTGGCCTGGACTGGATGCTCTGAAACCCCATTGTCCAACCTGAACCATTCCATGGCTCCCTGGGCTATTCCAGAGCTCCTTTTCCAGCTGGGAAATCTCTGCTCTGATTGTTCCCCTGGCTCAGGAATTTGGGATTTTCTGCCAGTGCTCGGTGCCTCTGATCCTTCCAGGGACCTTTGTGGCTCAGGTTTTCAGGAGTGGGAACAAGAAGGGATTTGATCCATGGGGATTGAACCCTTGGAGAGCCCCTGCTCTCCAGGAGCAGCAGGAGAAGGTATCCAACATCTCACCCCAGGGAATGGTGGGATTTTATTCCCTTTAACAATTCTGGAGAGGCTCCCAGTGGAGAAGAGGCTGGAGAATTCCTCCTGTGGCACTGGGAAATCCTGTTCCCACCCTGAGCAATGCACCTGGGGTGATGGAGCTGGAATTGGGAATCCCTGGCATTCCTGTTCCCAGAGAAATCCCGTTTCCAGCCCCAGGAATGCACCTGGGGTGATGGAGCTGGAATTGGGAATGCAGGGATTCCCGGGATTCCTGTTCCAAGGGAAATCGTGTTCCCATCCCAAGGAATGCACCAGGGGTGATGGAACTGGAATTGCAGGGATTCCCAGGATTCCTGGGATTCCTGTTCCAAGGGAAATCCTTTTCCCACCCCCGAGGAATGCACATGGGGTGATGGAACTGGAACTGGGAATGCAGGGATTGTCGAGATTCCTGTTCCCAGAAAAATCCTATTCCCATCCCGAAGAATGCGCCTGAATGCACCTGGGGCAATGGAGAGTGAAATTGGGAATGCAGGAATTCCCAGGATTCCCGAAATTCCTGTTACCAGAGAAATCCTGTTCCAAGAGAAATTCTGTTCCCAGAGAAATCCTGTTCCCACCCTGAGGAATGCACCTGGGGTGAAGGAGCTGGAATTGGGAATCCCTGGGATTCCTGTTCCCAGAGAAATCCTGTTTCCAGCCTGAGGAATGCACCTGGGGCAATGGAGAGTGAAATTGGGAATGCAGGAATTCTCAGGGTTCCTGTTCCAAGGGAAATCCTGTTCCCACCCCGAGGAATGCACCTGGGGCAATGGAGAGTGAAATGAGGAATTCAAGGATTCCCAGGATTCCTATTCCCACCCCAAGGAATGCCCCTGGGGCATGGAGCTGGAATTGGGAATGCAGGGACTCCCGCAATTCCTGTTCCAAGGGAAATCCCATTTTCCCACTCCAAGGAATGCACCTGGGGCATGGAGCTGGAATTGGGGATGCAGGGATTCCTGGGATTCCTGTTCCAAGGGAAATCCTTTTCCCAGAGAAATCTTGTTCCCAGCCCGAGGAATGCACCTGGGGCAATGGAGAGTGAAATTGGGAATGCAGGGATTCCTGGGGTTCCTGTTCCCAGAGAAATCCTGTTCCCACCCCGAGGAATGCACCTGGGGTGATGGAGCTGGAATTGGGAATGCAGGGATTCCCGGGATTCCTGTTCCAAGGGAAATCCTGTTCTCAGAGGAATCCTGTTCCCAGCTAGAGGAATGCACCTGGTGCAATGGAGAGTGAAATGAGGAATTCAGGGATTCCCAGGATTCCTGTTCCCACCCCGAGCAATGCACCTGGGGTGATGGAGCTGGAATTGGGGATGCAGGGACTCCTGGGATTTCTGTTCCCACGGAAATCCTGTTCCCACCCCAAGGAATGCACCTGGGGTGATGGAACTGGAATTGGGGATGCAGGAATTCCTGGGATTCCTCTTCCAAGGGAAATCCTTTTCCCAGAGAAATCTTGTTCCCAGCCCGAGGAATGCACATGGGGCCTGGGGCGATGGAGCTGGCATTGGGAATGCAGGGATTCCCGGGATTCCTGTTCCCACTCCAGGA
Source organism: Artemisiospiza belli (assembly GCA_021963965.1). Classification (NCBI taxonomy): domain Eukaryota; kingdom Metazoa; phylum Chordata; class Aves; order Passeriformes; family Passerellidae; genus Artemisiospiza; species Artemisiospiza belli. Next base: position 3,368,728 of record JAKDEW010000046.1, on the reverse strand, counting down.
ACGCAGCTGGGGTGATTGAGAGTGAAATTGTGGATGCAGGGATTCCCAGGATTCCCAGAATTCCTGTTCCTGGCCCGAGGAATGCACATGGGGCGATGGAGCTGGAATTGGGATGCAGGGATTCCTGGGATTCCCGGTTCCAAGAGGCTGAGCACCAACGGTTCAGAGCCCCGGGGACAATCGGGACAATTGTCCCGGCTCGGGGGGATGTGGAGCTTTGGCTCGGGGGGATGTGGAGCTTTGGCTCGGGGGGATGTGGAGCATCACTGCCTCCCCGGGCACAAAGGGCTCCCATCCCATTCCAAACTTTCCCTTTGTTGCTGGATGAGGAGGGAGCAGGGCAGTGTCTGGCTCTGGGCTCCGTCTGAGCTCAGCCACTGCTGGGGGGACTGGATGGGATCCAAAGGGGGAATTTGGGCTGGATTTGGCTCGGGAGATGAGCGGGCTCTGTTACACCTGGGAAAGTGATGGAGAAGGAAAAACTCAGGATTAGGAGCTTTGGGAGGTCTGTGAAAAGGAGGGAGAAGGATTTTACATGGGCTCCATGCCAGGACAAGGGGCAATGGTTTTAAAGTGCCAGAGGGCAGGGATGGATGGGACGTTGGGAAGGAATTCCCAGAGCAGCTGTGGCTGCCCCTGGATCCCTGGCAGTGCCCAGGGATGGACACTCTGGGACAGTGGGAGCTGACCCTGCCCATGGCATGGGCATTTAAATCCCTTCCGACCCAAACCATCGCAGGATTCCACAACAATTCCATGTTTTTTCCTCTCCATCCCTGTGCCTCTGTTCCCTTCAGAACCCAGAACTGGAGCCCTGAAAGGGCTGAGTCAGCAGCCACCAGGTTCATGCCTGGCAGCCTTAAATTACACATTCCTGTGGGGATGGAGCTCAGCTCCCAGCCTGGAATACGGCAAGGAGAACCAGGAGAGCTGGAGCATTTCCTGCCTCCTCCACTGGCTCTGCTCGATGGGTTTTTAATGCTCTGACTTGGATTCCTTTGAATGGAGAGACCAAAATATTGCCCTGACGTCAGGGATAAATCTGGAGGTCGTTAGAGGCCGTGAGGGGAGCACTGAGCCCGACAGGAAGGGAAAATCCAGCCCAGACCAAACCTCCTGCAAACTTCAGCCTGGACTTCTCCTCAGGCAGCTCAGCACGTGCAGCTGCCCCAGGCTGGAAGGGAGAAGGTGTCCAAGTGTGGCTGCCAGCAGCAGAGCTGTGGTTTTGCTGGAATATTTTCCATGTTCAGTTGTGTTCTTGTGGTTTCTGGTGCCCCCATGATGTGTGGGTGCTGCTGGTGCTGGAAATGTTGTTTTGGGTGAGGCTGTGGCTGAGCCATCCCTGAGCATGAGGGGCAGGGAGAGTTCTGGGTATCAGAGCCCTGAAATGTCTTGGAGCTGAGCAGGGAGATTTCAGGAGAGAATAAATCCAGGATTTCTGTGGAGTGAAGGAGCTGCTGGGCAATTTTCTCTGTTCTCAATCCTCCAAACCAGTCCTGGCCTCGAATCCCAGTGAGAAAGGATCTGGATGCTGGAGATCAGAGCCATGGAATGGGTTGGGTGGGAAGGGACTTTAAATCCCTTAAATCCCATCTCTTCCCACCCCCTTCCAGCACCCCTGGGTGCTCCAAGCCCCCTCCAGCCTGGCCTTGGATATTTCCAGGGATGCTGGAAGTGCCAGAATTCCCAATTTTCCCTCCTGTTCCCTCAGGATAGACAAAAGCCGAGAGCCCATTTCAGTGCTGAGCCCTGGGAGCTTTCCCTGGCTCTGCTGAGTTCCTCAATTTTCCCCTTGGACCTGGGCTGCCGTTTTTGTGGGAATCCCAAACTGTGGCTGTGGAATCCCTCTGGATTCTGCTTTTCCTGGCTTAATCTGAGGAAATTTTCCTGAGCCCCTCACTGAACAGGGGCTGAGGGTTTATTATGGGGGATGCAGACCCTGTGGAAGTTTTGTCTTTGGGATTGGAGGGAGCCCAGCCTTGTGCAGAATTCCCCCAGGATTTTTGCACATGGAATGGGATTTCTGAGTGGTTTTCCAGTGCCTTCCCCTTGAGGAGCCCCTCCTGATCCCAGAACAAAGAAAGGACACGGTGCTGCTCCACCTGAGTGCCCTGAGCCATTTTTCCTAGGGATGGGTGGGGAATGTGTTCCTACAATCTCGTTGGAATTCCTTTTCTCCCAGCCAGAATTTCCTCAGTGGTGCTTTATCCTCTCTCTCCAGGATTTCTCCAGCTCTGTGAGAGATTTCTCCTTTTTTCTGTGCAGGATTTGGATGATCCCTGCGGGTCAGGATCCTGATGATTCCCAAATCCCTGGGGAACAGCAGCAAACTCATTTTGGGCTCAGCCAGGCTTTGCCAGGAGTGAAAATTCCCCCTCCTGGATCTGCTCTAATCCCAATTAGCGTCTCCCAGGCTAATCTTGGTCCCAATTAAAGCGCCCTGGAGCTGTGCCGTGACCTTCCCCTCCCTCGCAGCTGCTCCCGAGGTCTCTCAGGGCCGGGATTCTTGGAAAGGCTCCGGCACCTGGCAGGGCTCGGCTCATTAACACCTCCGCAGGCTCCGGGCCATCCCCAGCCCTCCTGCCCCAAACTGTTGTGTCTTTTGGCTCCAGTCCTCGTGAAACGGCTGCAGAGCTTGGGTCTGGGCAGGGAAAGGGAGTTCAGAGCTTGGGGGTGTTCCCTGATCCGGAGGGATCCCCGAAAACGGGGCTGACGCGGGTTCCTGTTTGCCTTGGCGCGGGGCAGGCTCTGGGCTCTTTGCTGAGCCTTTTCTCCCCTCAGATATTCGGGTTTGGTTGACATTCTCCTCTCAGATATTCGGGTTTGGTTGACATTCTCCTCTCAAATATTCGGGTTTAGCTGACATTCTCTTCTCAAATATTCGGGTTTGATTGACATTCTCCTTTCAAATATTCGGGTTTGGTTGAAATTCTTCTCTCAAATATTCAGGTTCAGTTGACATTCTCCTTTCAAATATTCAGATTTGGTTGACATTCTCCTCTCAAATATTTGGGTTTAGTTGACGTTCTCCTCGCAAATATTCGGGTTTAGTCGACATTCTCCTCTCAAATATTCGGGTTCAGTTGACATTCTCCTCTCAAATATTCGGGTTCAGTTGACATTCTCCTCTCAAATATTCGGGTTTAGATGACGTTCTCTTCTCAAAAATTCAGGTTTAGTTGACATTTAGTCAACATTCTCCTCTCAAATATTCGGGTTTAGTCAACATTCTCCTCTCAAATATTCAGGATTAGCTGACATTCTCCTCTCAAATATTCAGATTTGGTTGACATTCTCCTCTCAAATATTCAGATTTGGTTGACATTCTCCTCTCAAATATTCAGGTTCAGTTGACATTCTCCTCTCAAATATTCAGGTTTAGTCAACATTTCCCTGGCAAATATTCGGGTTCAGTTGACATTCTCCTCTCAAATATTCGGGTTCAGTTGACATTGAGCTTTCTCAATGAAATAATGACAGCAAGCCCAATTTATCCATGATCATTTCAGGATGTGCTATTACCCATGATAATTTCAGGAGTGCTATCACCTCCCCCTCATTGATGGGTTTATCTGTCCAAGCCCACCGTTATTGTATTTGTGGGGTGCTCCGTGGCAGGCAGGAATGATGAATCTGGCCCCATGTTCTCAGAAGGGTAATTTATTATTTTATATACTATATTATATTAAAGAGTGCTACACTATACTGAAGAATAGGATACTTACAGAAGGCTAAAAAGATAATAATGAAAACTCGTGACTCTTTCCAGAGTCCTGACACAGCTTGGCTGAACGAGTTCCCAGAGGGGAATTTGTTCATGTTCAGGTCAAGATGCTGAAGTGCTGCCTTATCTCTGACAGCTGCAGGGTTTGACTGGGAGGTTGCTCCACTCTTTATCTGCCTTTTCCTTCCCAAATTTCTCTCACGTGGCTGCAGGACCATCCAGATGCTCCCAGGAATAGAAATACAAATATTTATAAACAGAGCCCTGCATTCCCAGTGTGTGGGAAAGATTTAACGACCCATTAGAAACCCCAATAATGACCCTTCCTAAACCCAAATAATGACCCTTTCTTAACCCTGGGAGTTTAACCCTTAACTCCCCCAATCTGGGAGTTTGGGGCTAAATCAGCCTCCTCAGCTGAATTTTTCAGGAGAGCTTCTGCAGCCCCATTTCATTTTTGAGGAGGAGTTGCTGAGGGTTTAAATATGCTTTTAAAATTCTTTAAAAAGCAAGGAACAGCAGCCACTGAGGATGGAGCTGATCAATACAGCTGTTTAGGGGTGAAGGAGATCATTACAGATGTTTAGTGGTGGAGCAGATCAAACCAGATGTTTTGGGATGGAGCAGATCAAGACAGATGTTTAGGGGTGGAGCAGATCATTACAGATGTTGTTTAGGGGTGGAGCAGATCAAACCAGATGTTTGGGGATGGAGCAGATCAAGACAGTTGTTGTTGAGGGATGGAACAAATCAAGACAGATGTTTGGGGATGGAAGAGATAAATACAGATATTTAAGGATTGAGCAGATCCAGACAGATGTTTAGGGATGGAGCAAATCAATGCAGATGTTGTTTAGGGGTGGAGCAGATCCAGACAGATGTTTGGGGATGGCACAGATCAATAAGATGTTGTTGAGGGATGGAACAAACCAAGACAGATGTTTAGGGATGGAACAAATCAATACAGATGTTTAGGGATGGAGCAGATCAAACCAGATGTTTAAAAATGAAACCTGAAGCTGCCCAGATTTTCCTGCAGCGCTCGAGGCTCTGCTGAGGTGAAACTCCTCCCCTCTGGAGTTTGGACTGACAATTCCCACCCGTCCTTCCCTGCTGAGATCCATGGGGATCCCTGGAATTTTCTCTCCATCCAGGAGCACCTCCCAGCCCCTGTTTGTCCCCTGGGTCCATGGGGATTTCTGGAATTTTCTCTCCATCCAGGAGCACCTCCCAGCCCCTGTTTGTCCCCTGGGCTGAAACCACCTCATACCCATTCAAACATCTCCAGAGTTTGTTCAGAGCCCTGTGCTGCTGGGCTTGGGGTCAGGGCTGATGGCTGGGACCAGTCCTGGTACTGGATCCTGGATCCCTCTGGAGCTCCTGGATCCCTCTGGAGCTCCTGGATCAGGGATTCAGGATCGCTGGGGCTCCTGGACCTCCTGGATCTGAGATCCTGGATCTCTCTGGAGCTCCTGGATCCAGGATTCTGGATCACTCTGGAACTCCTGTATCTCCTGGGTCTGGGATCCTGGATCACTCTGGATCTCCTAGATTTGGGATCCTGGATCCCTCTGGAGCTCCTGGAATTGGGATTATGGATCACTCGGGAGCTCCTGGATTTGGTATTCTGGATCACTCTGGAGCTCCTGGATTTGGGATCCTGGATCCCTCTGGAGCTCCTGGATCCAGGATTCTGAATCACTCTGGAACTCCTGGATCTCCTGGATCTGGGATCCTGGATCCCTACGGATCTCCTGGATCTGGAATCCTGGATCCCTCTGGATCTCCTGGATCTGGGATCCTGGATCCCTCTGGAGCTCCTGGGTCTCCTGGATCTGGGATCCTGGATCCCTATGGATCTCCTGGATCTGGAATTCTGGATCACTCTGGATCTCCTGGATCTGGGATCCTGGATCCCTCTGGATCTCCTGGATCTGGGATCCTGGATCCCTCTGGAGCTCCTGGGTCTCCTGGATCTGGGATCCTGGATCCCTATGGATCTCCTGGATCTGGAATTCTGGATCACTCTGGAGTTCCTGGATCCCTCTGGAACTCCTGGAGCTCCCTGATCCAGGATCCCTCTGATCCTGCCCTGCCAGCTCCATTCCCGTTGGACAATCCCCTCTCCTTGCTGCCAGAGGGAGCAGCAGCTGCATTTCCCTCCTCCCATCCCCTCCAGCCCTGCCCAGGCTGGGGCAGGACCTGATTTTATTCCTCTCTCTCAGCTTCACCTCCTGACCTACAATAAAATTGGCTCCTGGAAAACCAATGTTTCTTTTCCAAGATGTTTTTCCCTCATTTTCCCGCCCCATCCTGATTTATGAGATCTGTTGGAAAACCTCCTCTGGCTTTTCCTGTTTCCCTCCAATCCTGGGCTCTAATCCCCGAGCTTCTGTTTCATTTCTCCCTTCCTTGGCAAAATCCTTTTCATTCCAGCAGGAATCTCCTGAGCCCCATCCCTGCTTAACCCACAGGGAAACTGAGGCACAGCCCTGGAAATGTCCTGGAATTCTGATCCATGTCCTCCTCAGTTTTAAAGGCTGTTCATGGATTTTGTAGCTTTATGTGAGGATGTGATTTTTCTGGGATTTTTTTTTTTTAGGGATAGACCAGATTTAGCTGAAATCTCGGAGAATTTTAGTTCCTAGACATCTCCTTTGGAGCCAAATCCTCCCTTCCCTCTGGTGGCTGCCAGGAACCAGCGGAGCTCTGAAGGTCTGGGGAGGTTTTTCCCACTGAGCTCTGGCATTGCTTCACTTGGGAATGATGGAATCCTCATCCCCACGTGTCCTGCCTGACCACTCCACGTGCCTGGGCGTCAGTGGGGAGCAGGAAAAGGACAGGATTTCACAGGATTCCACTCCTGGATGAAATTCCTCTCATGAGTCACAGGAAGTTGTCTGTTCCTACCTTAAATTGTGCTCGTGGAGCACTTGGATGCCAATAAATCCCCATCCAGACTTACAACCAAAACCTGGAGACGTTTTCCACTATTCCAAGGTCATCCAAGGCTTCTGCCAAGTGTCTGGTGATGTTTTGAGTTTCTACAGATGGAACCAGATGTGCAGGAACAGAAATAAATCTTTTATCCCACTGGGAACCCAGAGTTTGGGATAAATCCCTCACTGCTGGGCTCGAGATTTCCTCACCCTCCTGGTTTTCCACTGCTCCTGGTGGGTTTGGGTTCTCCATGGGGAAAAAAAGGGTTCGGTTCTGTCCTGGCAGGATTTGGCTGAAGTTTTCCTGCTGGATTTCTGGAGGAAAACGGGAAAATAATTTGCTACACCTCCCAGCATAGAGAATTTTCCCTGGGGAGAATGGATTTTTGGGGTGAAATGATGTGCCAAGTTGATCTAAACTTATAAATGGGGGAGGTTCCAGTTTGTTTGTCCCACTCCACAAGAAATAATTGAGCTGACTTTGGTTTTTACAGGTGGTATTGGAGGTAATCCAAATTTCCAAGATAATACTGGAAATAATAATTAATAATAGAAAGAATAATTAATAATAGAAATTATCAAAACTATGTAAATAATAATATAATAAAATAATAATATAATCTAATGGAATAATATATATTATAATATATATTATTATATATTTGTATATTATAAACAATAATATATACTATATGCTATATGCTATATGCTAAATACTATATACTATAGTATATACTATATATACAATATAGTATACATACTATATACTGTATAATATATAATATATACTGTATAATATATAATATATAATTTATAATATAATAAGATAATAAAATAATAATAAAATATAATAATGGAAAAATAAAAATTATAAATAATAAGCAATAAAATAAATAATAATGCATAAAAATAAATAAATAATGATGAATTACTATAAATAATATAATTATATGAACCATATCAATTTTGTATCATTACAAACTTTAATTAAAACCTGATTTTCCTCCAGGACAGCCCTGCCTGCAGCGCCTGGCTCTGCCTCTGAGGACTGTGAGCACTGGAAATGGGAAGATCCCGAGTTTTTCCCTCCAACCACTGCGTGCTGCTGCTGCTGCTGCTGCTGGCAGGGCTGAGCTGTGCCCAGTACGAGCCCTGGCCGTACCTGCCCGGCTACCCCGAGCCACCCCCCCAGGTGTTCCAGCCGCCCCAGAGAGCCCCAAACGTGCCCAAAATCCAGCTGAGGCTGGCGGGGCAGAAGAGGAAGCACAACGAGGGCAGGGTGGAGGTGTTCTACAGCGGAGAGTGGGGCACCGTGTGCGACGACGACTTCTCCATCCACGCCGCCAACGTGGTGTGCCGGGAGCTGGGCTACGTGGAGGCCGTGTCCTGGCTGCCCAGCTCCAAGTACGGCAAAGGAGAAGGTGAGAACATCTTGGAGCATGTGGGGAATGTTTCCAGCTCCCAATAATTCCTAATTTCAGTTTAATTGGTGGTTTTGGGAGTTGGGCCGGGAGCTGGGCTATATGGAGGCCGTGTCCTGGCTGCCCAGCTCCAAGTACGGCAAAGGAGAAGGTGAGAACATCTTGGAGCATGTGGGGAATGTTTCCAGCTCCCAAGAATCCCTGATTTTTGGTATTGATCATCAATGATCAGTCTCATTGATGGCTTTTAGTGTTGGTTTCTTGTGCTCTGCTCTGTGAGGTAAACAAGGTGTTTAAGTGTTGGAAAGCATCCAAAGGATGGACACAGGGATAGGGAAGGGCCTGGAGCAGCTGAAGGACCTTGGATTGGGATCCCAGGGAATTGGGAGGGTCTTTCCATCTCCCAATAATCCCTGATTTCAGTCTCACTGATGGTTTTGTAGTGTTTCTCTCATGCTGGAGCCAGGCTATTTGGGGGCCATGTCCTGGCTGCCCAGCTCTAAGTACAGCAAAGGAGAAGGTGAGGAGGTCTTGGAGCACTGTGGGGAATGTTTCCATCTTCCAATAATCCCAATTTCAGTCTCACTGATGGTTTTTGGGTGTTTCTCTCTCATGCTGGGAGCTGGGCTACGTGGAGGCCGTGTCCTGGCTGCCCAGCTCCAAGTATGGCAAAGGAGAAGGTGAGGAGGTCTTGGAGCACTGTGGGGAATGTTTCCAGCTCCCAATAATTCCTAATTTCAGTTTAATTGGTTGTGTTGGAGTGTTTCTCTGTCGTGCCGGGAGCTGGGCTACGTGGAGGCCGTGTCCTGGCTGCCCAGCTCCAAGTACGGCAGAGGAGAAGGTGAGAACATCTTGGAGCATGTGGGGAATGTTTCCAGCTCCCAAGAATCCCTGATTTTTGGTATTGATCATCAATGATCAGTCTCATTGATGGCTTTTAGTGTTGGTTTCTTGTGCTCTGCTCTGTGAGGTAAACAAGGTGTTTAAGTGTTGGAAAGCATCCAAAGGATGGACACAGGGATAGGGAAGGGCCTGGAGCAGCTGAAGGACCTTGGATTGGGATCCCAGGGAATTGGGACGTCTTTCCATCTCCCAATAATCCCTGATTTCAGTCTCACTGATGGTTTTGTAGTGTTTCTCTCATGCTGGAGCCGGGCTATTTGGGGGCCATGTCCTGGCTGCCCAGCTCCAAGTACGGCAAAGGAGAAGGTGAGGAGGTCTTGGAGCACTGTGGGGAATGTTTCCATCTTCCAATAATCCCAATTTCAGTCTCACTGATGGTTTTTGGGTGTTTCTCTCTCATGCTGGGAGCTGGGCTACGTGGAGGCCATGTCCTGGCTGCCCAGCTCCAAGTATGGCAAAGGAGAAGGTGAGGAGGTCTTGGAGCACTGTGAGGAATGTTTCCAGCTCCCAGTAATTCCTAATTTCAGTTTAATTGGTTGTGTTGGAGTGTTTCTCTGTCGTGCTGGGAGCTGGGCTACGTGGAGGCCATATCCTGGCTGCCCGGCTCCAAGTACGGCACAGGAGAAGGTGAGGAGATCTTGGAGCAATGTGGGAAATATTTCCAGCTCCCAATAATTCCTAATTTCAGTTTAATTGGTGGTTTTGGGAGTTGGGCCGGGAGCTGGGCTACATGGAGGCCGTGTCCTGGCTGCCCAGCTCCAAGTATGGAATAGGAGAAGGTGAGGGGGTCTTGGAGCGCTGTGGGAAATGTTTCCGACTCTCAATAGTCCCTGATTTCAATTTAATTTATGGGGTTTGGGTGTTTCTCTCTTGTGCTGGCAGCTGGGCTACGTGGAGGCCGTGTCCTGGCTGCCCAGCTCCAAGTACAGGAAAGGAGAAGGTGAGGAGGTCTTGGAAAAGGCGGAGGGTCTTTCCATCTCCCAATAATCCCTAATTTCAGTATAATTGATGGTTTTGAGGGTTGGTTTTTTTTTTGTACTGTGCTCTGCAAGGTAAAAAAATGTGTAAAGTGTTGGAAACATCCAAAGGATGGGCCCAGGGATGGAGAAGGGACTGAAGCAGCTGAAAGACCTTGGATTGGGATCCCAGGGCTTTGGGAGGGCTTTTCCATCTCCCAATAATCCCTGATTTCAGTCTCACTGATGGTTTTTGGGGTGTTTCTTTCTCATGCCAGGAGCTGGGCTACGTGGAGGCCGTGTCCTGGCTGCCCAGCTCCGAGTATGGGAAAGGTGAAGGTGAGGAGATCTTGGAATAGGGAGAGGGTCTTTCCAGCTCCCAATAATCCCTGATTTCAGTCTCATTGATGGTTTTGAGTGTTGGTTTCTCCTGCTCTGCTCTGTGAGGTAAAAAAGGTGTGAAAGTGTTGGAAAGCATCCAGAGGATGGACACAGGGATAGAGAAGGGCCTGGAGCAGCTGAAGGACCTTGGATTGGGATTTCAGAGCCTTCCCCGTTCCCCATAATCCCTAATTTCAGTTTAATTGGTGTTTTTCTATGTTCCTTTCTCAAGCTGTGCTCTGTGAGGTAAAAAATGTGGGAAATTATTGGAAAGCATCCAATGAATGGACACAGGGATGGGGAAGGGCCTGGAGCAGCTGAGGGACCTTGGATTGGGACCCTGGGAATTGGGGGAGCCTCTCCAGCTCCCAAGAATCCCTAATTTCAGTCTTCCACATCCTTTCTCGCTCTCTGAACCTTGCACCTGGTGGAAATGTGGAAAATCCCACCTGAATCCCAAATATCTGCTGGGCAAACACTCGGAAAGGAGAATGTTTGTGTGTGACAGCTGGGAATTCCTGAAATCACCAAATTTGTGAGGGAAAACTCAGAAATAATCCAGGAATAACTATGGATCTGTGTAATAACGGGCACCCCATGGGATTGCTCGGGATTTATTGGGATTTGGGATTGAATCTTGTCCTGCTGAGGATTTTTCCTGCCCTCCCTGGAGCCTGGTGGATCCCACAGGGACGAAATTCCGCTCAGGAGGCCGCAGGTGCTGTTTGGGTGGATTTGAGCAGTTTCTGAGTGCTCACACCTATAAATGTCCCATAAAAGAGCGAGTGGGGCCTGAGGGAAATTGCAAACCTGGAATGTGCTCCCAAAGTTGTGGATTTTGGCTCCGGAGGCAGAGCGGGAGATTTCCAAGTGAGGAAGAGGCCGTGACATTGGAAAACAAACCAGGCTGGCCATGGGGTCACACAGGAGGGAGAATTCCCAGGGAAATCCCAAATCCAGGGTCTGGGGGCTCTTCCCATTCTGGTCCTGAGGGGGTTCATTTCTGTATTAATTTATTATTTTAATATTTTAAATGCATTTAAATGCATTAATCTATTATCTATAACATAATTAAATTATAATTTTATTATTAATTTAATTAATTAAATTTATTTTATTTGAATATTATTATTACTTTAATATATTAATTCAATATTGATAAAATTTATTGATTTAATATTCCCATATGGATAAAGGATGGGGAAAGCCATTGGGTCAGAGTTTTTCCCAACATGACAACTTTCCTTTGGTCTTAAAATTTAATTTAATTAATATTTTAAAAGTTAAAATTTAAAGTTAATTAATTCAGTTAAGGGGTAATGATTTTATTTTGGTATTTAATGAGGATTCTTATGGTGCAGCATTTTGCCAAGGTGGAGCACGCTGAAATGTACACACACAATAGATCATGGATGGAATTTTACAGACTTTGCAAATTAGGATATTTAACAAAAATGTCTTAATGAGAGACTAGAATGAATAGCCTGATATTTTTTAATTTCAATTTTTTAAAATTGTTTTGTTTTTATTGTATTTTTTATTGTCTTGGATGGGCTTAATCTTAGTTTATAAGATGTATTTTAGAGAGACTTTAGTTTTTTAGGGTAGGGTTTTTCTGCCTCTAACTGTGAGGCTTTTGGGATGTTTGGAGTTTTGGTTTAACAGAATATCAGGATTATGTGGGGTTATCAGACTGAAGGAATTACAAGTGTGCATGCTAAGAGCACTGAGAATACATAAAAGGTGCATAAAAGAAAAGGAAAAAAATCATCACGGCATCAGGCTCATCAACCCCTGAGGTGCTGCTTTATTCACTTTGATTTTTCACATCTTGATTTTTCACACCTTGATTTTTCACACTGAGAATTTTCATCAGCATCCCTGGAATAGCACAGGCTGGAGGTGGATTTTTATTCCCATATGGATAAAGGACAGGAAAATCCATTTTCCCAATCCATCAATCCTTGAGGTGCCGCTTTACTTCCACACCAAGATTTCACATTTTGATTTTCTCACCAAGAATGAGACCCAACACTTCCCTGACTTCCAGGCAAGGTTCCCTGGAATCCAGATTCAGGGAATCCAGCCCAGATTCCTCCTCTTGGAATCCCAGTTGTGGTTTTTCCCATTCCAGGGAAAATCTGGATGGACAACGTGCCCTGCTTGAGGTGCTGCTTTATTCACCTTGATTTTCACACCTTGATTTTTCCCACTGAGAATTTTCATCACTGATCCCCAGGGCAGCACAGGCTGGAGGTGGATTTTTATTCGCAAATGGATAAAGGATGGGAACTGCTGTGGGCCAGAGCTTTTCCCAATCCATCAATCCTTGAGGTGCCGTTTTACTTTCACACCACGATTTCACATCTCGGTTTTCTCACCAAGAATGAGACCCAGCACTTCCCTGGCTTCCAGATTCAGGGAATCCAGCCCAGATTCCTCCTTTTGGAATCTCAGCTGTGTTTTCCGCCTTTTCCCGGGAAAATCTGGCTGGACAATCTGCTTTACTTGAGGTGCTGCTTTATTCATCTTGATTTTCACACCGAGAGTGAGACCCAGCACTTCCCTGACTTCCAGGCAAGGTTCCCTGGAATCCAGATTCAGGCAACCCAGCCCAGATTCCTCCTCTTGGAATCTCAGTTGTGGTTTTTCCCATTCCAGGGAAAATCTGGATGGACAACGTGCCCTGCTTGAGGTGCTGCTTTATTCACCTTGATTTTCACACCTTGATTTTTCCCACTGAGAATTTTCATCACTGATCCCCAGGGCAGCACAGGCTGGAGGTGGATTTTTATTCCCAAATGGATAAAGGATGGGAAATGCTGTGGGCCAGAGCTTTTCCCAATCCATCAATCCTTGAGGTGCCTGAGGTGCCGCTTTACTTTCACACCAAGATTTCGCATCTTGATTTTCACACCGAGAGTGAGACCCAGCACTTCCCTGACTTCCAGGCAAGGTTCCCTGGAATCCAGATTCAGGCAACCCAGCCCAGATTCCTCCTCTTGGAATCTCAGTTGTGGTTCTTCCCATTCCAGGGAAAATCTGGATGGACAACGTGCCCTGCTTGAGGTGCCACTTTATTCACCTTGATTTTCACACCTTGATTTTTTCCACTGAAAATTTTCATCACTGATCCCCAGGGCAGCACAGGCTGGAGGTGGATTTTTATTCCCAAATGGATAAAGGATGGGAAATGCTGTGGGCCAGAGCTTTTCCCAATCCATCAATCCTTGAGGTGCCTGAGGTGCCGCTTTACTTTCACACCAAGATTTCGCATCTTGATTTTCACACCGAGAGTGAGACCCAGCACTTCCCTGACTTCCAGGCAAGGTTCCTTGGAATGCAGATTCAGGGAATCCAGCCCAGATTCCTCCTTTTGGAATCCCAGTTGTGGTTTTTCCCATTCCAGGGAAAATCTGGCTGGACAATGTGCCCTGCTTGAGGTGCTGCTTTATTCACCTTGATTTTCACACCTTGATTTTTCCCACTGAGAATTTTCATCACTGATCCCTGGAGCAGCACAGGCTGGAGGTGGATTTTTATTCCCAAATGGATAAAGGATGGGAAATGCTGTGGGCCAGAGCTTTTCCCAATCCATCAATCCTTGAGGTGCCGCTTTACTTTCACACCAAGATTTCACATCTTGATTTTCACACCAAGATGAGAACCAAGCACTTCCCTGGCTTCCAGATTCAGGGAATCCAGCCCAGATTCCTCCTTTTGGAATCTCAGCTGTGTTTTCCCCCTTTTCCAGGGAAAATCTGGCTGGACAACGTGCACTGCACGGGCAAGGAGAGCAGCCTGGCCGCCTGTGGCTCCAATGGATGGGGCGTGAGCGACTGCAAACACACCGAGGACGTGGGCGTGGTGTGCAGCGAGAAGAGGATCCCTGGCTTCAAGTTTGACAACTCCCTGATTAACCAAATTGAGGTAATTGGGGTCAAAATGATGATCCAGATTGTCCTGAGATTGGAAGTGATGGAAATTGTTGATTTATCACGTGTTTATCCTGCATGTTTGTTCATATTATCGATTTATCCCATGTTTATAACATATTTATTCATATTATCAATTTAACACATATTTATTCCCATTATCAGCTTATCCCATATTTATTCACCTTACCAATTTATCCTACATTTATTCACATTATCAACTTATTCCATATTTGTACCACATTATCAATTTATCCCTTATTTATCCCATATTTATCGCACATATTTATTCCCATTATCTATTTATCCCACATTGTTAATTCGTCCCATATATATTCCCATTATCAATTTGTCACATGTTTATCCCACCTATTTATTCCCATTATCAATTTGTCACATGTTTATCCCACCTATTTATTCCCATTATCAATTTTTCCCATATTTATTTACATTATCAATTTTTCCCATATTCCTTCCACGTATTTATTCCCATTATCTATTTATCCCACATTATCAATTTATCCTGTATTTATCCCACCTATTTATTCACATTATTCATTTATCCCATATTTATTTCCATTACCAATATTTCCAATATTTATCCCACACTATCAATTTGTCCCAGATTTATCCCATCTATTTATTCACATTATCAACTTATCCCATATTTATTCCCATTATCAATTTATCTCATTTATCCCACTTATTTATTCACATTATCAATCTATCCCATATTAATTTCCATTATCAGTTTATCCCATATTAATTCCCATTATGAATTTATCTCATGTTTATCCCATATTCATTCACATGATCAATTTATCCCACATTTATTCCCATTATCAATTTATCTCCTGTTTATCCCTCATTATCAGTTTATCCTATATTTATCCCACATTATCAATTTATCCCTTATTTATTCCACCTATTTATTCACCTAATCAATTTATCCCATATTTTTCCCTCATTATCAATTCATCCCACTTATTTATTCCCATTATCAATTTATCCCATACTTATTCCACCTATTTATTCCCATTATCAATTTATCCTATATTTATTGCACATTATCAATTTATCCCTCATTTATCTCACCTATTTATTCACCTTATCAATTTATCCCATATTTATTCAACCTATTTATTCCCATTATCAATTTATCCCATATTTATTGCACATGATCAATTTATCCCTCATTTATCTCACCTATTTATTCACCTTATCAATTTATCCCATATTTATTCCTCCTATTTATTCCCATTATCAATTTATCCCATATTTATTCCCATTCTCAATTTATCTCATGTTTATCCCATATTTATTCACACGATCAATTTATCCCATATTGATCCCATCTCTGGGCTGGGCTGGAGAGACAAAATTCAGGTTTCAATTTCAGAAATTCAGATAAACAATAAGAATTTGAAACTTTTTACCATAAATTATTCAGGCTCCTCAATCATTTTTTTCAAAACTGAAACCTGTTCTGCTAATATTTGAAAGACTGAATTTAAAGAGAGAAAATCTGTGTTGTGCTCACAGAACTTCTTGATGTTTTTAGTTCTAATGGACAAAAATCCTGAATTTTCTCTCTTCTTTTACCACTGGGACCAGTTTGGAGCTCTCTGGGCTGATGGGGGCAGTGGGAAGGGTTGGATTTGGGGTGGAATAATTCCTGCAGCCACGCTGGATTTAAAGGGAAGATAGAAAGACATTTTTGTGTTGTTTGGATGAGCAATGATGGAGAAGCCATGATAAAAATATGGGAATATTTGTGGGAATGTGGGAGTAGGGCTGGAAGCGGGGAAGTCGTGGGGAAGGTTCTGGGCTCTCACTGGGAGGCTGAGGGGGAGATTTGGGGAAATGACAGAACCAGAGGGGAAATGACAGAAATCCCATGGGATTTCTGCAGGATAAAGAAATGCAGGAATGCTGGGCTGGAAGGGAGCTGGGATGGGGGGAAAGGGATTTTTCAGAGGGAGAAAAAAGGATTTTTTTTTTTCTTTCCTTTATCTCCTCAGCTTGGGGAGTCTGTGGTGCCTCAGGCACCTCTATTTTCTTGGATTTTTCACTGTCTCAATTTCCTGGCTGCCCTTGGCCAAAATTTATGGAAAGACCCCTCCTGTAAGGGTTTCCAGAGCTGCTTTTGAGCATCCAGGGAAAATCCAGGATGTGCTGCACATCCCAGTGTGGATGAACTCTGGAGTTTGTCTGTGAGCTGAAGGGGGATGAGAGGGAAGGAAAGAGGAAAGGGGAAAGGGTAGGAAAGGGTAGGAAAGGGTAGGAAAGGGTAGGAAAGGGTAGGAAAGGGTAGGAAAGGGTAGGAAAGGGTAGGAAAGGGTAGGAAAGGAAAGGAAAGGAAAGGAAAGGAAAGGAAAGGAAAGGAAAGGAAAGGGGAAAGGGGAAAGGGGAAAGGAAAAGGGGAAAGGAAGGGCTGCAGCTCCAGGATCTGAGCGATTCAATTCCTTTCCTCTCCCTGACCTCGCCTCCCCTGCCTCGGGAGGGATCATCCCCAGCTCCATCAATGGCTCCCTTGTGTCCCAGGGTATGAGGCGGGAGCATGGAACACCAGGGGTGGCTTTGGCTCCTCTGAAGCCACAGAGAGTCCTCAAAACACCTGGAAGAAAATCTGCTTTAGTCTAGACAGAGGTCACCTCACCCCGAGCTGCTCCAGGCATTACTCACGGCAGCTTTGGAGGGCTCTGCCTCTCCATGAGCTCAGCACGGGGCTGGGGGAGTGGAGCTCCTCAGATCTTTGGGAACGAGCTCGGCTGCTGCTCTGGGGGTGCTGAAACTTCAGATGAATCATGAGACTGAAGTGATTCCTGCAGCAGAAGGCTCCAGATCAGCAGGAGGAGGGGATGGAAAAGGGAGAAGTGGATTTATTTTTAAGGGGCTGTGCTGAGTGGGGTGGAAGTGCTGCATTTCCTGGGCAGAGGCTGCTGCAGCCCCTGCTCATCCCCTGCCTGCCTCACACTGACAGAGAGCAGGTTAAAATTAGAAATCAGGGAGAAAACCTTCCCTGTGAGGCTGGGGAGGGGCTGGAATGGAATTCCAGAGAAGCTGTGGCTGCCTCTGAACCCTTGGAAGTGCCCAAAACCAGGCTGGGCCAACCTGGGAATTGTCCCTGCCCATGGCAGGGGTGGCACTGGGTGACTTTGAGCTCCTTTCCCTCCCAAAACATTCCAGGATTCTGTCTCTCCCTAAATGATTCTGAGCTCCTTTCCCACCCAAACCATTCCCAATTCTGTTTCTCCCTGAATGATTCTGAGCTCCTTTCCTACTAAATCATTCCACAATTCTGTTTTCCCTGAATGGTTTTGAGCTCCTTTTCTATCCAAACCCTTCCAGGATTCTTTATCTCCCTGAATGATTCTGAGCTCCTTTCCTACCCAAATCATTCCAGGATTCTTTATCTTCCTAAATGATTTTGAGCTCCTTTCCCACCCAAATCATTCCAGGATTCTTTATCTTCCTAAATGATTTTGAGCTCCTTTCCTAGCCAAATCATTCCAGGATTCTATTTCTCCCTGAATGATTTTGAGCTCCTTTCCTACTTAAACCATTCCAGGACTCTTTATCTTCCTGAATTATTTTAAGCTCCTTTCCTACTCAAATCATTCCAGGATTCTGTTTTTCCCAGAATGATTTTCAGCTCCTTTCCCACCCAAACCCTTCATGATTCTGTTTCACTCTGAATGATTTTTGAGCTCCTTTCCTACCCAAATCATTCCAGGATTCTTTATCTCTCTGAGTGATTTTGAGCTCCTTTCCTACCCAAATCATTCCAGGATTCTTTATCTCTCTGAGTGATTTTGAGCTCCTTTCCTACCCAAATCATTCCAGGATTCTTTATCTCCCTGAGTGATTCTGAGCTCCTTTCCTACCAAACCATTCCAGGATTCTGTTTCACCCTGAGTGATTTTGAGCTCCTTTCCTACCTAGACCATTCCAGGATTCTTTATCTTCCTAAATGATTTCAAGCTCCTTTCCCACCCAAACCATTCCAGGATTCTGTTTCACCCTGAATGATTTTGAGCTCCTTTCCCACCCAAACCATTCTAGGACTCTGTTTCTCCCTAAATGATTTTGAGCTCTTTTCCTACAAAATCATTTCAGGATTCTGTCTCTCCCTGAAGGATTTTGAGCTCCTCTCCTACCCAAACCATTCCAGGATTCTTTATCTCCCTGAATTATTTTAAGCTCCTTTTCCACCCAAATCATTCCACAATTCTGTTTTTCCCTAAATGATTCTGAGCTGCTTTCCCACCCAAACCCTTCCAGGATTCTGTTTCTCCCTAAATTAATTTTGAGCTCCTTTCCTACCAAACCATTCCAGGATTCTGTTTCTCCCTGAATTTCACCAACCTTCCCACAGCACCACTGCTTCCATTCTGCAAAACCCAGCTGGTTTTCCCTCTCTCCCTATAAAATAAAATCCCTGGAGCTGCAGGGCTCCTTCCCTGCTGCTTTCCTTGAGCAGTTTCAGGGCTGGAGGTGAGGAGCTGGGATGTTTGGGATGCCATCGTGGCAGCTCCTTGCACTCACAACTGGCTGTCAAATGTTCCAGCTCCTTCCCCCTCTGAGTTTTGCCACTCTTATCTTTGCTTTATCTCCCCAGCAGCCAGTGGGGCACAGCTGGGGCTAAAAACGAGAAACAGGGCGACCCAGGGGGTCACAAACCTGAATTGGGGGGTTCAAAGCCTCCTGTGAAGGCGAGTTTGGAAGTTTTTGCCCTTCCCAATGCTGGGAATTGTGCAGGTCATTCCTCACATTCACCAGGGGAAACATCATCGTTTGTGAGCTCCTGGTTCCTGCTGCAGCCCAGTGATGTTTTCCCTTTGGAATGAGGGGTGAGGGGGCTGGAATTTCCTCTGCTGTGGTCAGGAGTCTCCATCGGCTTTTGCGCTGACAGAGCAGAACCAGCGCAATCCCACCGGGGTTCCTGGGAGAACAGATCTGTCCGTTTGTCCTCCAGCTGCTGCTCAAGCCAGGCTTTGCTAAAACAGGCCTGGCTGGAGGTGCTAAACCGAGCCTGGGTGCTGGATCCTGCATTCCCAGCCTGGCTGTGATTCCCAAATGGATCTGACTGTGCCCAGCCCGTGGATTAACAGCAGTGAGGGCGGATTTTGGTGCCTGTGATCCAAGGAACAGCTGGAGCTGGGCCAGGGGAGTTCAGTTGGATATTGGGAAAAGCTTCTTCACCTTGAGGGCACTTCCAGGGATCCAGGGGCAGCCACAGCCCCTCTGGGAATCCCATCCCAGCCCCTCTGAGCTCTGCTGTGGTCAGGACTCTCCATGAGGTTTTGTGCTGACAGAGCAGAACCAGCACAATCCCACTGGGATTCCCGGGGGAACAGATCTGTCTGTTTGTCCTCCAGCTGCTGCTCAAGCCAGGCTTTGCTAAAACAGGCCTGGCTGGAGGTGCTAAACCGAGCCTGGATGCTGGATCCTGCATTCCCAGCCTGGCTGTGATTCCCAAATGGATCTGACTGTGCCCAGCCCGTGGATTAACAGCAGTGAGGGTGGATTTTGGTGCCTGTGATCCAAGGAACAGCTGGAGCTGGCCCAGGGGAGTTCAGTTGGATATTGGGAAAAGCTTCTTCACCTTGAGGGCACTTCCAGGGATCCAGGGGCAGCCACAGCTGCTCTGGGATTCCCATCCCAGCCCTCCCCTCCCTCAGAGCAGGAATTCCCTCCCAATGCTGCACCTAAATCTTCCCTTTTCCAGTGGGAGCCATTCCCTGTGTCCTGTCCCAAATCCCTCTCCATGTTTCAGACCCTGCAAGGCCACAGTGAGGTCACCCCAAAACTTCTGAACAATCCCAATTTTTCTCATCATTTAAAAAGTGTTAAAGCACCTTTGGTGCACATTCCCTGGGGCTGGGAAGTGCTGGGAACGTGGAAAACCAGGGAGGGGAATCCACCACAGTGACAGGGCCCTGCTTGGGGAGGTTTTGCCCAAATCTGGCCTGGCAGCTCAGCTCTGCCCCACAGGGAGCCCCCACTCCATCAGAGCAGCTCGATAACCCCTGAGCTGAGCTCGTTTTCATTGGACACCAGCTCAGCTCCGCTTCCCAGTTTGGAAAAGCTGCGGATAAGTGGGAGAGGATGAGATTTTCCATGGCCATAAATCAGCCAGCCATTCCATATGGATGTGCTCAGACAGATCCCTTCCCATCACAGCTCGTGTTTGTGGGGTTATGTCACACTTCTTCCCATCCCTGAGCCCTTCCATCGTTTTCCTGCTGGGAAGGGGCAGTGCTTGACCTCTGAAAGCTGGGAACATTTATTGCCAAGACACAACAAGGGCAGGAACACAGAATTAATTAAATTAAATCTGTGCAAAAGAGCTCCAAGCTCATTAAGCCCAACCTCTGAACAATCAGCACCTTCTCACCCAGACCATCCCACTCTGTCCTTAGGAGAAGTTCAATATTAGAACAGAAAAATCATCTTTAAAGGCCTTTTCAACCCAAATCCTGAAGTGTTTTGGGGGAGGCTGAATGGTGGGAGAGTGGTGATAAGGAGGAGGGAGACAGGCAGGAAGGGGTTAATGATTCTGGCAATGCCAGAATTCCATCCCTCCCTTGTTAAAATTCCTTTTTTTCCTGTTTTCCACTTCCACTGCAGATTTTAGAGGATTTTTTGGGGGCTGATGGAGCTGCTGAAATCCAAATTCCCTGTGTTCTCCCCGAGCTGGGAACGCCATCCCTGCTTTCCCAACAGTGCCTGCAGTCACTCTGTGCTATCCCAACCCATTCCAGACCCACCTGCAGCTGCTTTCCTGCCCTTTCCAGCCATTCCAAGGCCACAGTGGCTGATTCCTACCTTAATATATTCCTTAAATCAATGCACCAGAGGGATTTTATTGAATGCCCGCCCCAAAACATCCTGAACAAAATATTTGCTGTCCACCTCCTTCCTCT
Source organism: Artemisiospiza belli (assembly GCA_021963965.1). NCBI lineage: Eukaryota > Metazoa > Chordata > Aves > Passeriformes > Passerellidae > Artemisiospiza > Artemisiospiza belli. The sequence continues at coordinate 3,347,540 of JAKDEW010000046.1, read as the reverse complement.
GCGTGCGCCCACACAGCCTTCAAACAGGCCAGGCTCTAAATATATCGAATTTCTGCAGCTCCCAAATAGCTCTGGTACCTGAGGCCAGCCCAGGGCTTTGGCCAGACGGTGGCCAGACAGGTCTGGCTGCTATTTTTGGCTTTCATTTCCCCTCTGGGTACTTGTGAGGCAGAAAAATCTCCCTTCAAAGCCCGGTGCCTCAAAGGCTTTGGTTGTGCTGGGTTAAAAGGGGGCTCAGCCGTGGCTGGAAGTGCCCAGGGCTTGGCTGGATGGGGTTTGGAGCAGCCTGCAGTGGTGGGAGGTGTCCCAGGGTGGGATGAGATGGGGTTGGGGTTCCTTCCAACATGAACCATCCCATGATTCTGGTGAATTCCATTAATTATTGGAATTAATGTGTTTAATATTAAGGATTTAATGAGGATTTTTAAGGGGGGGTTTGCAGTCAAACCAGGCTCTGTGTGAGGCCAAACTGAGCTGGGGCTGCAGGAAGGAAGGGGGACAAGTTTGTGCCTTGTAAATCTCCCCTTTTAGGATATCTCTGGTTGGAAGGAACCCCTAAGGATCATCGAGTCCAACTCCCTGCTCCTCGCAGCGCTCAACAATGACACCTCAGAATATTTAATTAAAGAAAATGCTGTACAGGACCTGGAAAAAAAAAATCTACATATTTTCCTTCTCCAAACACTAAAATAGGTGCAAGAGTTTCAATTCTCTTTTTCACTCAGCACTACTGAGATTGAAGCACCTGAAGCTCTGTCCTCAGAGGAAAATTATTCTACAACAAAAAAGGGAATGGCAATCTCTGCCATTTACATTTTTAGATTATTACAACTTTTTGTTGTAATTTTCCAGCTTTTTGCCATGAAAATCCATGGAATCTCTGTCCCCACTGTGGGGATTTGTCACACAGGTCACCCCCAGCTCATCTGTGCCTGCTGCAGCCCTCAGTGTTTAATTAGAAAAGTTTTATTTGCTTGTTTGTTGTGACAACAGGGTTTGAGTTTCCCCTTGCTGTAAATGTTTCATCCTCCAAACCAAAGCCCAAGTGCAGCAAAATTCTGCTGCTTTGTGTGTCTGGGAGGGTCTCCAGCATCTCTTCACCTCAGGAAAATGTTAATTAACCTGATTTTGGGGTGATCCACCACTTTTTAGTGCTGTGTGAGTGTGATCATTTGCCTCAGTGGCTCCTTTGTGGAAGGTCAGGGTGCTGGAATCAGGGACTCAGGGAAGGATTTGTGTTGCAAAGGCCTTTAAAGATCATTTTTCTGTTCAAATATTGAACTTCTCCTGAGGACAGAGTGGGGTGGCCTGGGTGAGAAGGTGCTGATTGTTCAGAGGTTGGGCTTAATGAGCTTGGAGCTCTTTTGCACAGATTTAATTTAATTAATTCTGTGTTCCTGACCTTGCTGTGCCTTGGCAGTAAATTTTCCCAGCTTTCAGTGCCTGATCCAAACACTTGGAGGCAGCTCAGCAGGAAGGACACAGGGGATGACAAAGGGAATGACAAAGCTGGGCCCATGAGGAGCCCCCAGCCCTGGGGCTGCCAGGACAGAACTGTGTCCTCCCCAAGCTGGGCCTGCCCTAAACTGGGTTTGTCCTAAGCTGAGCCTGCCCTAAACTGGGCTTGTCCTAAACTGAGCCAGCCCTAAACTGGGCCTGCCCTGAGCTGGGCCCGTCCTGAACTGGGCCTGTCCTAAACTGAGCCTGCCCTGAGCTGGGCCTGTCCTAAACTGGGCCTGTCCTGAGACCTGGGCCTCCCCTGAGTTGAGCCTGCCCTAAACTGAGCCTGCCCTGAGTTGAGCCAGCCCTAAGCTGGGCCTGTCCTAAGCTGGGCCTGCCCTAAGCTGGGCCTGCCCTAAACTGGGCCTGCCCTAAACTGGGCCTGTCGTGAGCTGAGCCTGCCCTAAACTGGGCCTGCCCTAAACTGGGCCTGCCCTAAACTGGGCCAGCCCTAAACTGGGCCTGCTCTGAGCTGGGCCTGCCCTAAGCTGGGCCTGTCCTAAGCTGGGCCTGCCCTGAGCTGAGCCTGCCCTGAGCTGGGCCTGTCCTAAACTGGGCCTGCCCTAAACTGAGCCTGTCCTAAACTGGGCTTGTCCTAAACTGGGCCTGCCCTAAACTGAGCCTGTCCTAAACTGGGCTTGTCCTAAACTGGGCCTGCCCTAAACTGAGCCTGTCCTAAACTGGGCTTGTCCTAAACTGGGCCTGCCCTAAACTGAGCCTGTCCTAAACTGGGCTTGTCCTAAACTGGGCCAGCCCTAAACTGAGCCTCTCCTAAACTGGGCCTGTCCTGAGCTGGGCCTGCCCTAAACTGGGCCTGCCCTAAACTGGGCCTGTCCTAAACTGAGCCTGCCTGTTCCAAAGCCTCTCCAGGCCCCCCTGCTCTGCCCTGTCCCCTCCCTGGTGTCCCCAGCCATTCCCAGGGCTGTCCCCTCTCTCTGCCCAGGCTCCACGGAGCCTTTCCCAGCCCAGCCAGGCTTTTGGCAGCCCAAATCTGGGCTGGGTTTGCTCCTGGCCCCTAAGCCTGGCTCAGACTCTGCTCCCTCACCCTTTTGTGCAGCCCCAGCCCAGCTCTGTCCCCAGGCACTGCTGTCCCCCAGCTTTGTCCCATCCTGCCGTGTTTATTTAACAGCCAGGACCTTGGGGTGACTCAGAGGCTCAGCTCCAGATGTTGAAACCCAAACAGATCCCACCCATTCCAATGCATGTGAAGAAAAAACTCTTTTTCCTCTGGTGGCTGAGGTTTTAGTGGAAGTGAAGGTTTTTATGGTGGACAAAGTCCCTGTGGAAAGATTTTTGTGTTGTGTTGTGGATTGGAGGAAAAAAACCAATTTCTTGTTGAAGTTTCAGCCTTAATTCCTGATTGGAAGCTGAGAAATCCTGGAGCTCAGCTGGGAGTGAAAAAGGATTTCACTATTATTATATTATTAAAAACCGATTTATATAATTTTTATTTAAGGGGCAGTGGAATAGGTTAGGCTCAGGGAAGGAAAGAGGAGTTTGAGGGGATCATGGAGCTCTTAAAGCAGGAGAGGAATGAAAATGGAAATGAAAAAATCCAAGGGCAGAGCAGAGAGAAATCCAAACTCCAGAGTGATTCAGCACCAGGGCAGTGTCTGAGCCTGGGATTTCGAGGAACAGGATCCTCTCCTTGGATTGATTCCTGAGCATCCTCAGGGCCCTTCAAAAGGAAAGGGAACAGCTGGGTTTGGGCATGGAGAGGACCCCAAAAACCCCATCCTGGGCATCACCCACAGCACAAAGCACACAGGGAACGTTCCCAAAGCTGGGTGGGATTTTGCCGCGGATCCGGAGCCGTGGGGAAGCGTTTGGTTCAGAGGGTGGAAACAAAAGCAGTCGAGGCTCATGTGAAAAGTTTTCCGAGCCAGGAATCCTTTTGTGAGGGTTCAAAACAAACCCTTTTCCCTGGGCTGGCCCCGGCTGTGTGTCCCTGGTTTCGTAACAGAGCTGCAGCCTCTGCCAGGGCTTTTGTGTCCCACTGGGGAGGAGCAGCTCTGGGGCCCTGGACGTGGCTTCTGGCTAGGAAGGGATGAACAGAGGGAAACACGGCCCTGCATGGAAGAGTTTCACACGTTTTCCCCTCATTTTTCACTCATTTGTGTTGTAGGATGCTGGAAGTCCCAACTGAGATCGTAGAATCCTGCAATGGTTTGATTGGGAAGGGAGCTTAAATCCCATCCCCAGGGACACCTCAGATTGTCCCAGGTGCTCCAACCTCTCCTTGGGCATTCCAGGCATCCAGGGGCAGCCACAGCTGCTCTGAGAATCCCATCCCAGCCCTGGGAATCCCATCCCAGCCCTGGGAATTCCATCCCAGCCCTGGGAATTCCATCCCAGCCCTGGGAATCCCATCCCAGCCTTTGGAATCCCATCCCAGCCCTGGGAATTCCATCCCAGCCTTGGGAATCCCATCCCAGCCTTTGGAATCCCATCCCAGCCCTGGGAATTCCATCCCAGCCCTGAGAATTCCATCCCAGCCTTGGGAATTCCATCCCAGCCCTGGGAATTCCATCCCAGCCCTGGGAATCCCATTCCAGCCCTGGGAATTCCATTCCAGCCCTGGGAATTCCATCCCAGCCTTGGGAATTCCATCCCAGCCCTGGGAATCCCATCCCAGCCCTGGGAATCCCATCCCAGCCCTGGGAATTCCATCCCAGCCCTGGGAATCCCATCCCAGCCCTGGGAATTCCATCCCAGCCCTGGGAATTCCATCCCAGCCCTGGGGATTCCATCCCAGCCCTGGGAATTCTTTCCAGCCCTGGGAATCCCATCCCAGCCCTGGGAATTCCATCCCAGGCTTTGGAATCCCATCCCAGCCCTGGGAATTCCATCCCAGCCCTGGGGATTCCATCCCAGGCTTTGGAATCCCATCCCAGCCCTGGGAATTCCATCCCAGCCCTGGGAATTCCATCCCAGCCCTGGGAATCCCATCCCAGCCTTGGGAATCCCATCCCAGCCCTGGGGATTCCATCCCAGCCTTTGGAATTCCATCCCAGCCTTGGGAATCCCATCCCAGCCTTTGGAATCCCATCCCAGCCCCGGGAATCCCATCCCAGCCCTGGGAATTCCATCCCAGCCCTGGGAATTCCATCCCAGCCCTGGGGATTCCATCCCAGGCCTGGGAATCCCATCCCAGCCCTGGGAATTCCATCCCAGCCTTGGGAATCCCATCCCAGCCCTGGGGATTCCATCCCAGCCTTTGGAATTCCATCCCAGCCCTGGGAATTCCATCCCAGCCCTGGGAATTCCATCCCAGCCCTGGGGATTCCATCCCAGGCCTGGGAATCCCATCCCAGCCCTGGGAATTCCATCCCAGCCCTGGGAATCCCATCCCAGCCTTTGGAATCCCATCCCAGCCTTGGGAATTCCATCCCAGCCCTGGGAATTCCATCCCAGCCCTGGGAATTCCATCCCAGCCTTGGGAATTCCATCCCAGCCCTTTCCTCCCATCCTATCCCTGCCCTCTTCCTATTCCAAACCATTTCCCCCATCCTGTCCTTCTCCCCCTTTCCCAAATCCCTCTCCATCACATCTCTGCCTCCCTCCATGGTTTAGGGTCCAACTTTCTCTCGATCCCAGGGTTTTCCTCGTGGTGGGACCGCTCTCCACGTGTCCCTGGAGCACAGAGAAGGGGATTTTAGGAATCTGCTTTATCCATTAGGTGTTGTTTGCTCCCAGTTTTTCTCTGGGATCTGTTTTCCCCATCAGCCCAGGTGCTGTTGGAGGATAAACCATTTCTGCCTGCATTTGCATTATTGAACAGCCCTGCTGTAACAAAACCTCTGCAGCCAAAGGAAACCATTCCAACCCCAAAGAATTATTGGGAAAAAAAGCTCCCAAAGGAAACCATTCCAACCCCAAAGAATTATTGGGAAAAAAGCTCCCAAAGGAAACCATTCCAACCCCAAAGAATGACTGGGAAAAAAGCTCCCAAAGGAAACCATTCCAACCCCAAAGGATTATTGGGAAAAAAAGCTCCCAAAGGAAACCATTCCAACCCCAAAGAATTATTGGGAAAAAAGCTCCCAAAGGAAACCATTCCAACCCCAAAGGATTATTGGGAAAAAAAGCTCCCAAAGGAAACCATTCCAACCCCAAAGAATTATTGGGAAAAAAGCTCCCAAAGGAAACCATTCCAACCCCAAAGAATTATTGGGAAAAAAGCTCCCAAAGGAAACCATTCCAACCCCAAAGAATGATTGGGAAAAAAGCTCCCAAAGGAAACCATTCCAACCCCAAAGGATTCTTGGGAAAAAAGCTCCCAAAGGAAACCATTCCAACCCCAAAGAATTATTGGGAAAAAAGCTCCCAAAGGAAACCATTCCAACCCCAAAGAATTATTGGGAAAAAAGCTCCCAAAGGAAACCATTCCAACCCCAAAGAATGATTGGGGAAAAAAAGCTCCCAAAGGAAACCATTCCAACCCCAAAGAATTCTTGGGGAAAAAAGCTCCCATAGGAAACCATTCCAACCCCAAAGAATTATTGGGAAAAAAGCTCCCAAAGGAAACCATTCCAACCCCAAAGAATTATTGGGAAAAAAAGCTCCCAAAGGAAACCATTCCAACCCCAAAGAATTATTGGGGAAAAAAAGCTCCCAAAGGAAACCATTCCAACCCCAAAGAATTATTGGGGAAAAAAAGCTCCCAAAGGAAACCATTCCAACCCCAAAGAATTATTGGGAAAAAGCTCCTGGCAGCCTTTTCTCATGGAGACCCCTCAGTGCGCTTATTCTGATCCTTTGTTCTTGAATTTTCCTATACAAAGCCGAGCTCTGCAGTGGCTTGAATTCCTTTCTGAGGTTTTGCTCTTTGTTCAGAGCCGAGCAAACCCTTGAGTTGCTCCATCAAAAATTCCCTGCTCCAAACCAGCTCTGGAAGGGAAAAGGGGACAGGATTTGGGTTGGTTTTGCTCCCAGACAAAATTTCCTGAGCTCCAGAGCTCTAAACCAGCCCTGGAAGGGAAAAGGAAATGGGACTGGGGTTGGTTTTGCTCCCATACAAAATTCCAAAATTTCCTGCTCCAAACCAGCCCTGGGAAGAAAAAGGGGATGGGATTGGGGTTGGTTTTGTACCCAGACAAAATTTACTGAGCTCCAGAGCTCTAAACCAGCTCTGGAAGGGAAAAGGGGCTGGTTGGTTTTGCTCCCATACAAAATTCCAAAATTCCCTGCTCTAAACCAGCTCTGGGAAAAAAAAATGGGAAGAGATTGGAGTTGGTTTTGCTCCCAGACAAAATTTCCCAAGCTTCAGAGCTCTAAAGCAGCTCTGGAAGGGAAAAGGGGCTGGTTGGTTTTGCTCCCATACAAAATTCCAAAATTCCCTGCTCTAAACCAGCTCTGGAAGGGAAAAGGGGATGGGACTGTGGTTGGTTTTGCTCTCAGACAGACCCTAAAAATGTCACTGTGGCCTGTTGGAGCTATCAGGAGATGAATTCCCTCCAGGAATGAAATGTTGCCTCATTTTTTGCTGCTTTGCTCATTTTTTTTTTTGTCCTCTTTGGCAAACACAGGCCAGAAAAAAAAACGATGACAAAAGAGTTGGATGCACTAAACGCAATCCCAGGTTGGAGCAGGATTTCTTTTCGTGTCTGAGTCAGCATTTCTGGGGGAGAGGGATGAGATGGGAGAGCTTTGTCCAGAGCCTGAGGTGGCACATTGGACCTGGGAGTGTTTTCCCAAATCCAAGAGCAAGAAATTCCATTTATACCTTATTTTTCACTGCTATAAAAAAAAACAACAAGGGGCCAGCCCAGTCAGGAGGAAAGAAATGTCCAAATGCCCAGCTTGGAAAGGGGAAACCCAGGACTTTGAAATCCTGGAGGGGGAAATTCTGAGATCTTGAGTGCTGGAGTGAGAAATACAGGGATCTTGAGAGGGAGTGGGAAATACAGGGATTTTAAATTCTAGAATGGTAAATATGGGGATTTTGAGTGCTGGAATGGGAAATACAGGGATTTTAAATTCTAGAATGGGAAATATGGGGATTTTGAGTCCTGGAATGGGGAATACTCAAGTGCTTGAGTGGGAAATACAGGGATCTTGAGTCCTGGAATGGGTAATACAGGGATCTTGAGTTCTGGAGTCATGGATAGCCTACTCCTGCTGTGCCCAGAGCTCTTCTGGAAACAGCTGGAACAACTTCTTTTGATTTGTTAAGCTGCAGAAATAATTGCAAAAATAACAGGCAAATCCCAAAGTATCTGCCAGCATTCCCAAGCTTCCCATTTTTAAAAGCTTTTGGGGTTTTTTTGCATCATTGTGACTTTTCTCCTTCTCAGCCTCACTGGGCTCTTTTCATTCTCTGCCTGATGCTCTGACACCATAAATCCCAGCAAGGCCTTCCCAGATCCATCCAGGGTTTTGGAATGTTAAAACCCACCCTCTGGCTTGGAGAATCCATGAGGTGGAGGCGCCTGGAAGGTGCAGGAATGCAGCAGGGAGGGATTGTTCCTTGTCACCCTGCTCAGTGCTCTCCCCTCAGCCTCTGGCATCCAGGGACAGGCTGGGTGTGTTGGGATTTGGGAACAGAGCTCCAGCCTGGCTGGAGGAGTGGGAAGGAAAAGGAAATCCCAAATCTGTTGGATCAGGAGAGGAAAACCCAAATATTCTCGATGAGAACGTTGCTGCTTTAGGGGTTCTGTTGTTCCCTCCTGCAGGGGAATCCTCAGGAGGAGGTTGGAATTGAATCCTCAGGATCCTGGATAGGATTCCCTGGTTTTTTAGCCTTTGAAGAAGCACTTTGCTGTCTCTGAACCTGATTCCTGCACAGGAGGAGGTTGGAGTTGAATCCTCAGGATCCTGGATAGGATTCCCTGGTTTTTTGGCCTTTGAAGAAGCACTTTGCTCTCTCTGAACCTGATTCCTGCACAGAAGGAGTTTGGGAATTGCTGCTCCCTCCCAGGAATCCTTAAGGCTTGAAAAGGCCTCCAAGATCAAGTCCTTCGACTCCTGTGTTGGCCTTGGGGGTTTTCCAGGTTTCCCACCTGGATGACATTCCCTGGGATGGCCCAGGAGCCAGAACAGGGATGTTCAATGATGAGGAAGAGGTGGAACATGGGAATGCTGATCCTGGGAAGCACCAGGCAGATGTTCAACATCTGGAGTGACCCAGGACTCAAGAGGGCTGAGCTTCCTCACAAAACCACAAAACTCAGCACCTGGAGCAGCACCCCTGGGTGTGAACTCCTTCCAAGGACTGGCTGTGGCCTCCAGCTGGTCTAAATCCAAGGAAAAGGGACAGGGCTGTCCCTTTTGAAAACCATGTGTGGGCTTTAGCACATTGCTGATGCCAACTCTAGAAGGAAAATGTCCCTTTCTGCCACTTTAATGTGCAGCAGAGCTGATCCTCACCTAACTGTGGCTCTCACACCTACCCAGGGCTTCCTACAGCATGGAAAAATCCCACAATCACAGATGGAAAACTCCCTCTCCCACTTCCCCAGCTGCCAGTGCAAATTTCCTCCTGTTTCCCATCTTTTCCCAGGTGCTTTTCCAGCACAGTTTGAAGCGTTGGCTCCCTGGCCTTTGGGTTAATCCTTTTTAAAAGCTTTTATTAAAAACACTTGGAGATCTTCAGCACGCAGAACTGCTTCCAAGCAGATTTAAGGCTTCGATTACTTTTTTTCCTGGAGAAGAAAATGAGGCAGGGTAGGAGAAACAGGGGAACAAAGTTCCCTCTGACAGCCCTGGGTAAACACAACTTCTCCATCAAGGCAAAAGCTGGAAACATTTCCTAAATTGCACCAGGGAGAAGCGGGTTGCAGGGTTTGGAAAGCAGCCTGGGGAGGCCTGGAATGCCCTGAGGCTCCGATACCTTCCTGACAGCACGTAGTCAAAAACTCTGCAAGATTTTAGGAGAAGCTGCCAAGCTCAGGAGAAACTGCCAAGCTCAGGAGAAACTTCGTGCTGCAAATGGATTTCTCGGGCTCCACTGGAGAGGTTTCAAATCCCCTCTTACATCAGACCCTTGGAACACCTGAAATTGCCTCAGATGTAACAAATTTAGGTATCACAGGGGTTATTTTTAATTCTTGAGGGCTACAAGAGCTTTCAAAACTGGAGCCCAGCCTATGAGCCCTATGTGAGTAGCACTTTTGGATAAATCCTGTTTTCCAGGGGTTGAGGGATGTTCCAGCACAGATTTTGGAGAACTGAATTCCTGCAGCTGAGGGGGAGAGGGGGAATCAGTGATTTGCAAAACTGGGTGGTAAATGTAGAAAAATAAAAGACAGAAAGGTGGAGGAGAAATAAGGAAAAGGAAGGGGGAAGCCTTAAGTGAGTTGTCTAAGTTGGTGTGGGCAGAGATGAGGATGAGGAGGAGATGCCAACCCCATTCCTTGCCCCTTGCCCCACTCCCTGACCCATTTCCTCTTTCTTTGCCCTTCCCTGGGCTCTGTTTGTTGTATCAGCACTGGTGGAAGCATCTGGAGAATGGCTGAGCCATGGAATCTGCAGGACCTGGCAGGTCCTGCTCTGATCTCCGTGCGAGCCCTGACCAGAGGCCCGTGGCCCTTTAAAGCTCCGGGCAATTTTTCTTTTCCGAGTGGCTGAATCCGAGGATTCCTCAGTTCTGATGTAACCCCGAGCGGCACCACGTGGGTTTGCACATATTTGACAAGGAAAGGGCTCCTGGAAGGGAATCTATCCATTTTTCAGAAGCTCTTTTGTAACCACTCGCCACAGAGGAACTTTTCCAGCCAGAATTCGCCTCTGTGGCTCTGCAGGGCTGCTTTGTGCCCTCGTGGGTATTTTTCAGCCAGGATTTGCCCTCAGGGATCTTTTCCAGTCTGGATTTGCCCCCTCCAGCCAGGATTTGCCCCTGAAGTCCTGCAAGGCTGCTTTGTGCACAAGTCTTTCCAGCCAAGATTTGCCCCTGAGGCCCTTCAGTTCTGATTTTTGCCCTCAGGGAACTTTTCCATACAGGATTTGCCTCTGAAGACCTGCAGGGCTGCTTTGTGCCCTCAGGGATATTTCCCAGCTAAGATTTGCCCCCTTCAGCCAGGATTTGCTTCTGTGGCTCTTCAGGTCTGGTTTTCCCTCGGGATCTTTCCCTGGATGTGCCCTGGATTTGCCCCTGTAGTGCTGCAGGTCTGCTTTGTGCCCTCAGGGATCTTTTCCTGCCAGGATTTGCCCTTGGGGCCCTGTAGGGCTGATTTTTGCCTTCAGGGATATTTTCCAGCCTGGAGTTGCTCCTGAGGCCCTGCAGGTCTGGTTTTTGCCCTCATGGATATTTCCCAGACAGGATTTGCCCCTGAGGTTCTGCAGGTCTGGTTTGTGCCCTTAGGGATCTGGTCCAGCCTGAATTTGTCCCCTCCAGACAGGATTTGCCCCTGAAGTCCTGCAGGGCTGCTTTGTGCCCTCACAGGTATTTTCCAGCCAGCATTTCCTTCTGTGGCTCTTCAGGGCTGGTTTTTGCCCTCAGGAATCTTTTCCAGTCAGGATTTTCCCCTGGGGCCCTGCAGGGTTGGTTTGTGCCCTCAGGGGTATTTTCCATCCAGCACTTGCCCCTTTCAGTGAGGATTTGCCCCTGGGGCCCTGCAGGTCTGAATTTTGCCCTCAGGGACCTTTTCCATTCAGGATTTGCCCCTGGGGCCCTGCAGGGTTGGTTGGTGTCCTCAGGGGTATTTTCCAGCCAGGATTTGCCTCTGTGGCTCTTCAGGTCTGGTTTGTGCCCTCAGGGATCTACTCCAGCCAGTATTTGTCCCCTCCAGTGAGGATTTGCCCCTGAAGTCCTGCAGGTCTGATTTTTGCCCTCAGGGATATTTTCCAGCCAGCATTTCCTTCTGTGGCTCTGCAGGGATGATTTTTGCCCTCAGGGAACTTTCCCAGCCTGGATTTTCTCCTGGGGCCCTGTAGGTCTGGTTTGTACCCTCAGGGATATTTCCCAGCCAAAATTTGCCCCCTCCAGCAAGGATTTGCCTCTGCGGCTCTTCAGGTCTGATTTTTGCCCTCACAGGTATTTTCCAGCCAGGATCTGCCTCTGTGTTTCTGAAGATCTGGGTTTTTTGCCCTCAGGGATCTTTTCCAGCCAGGATTTGCCCCCTCCAGGGAGGATTTGCCCGGTGGCCCTGCAGGTCTGATTTTTGCCCTCAGGGATCTTTTCCAGCCAGGATTTGCCCCCTCCAGTGAGGATTTGCCCAGTGGCCCTGCAAGTCTGATTTTTGCCCTCAGGGATCTTTTCCAGGCAGGATTTGCCCCTGGAGCTCTCCAGGTCTGGTTTGTGCCCTCAAGGAACTTTTCCAGCCTGGATTTGTCCCCTTCAGCCAGGATTTGCCCCTGAGGTCCTTCAGGGCTGCTTTGTGCCCTCAGGTCTTACACTCAGGGATATTTTCCAGGGAAATTTGCCCCCTCCAGCCAGGATTTGCCCCCGGAGTCTTGCAGGGCTGCTCTGTGTCCTCACGTAGGTGCCATATGTGAAATCCATTCACCTTCCATGACTCACTCGCTGTCCCAGGCCGTGGAGGAGGAGCCAGACAAATGCTGCTGTCAGCACATTGGAATCCCAGATTCCACACGAAATCATGGCTTTGGATGAAAACCCCAAAGTCCTTCCCCTGCCGGGCTCCCACCTCCCTGCGCCCGGAATGATTCTGTGAGCAAGGCTGGCCCTAACAAAGCTGAGCTTGGTTAATTTACGCAGGAGCAGGAGCTAAATTAAGGTGAAAACAGCGCTTGGAATTGAAGGGACAAAGCAGATTTGTTATAGGGCTACTTACAAAATAAATTAGAGCTTTTTTTTTAATGAGAAAAAGAATCTTCTTCCAGAGGATGGATTTACACAAGGTGGAAAGGTTTGTTTCATAAAACCCCAGAAAGGTTTTGGTTGGAAGGGAGCTTAAAAATCATTCCATCCCTGCCATGGCAGGGACACCTTCCACTATCCCAGGTTGCTCCAACCTTGCCTTGGACACTTCCAGGGATCCAGGGACAGCCACAGCTTCTCTGGGAATTCCTTCCCAGCCCCTTTCAGGGAAGAATGTATTCCAAATATCCATCTAACCCTGCCCTCTTGAAGTCTGAATCTCTGTTTCCTTCTCTGCCTCCCTGCCCCGTCCCTTCCTCAACACCTCATCCTGTCTGCCCTACCTGACCACAGCAGGTCTGGGACCCCACCTGGAATTTCCAAAACCCATTTCCCTACAATCCAGCATCATTCCTGTTTATTTCCACCCACAGAACTTGACCACAATTGGGCTGTGATCTCACCTGGAAGCTCACAGCCCATTTCCCTCCAATCTGTCACTGACATATTTTATGAAAATCCTTTCGCTAGGATTTTTCTCCTGAGAAACTGAGAGACCTCAGAAATGGAATGTAAACAATAATTATCTGATTGCTGTGGAATGTGGTCTGAAGGTTGCTTACCAACAGGTGCATCTTTGATTGGTTGCATGTGAATTGTTTTTAATAATTGGCCAATGACAGCCAGCTGTGTCAGACTTTGTAGTCAGTCACAAGATTTTATTATTCATTCCTTTCTAGCCTTCTGATGTCTCCTTGCTCTTTTTTTAGTATAGTTTTAGTACATAATTTTCTTTTAATATAATATATATCATAAAATAATAAATCAGCCTTCTAAGAGTTGTTGGAATATTTACCAATATTGTGGACAGGACGTGCCTTGGCTTGCCTGGGCCTTGCTGCTGAACCCAATAGCAGCACTGTGATGTTTCACCCCACAGACACTTTGGGCTGGCTGGGTGTGTGGTGTTTCACCCCACAGACACTTTTGGCTGTTGGTGTGTGGTGTTTCACCCCACAGACACTTTTGGCTGTGGGTGTGTGGTGTTTCACCCCACAGACACTTTGGGCTGTGGGTGTGTGGTGTTTCACCCCACGGACACTTTTGGCTGTGGGTGTGTGGTGTTTCACCCCACAGACACTTTTGGCCAGCTGGGTGTGTGGTGTTTCACCCCACAGACACTTTGGGCTGGCTGGGTGTGTGGTGTTTCACCCCACAGACACTTTGGGCTGTGGGTGTATGGTGTTTCACCCCACAGACACTTTTGGCTGGCTTGGGTGCGTGGTGTTTCACCCCACAGACACTTTTGGCTGTGGGTGTGTGGTGTTTCACCCCACAGACACTTTTGGCTGTGGGTGTGTGGTGTTTCACCCCACAGACACTTTTGGCTGGCTGGGTGCTGCAGCTGGGCCTGTGCAGACAAGTCCAGGCCTGCAGGAGCTCTGGTGGTGCTGGGATGGAGCTTCCCCCCATAACAGGGGCTGCTCCTCAGGTTTCCCTCTGTGGAGAAGCTTTGAGGCGATGCTGAAGGAAAGGAGTCGGTTCTGATGGAGGGTTTGGACCCAGAGCTTTATTCTGGCCCACAGGGCTCTGAATGCAGCACCAGCTCCCACAGAACTCCTGGAGCCCGTGGTTGCTGCTCCTTTGAACCCCGGGGAGAGGGGCAGGGAAGGGGCAGGGAGCCACCAAGCAGGGACAGGAGGGGAGGGACAAAGGGACAAAGGACACCGGGATGGCCCAATGCCCCCAGGGGTAGATGGGATCCTTTGGATCTGCCAATTCTGGATTCCAGGATTGACAGACAGTGCTGGGAGGGGAAAGGAGAGGTGACTGACACACCTGGGAGGGAATTATCAGGGAGGAATCTGAGGTTCTTGGGTAAACCGTGAAATCATGATGCAACAAAACATGGAATCAAGATCCTCATCTCTTCCCTCGTCCTGGGGACCCTCAGACACCACCACACCAATCCAGCATCATTCCCGTTTATTTTCCACCCACAGAACTTGACCATGATTGGGCTGTGATCCCACCTGGAAACTCATTTCCCTCCAGCCCAAATCTCTCCAATCCAGCATCATTCCTGTTTATTTCCCACCCACAGAACATGAACATCCAGGTGGAGGACATCCGGATCCGCGCCATCCTGGCCACCTACCGCAAGCGGGTCCCTGTCACCGAGGGCTACGTGGAGGTGAAGGACGAGGGCACCTGGAAGCAGATCTGTGACAGGCACTGGACCATGAAGAATTCCCGGGTGGTTTGCGGGATGTTCGGCTTCCCCAGCGAGAGGAAATACAACACCAACGTCTACAAGTAAGGGCAGGGCTGGGTGGAGCCACAGCCATTCCCTGGAACACTCAGGGCCTTGTTCCCAAGGCAGACTGGCAGGTGGGGGACCCTGGGGGAGGAACAGCTCCGACCGCTTGGTTCCTCCAGATGGGATTTTTCATTTGCGTGAATGTTTGGAATGTCCAGCGTTTCCTGGTACAGGCAGGGGAGGTCTTTGATCCTCATCCATGGGATGCAGACCTCGATGAGTATCAGTGTTTGACAGGGCCTGGGATGGGAGATGGGACACTTGGCCCAAAAAATATTTGTATTTTGTAATACCAGCTTGAGGATGAACATTTCCTCCAGCAGGGATGAACTCTGTGTGGTGGGCAGGGCAGGGATGGGACCATACTGCTCCCACTGTGCCAGTAAATCCATCAGCTGTGAGAAAATCATGGAATGGTTTGGTTGGAGGGGATTTACAGCCCATCCAGTGCCACCCCTGCCATGGCAGGGACACCTTCCACAAGACCAGGTTGCTCCAAGCTGGCCTTGGGCACTGCCAGGGATCCAGGGGCAGCCCCAGCTGCTCTGAGAATTCCCTCCCAGGGAACAATTCCTGCCCAATATCCCATCCATCCCTGCCCTCCGGCAGTGGGAGCCATTCCCTGTGTTCTGTCCCTCCATCCTTTGTCCCCAGTCCCTCTCCAGGGAATTCTGGAATGATTTGTGTTGGAAGGGACCTTAAAAGTCACCCTGTGCCACCCCTGCCATGGCAGGGACAGCTCCCACTGTTCAGCCTGGCCTTGGACACTTCCAGGGATCCAAAGGCAGCCACAGCTTCCCTGGGAATTCCATCCCAGCCCTCCCCACCCTCCCAGGCAGGAATTCCTTCTCCATCTCCCAGCTCACCCTGCCCTCTGTCAGTTTGAAGCCATTCCCTGGGTCCTGTCATTCCATAATGTAAAGTCTCCAACTGCTCACCCCATCTCTGTGCAGAAATCCAGAGGTGGGATCAGTTCTGGATGTGCTGGGAGCTCCCAAAAAGTCACCTTGGAATGAAATGAGCCTTTTTGTGCTTCCTTGTACCCAGCTTCCTCCTTCCCACCCCGAGTGCAATTCCTGTCTGTGCATCCCCGAAGGTGCTGGGAAAAGGGTTCTCTGTGATCTCGGTGCTGCTTTTCCTCCCTGGATTTGCAGATTCCTTTAAAATGAAGGAAGAAAGCAGTGATGTACAGGGAGAACATTGTGTTTTCTGAGCTGCAAGCGGAAAGGTTTAGGCTGTGTTTCCTGTTCTTTGGGAGCCAGGAGCTTTTTTGTTGTCATTGCTTCTGTTTGCTTTTTGTCACCAAGCCTCATCCCAGACTGGGCTCTTCCCACACTGTTGCCTAGGAAAAACACCCTGCAGCAGATGTAAAAGAGTTTAAATGAAATTCTGTCTGGTTTCTTTGCTGCTCTGTGACCTGGGGAGTGGGGAAGCAGCTCCAGGGGAGGGCTGAAGGCCCCAGGCAGGAGCTGTGGTTTTCCTGCTCCTTCAGGCCTGTGGAATTGCTGTTTCTGAACATTCCCTCTGGATCAGCCTGGCCATGTTTCGTTTCTTTCATTAGCAAGATCCCAATCTGCTGGAGAGGTCCTTGCCTTGGAATAACCCAAAGCCACACAGGGAAAATCAGGAATAAAGAACCCACTGGAATTCAGGGAGATGAGCAGGGAGTTTGTTGCCCTGGACAGCAGTTTCAGGTTTTGCTTCCACCAGTGCAGCACATTTCCCTCAAACCCATCCCTGAGATTCCCATCCCCTGCAGGAGCAGGGAATAAATCACCTCCAGACAGACAAAGTAGATTTTTCCTGCTTCCAGTTGTGGCCTTTCCAAGAAAAGCATTAACTGCAGCATCTGGAGCCATCTGCCTTGAATAAAAGTGTGCTCAGGAGCTGTCCTGTCTCTGGGACACATGGAAATGGAAAGACTGACAGAAGGTTGTTCAGCAGCAGCTCAGCACTGCTGAAAATCCCACTGAACTGAGCTGGAATTAGGAACATGAAGTGCTCCCAAATCCCAGCCCAGGAGATCTCTGCTGCTGAAGAGCCTCAGTGCCCCAAGAGCTCCCTCCCTTTCCTTGTTTTCAGCCTTGCTGGGCTCCAGCACCCACAAATATTTTGGAAAACACGCAGAACATTATCCCAGGTTGGGGAAAAAGCGGGAATGGCGTTTTATTGGGTGGGAGAGGCTTGTAAAGCTTTGGCAGCTGCACAGTTTTGTTTGTCAGCAGAGTTTAAAAGCTGAATTCTTCCTTGGGCCGCTTCCCTCTGTGTTCTGGGTGGGTGCATCGTGTTCAGCTGGTGTTACTGGGAAAGCTCCCAGTTCTGGGCTGGGAATGACCTTGGATTTGTGGTCAAGGCACTGGGATGATGACCAGTGGCACCTTCTCACCTGGGCCAGGGGATGGTTTGTTTTGGAGAGGGAGAAGGTCATCCTGGAGCTAAATCCCCTCTCCCTGTGAATGTGAAGCTGCAGAAAAGTCCTTTCTCCCCATTCCTCCCTTTAATTTGAGAATCCCCTTCTCCCTGGAGCAGATCTTTCCCCACTCCTCCTCCACAGCCAGGAGAAAAGCGGGGATCAGGTTTCTGCTGGCCAAGGCTGCCCCTTCCCACATCCCCCCCATCCCACTGCCCAGCTCTGCTCCTGCACAATGCTGGGAGGTGAAATGATTTGCAGATGGATCTTGCTCAAAAGAAAACAAGTGAGTTCATCGTTGTCCCACTGCCAGGGGTTTATTCCTGACTGTAACTCGGCCTCTGGAGCTGACAGCACAATTTATGTTCGGAAATGAAACAAATCTAAAGTTGAGTCCCTGCTCTTGTTCATTCCTCACAGTGGTTTTTATATAGGAGCTGCTGTAACTCCTCCTCCCAGTTCCTGCTCTGGCTGGGAAGGCAGGATTTAATGCATTTTGCTGATGGAGAGAGGAGAAATTTGGGATCAGTGAGACAGACCTGGTGCCTTTTTGAGATCTTTGTGACTTGACAAAGAAATGGCTCCAGGATCAAACAGCTACTCCCAGTTCAGCCAGTCTGCTCACCCTGGTACAAACCCAGTCAGAGGTGCTGGGCAGCTCCTCACTTCAGTATTTGCAGTAGGAACCCTCCTGGGCTTTTTCCCCTGGAAAATCCGGGGTCTGAAGAGTTTTGGTGGGCCTGGCTTCCCTCCCTCCTCCCTGAGGCTGAAGGCAGCACCTTGATAACTTCAGGAGTTTCCCAAGGGCTGAAACCTCTGCTCACAGCCCTGAGGAGGAGCTCCCCAGTCTCTGCTCAGCGGGATTTGGGTGAATTCTCCTGCAGTTTGTGTGCAATGATTTGTTCTCTGCTCCCCAAGTCACGGAATCGTGGAGTACCCTGAGTGCTCCTTAACCAACCCTTCCCACAGAGCTCCACCTGAGCTTTGCTCAGAGCTTTTCTGGGATGAAAATCCCTCTCTCCTCACCAGTAGAATTTGAATTCCAGCTTGACCTGGAACTGGCCAAACTCTCCCAGCAGGAATGTTCATTCCCACCTCTGACCTGAGCAGCATCACCCTGGGCTCCCACTGCTCCCAGCTGGACCCTTTTGTGTTAAAAACAAAACATCAGCAAAGCCCTGAGATTCTGGCTGTAAAGATCAGCTGAATTCTGCTTTTTTAACATAGATTCAGTCTGGGGACACGAGGTGGGGTTTTATTTCTCCCCAGCCTCCCGAGGGCTGTTAATACCATCCAGATGTTGATGCCTCATGAAATTTCCAGGATGAGGTCATTGTTTGCTATTCTAAGGCATCCCCAGCCCTGCTTCCCTAAGACAGGCTGGTTCTTGTCTTCTCTGGAGTTCATGGAGCTCTCTGGACCTGTCTGTGAAGGATGAAAATGCTCCTTCAGGTCCTCCCTTCTGTTCTGAGCATGGCAGGGAAGTGGCTGCTTTTATTGCATCCTCCTTGGGTTTATTTTTTAAATTTTAACTCTATTCCTACTTTCCCATCATTTTTTTCTCGGTTCAGAGAGTCCCTGACAGCTCTGCTGTGCCAGAGGTGGGTTCTGACAGCCACTGCTCCCCACAGGTCAGGCAGGGTCCCGCTGCTGCTCCCTGGGATGGATCTCAGCCCTGCTTCATCCTTTTCCAGCATCATGGGATGCAGCTGCAGCTCCCTCTCCAGCCTGGATCCATCCCCAGGCAGATCGGGTTCCAGGAAGGATTAGTGAGAGGCTGGGAGCCAGGAGAGCCTGGAGAAATGCTGAGCTGGGCAGCAGAGCTCAGAGAGCGCAGGGGAGAAAAGTGTCCCCTCAAACATCCGTGACCCTGCAAAATCTAAATCCTAAATGGAAAACCTGGGAAAGGCTGGACCTGCTCAGTGGGGTCCCAAAAGCCCCCTCAGAAAAGCTCTTTGCCCCTCTCCAGCTACTCCCCAGGCTCTCTCTGCTGCAGCAAAGCACAACTGCTGCTTTCATCCCCAAATTCCACCCACCTTGCTGTGCCATTTATCACAGCTCATCCCTGCATCCCAGCTCTGCGTGGCAGAGACTCCTGGAATGAGGAGCAGCACTGGGATCACACAGAGCCACGTGGAGATCCCAGCAGGGCGTGGGCTCCCCTGAGCCTTCCCTGGTTTTAATTCCTTTTTGAGCCCGACCTGACCCACATTTCCATTCCTGTCCACCCCAGCAGCCTCCCAGTCAGGATGGAGCTGGATCCCTTCCCTTCCCAGTTGATCACACGTGCCCCTGCCTCCTCAGGAGTGCCTGGAGCAGCTCCAGGAAGTTTGGGAGTGAGAAGCAGGAGCTGCTGCCAAGCTGCTCTGCTGTGAACAAGCCAGCAGGGGAATTGCTCGTGCTCTCGGAAATTGCTCTCAGGTTGTTAACACAGACTCGGAGAGGCTTTGGATTTTTCCCAATCCCAGCTGATAGCTGCTGGGCAGCAAAAGGAGAAGGTTTTTCTGGGGGCTCTCCAGCCCAGTTATCTGCACAAATCCTCTTGGTCCATTTGGAATTAGCTGATCCCTGTCCCTGCCTTGGGTGGGATCTGCACTGCTGGGAATGTGTCATTTGCTGGAGCTGCAGCTTTGATTCCTGCTCAGACTTTTTAGCTCTTGCAGGGATTTATTTCCTTTAAAGTGGTCAGACTTGATGATCTTGGAGGTCTTTTCCAAGCTTAAGT
Source organism: Artemisiospiza belli (assembly GCA_021963965.1). Lineage (NCBI taxonomy): Eukaryota > Metazoa > Chordata > Aves > Passeriformes > Passerellidae > Artemisiospiza > Artemisiospiza belli. The sequence goes on along the minus strand of JAKDEW010000046.1, from coordinate 3,327,826 downwards.
GACACCTCAACAGAGTCATGGTGTGGATGAACAGATCTGTTGAGAGTTTTTTGCAGATTGAGGAGTTTTTGTTAGACAATGGCCATGTTAGACGATGCACAATGTTTTGGCCATATTGTGTTGGAAATGATGGTTACATCTGCTCCAGTGTCAATTGTGAGTTTTAGTTCTTAGTAATAGAATCACCATTAGGATGTGTGAGGGTTACCTGTTTGTCTGGTTTACCTCTTGTGATGTCCATGGCCCAATATACTTCTGGTTTACCTGTGGAACCAAAGCTTCCTGTTCCCTGTTCCTTGTAGCCTGTACAGGGGACACAGATCAGCCTCCAAATAATCCTGTCCAATCCTCACTTCATCCTAGGGCATTTTTCCTCCCAAAATGTCTTGGTTTGGAAAGACAGGAGTCTGCTAAGGAAGGCAGGACCCTCCCCTGAAATGGAGAATGTAAACCCTCCCCACCCCTCCAAATTGCTATAAATTTTAAATTAAGGGGCTCTCAGGCAAAAATATGGGAGCAGGAAATCAGAGTTCTTTAACAGGGAAAAGAAAAAAAAAGATAAAGGATAAAATAATCAATGCAGTGAACTAAAACAACATTGCCAGAGTCAGAACCCAGCCTGACACCCTGTGGGTCAGGGTGTTGGCAGCAGTCCCATCGGAATTGTGGCTCAGCCCTCCTGCAGTGTCAGGGCTGGTTCTGCTGGAGCAGGGATCCTGGACAAGGGTGGAGTCTCCTCTGAAGATCCAGGGGCAGAGGCAGCTGCTGTTCCTCTGGGAAATCCTGTGGAGAAGCCATGCTGGTGTTCCCAAATCTCCAGATAATATCCAGGCAGGAATGCTTGGCTGGTGTCCCAGAATCTCCAGATTATATCCAGGTAGGAATGCTTGGCTGGTGTTCCAGAATCTCCAGATTATATCCAGGTAGGAATGCTTGGCTGGTGTTCCAGAATCTCCAGATTATATCCAGGCAGGAATGCTTGGCTGGTGTTCCAGAATCTCCAGATTATATCCAGGCAGGAATGCTTGGCTGGTGTCCCAGAATCTCCAGATTATATCCAGGTAGGAATGCTTGGCTGGTGTTCCAGAATCTCCAGATTATATCCAGGTAGGAATGCTTGGCTGGTGTTCCAGAATCTCCAGATTATATCCAGGCAGGAATGCTTGGCTGGTGTTCCAGAATCTCCAGATTATATCCAGGTAGGAATGCTTGGCTGGTGTTCCAGAATCCCCAGATTATATCCAGGCAGGAATGCTTGGCTGGTGTTCCAGAGTCTCCAGATTATATCCAGGTAGGAATGCTTGGCTGGTGTTCCAGAATCTCCAGATTATATCCAGGCAGGAATGCTTGGCTCCTCCCTCTGGGCTCACATCTCCCAGTGGGATGCTGTGGTTCTTATCAGCCATGCAGTGACATTCAATGGCCTCTTATCAGCAGATGTCCCCTCCCAGGGAGGTGTGATTGTGGTCACTCCAAGGGAGAGATAAGGCAAACAGCCCACTTGACAAAGGCAATCTGCCATACAGATGGTAATTGAAAACATCTTGCATTGCAATCTTCAACACAAAATTTAGCAAAATCCATTTGTTTGCAGATCCCTAACTTCTCCCCTTCCCCTTGACTCCTTTCAGGATGTTTGCCAGCAGAAGGAAGCAGCACTACTGGGCTTACTCCATGGAGTGCAGCGGGAACGAGGCCCACATCTCCAGCTGCAAGCTGGGGAACCACCTGACGGGCACAGGGAAGAACAGCAGCTGTGACAACGGGATGCCCGCGGTGGTCAGCTGCGTGCCCGGCCGCGCCTTCGCGCCCAGCAGCCACAGCGGCTTCCGAAAGGCCTTCAGGCAGGAGGTGAGCAGGGAGCAGCCCCAAAACGGGCTGGAAAAACCTTAAAAACCATTTGATCCCATCCCCAGCCATGGGCAGGAGGCTTTCTGCTGGGTTTGTTCCAACCTGGCCTTGGGCGCTTCCAGGGATGAGGCAGCCACAGCTTCCCTGGGAATTCCATCCCAAAACCTCACTGCTGTTCCAGGGAAGAATTCCTTCCCAATCTATCTCATCCCTCATTCCAGGGATGAGGCAGCCACAGCTTCCCTGGGAATTCCATCCCAGGACCTCACTGCTGTTCCAGGGAAGAATTCCTTCCCAAAATCTCATCTGTCCCTTCCCTCTGGCAGTGGGAAGCCATTCCCTGTGTCCTGTCCTGTGACGGTGTTCACAGGTGTCCGAGGATGAGGGAAGAGATGAGGATCTGACTCCATGTTTCAGAAGGCTGATTTATTATTTTATGATATATATTATATTAAAACTATGCTAAAAGAATAGAAGAAAGGATTTTATCCAAAGGCTGGCTAAGAATAGAAAAAGAAAGAATGATAACAAAGGCTTGAGTCTGAGCCAGCTGACTGTGATTGGCCATTAATTACAAACAACCCCATGAGACCAATCCCAGATGCACCTGTTGCATTCCATAGCAGCAGATAACCATTGTTTATATTTTGTTCCTGAGGCCTCTCAGCTTCTCAGGAGGAAAAATCCTAAGGAAAGGATTTTTCATAAAACATGTCTGTGTCCTGTCCCTCCAGGCCTTCCTGCCCAGCAGATTCCCAGAGTTCAGGGCTGTTCCTGCACCATCTGCTGAGAGATGTGAAAACAGAATTATGGGATGATTTTTGGGTTGGAAGGGACCTCAAAGTCCTTCCCATTCCACCCCTGCCATGGGCAGGGACACCTCCACTGTCCCAGGGTGCTCCAAGCCCTGTCCAGCCTGGCCTTGGGCACTGCCAGGGATCCAGGGGCTGCTCTGGGAATTCCATCCAGCCCCTCACCGCCCTCACAGGGAGGAATTTCTTCCCAATATCCCATCCAGTTTCCAGTTAGAGCAGGAAACCCCTGGGGGTGTAATGTTCACCACCACATTCACCAGGGTGTTACACCTAGGGGTGTAACATTCACCACCAAGTCCCACAACGTCCCCTCTGCAATTCCCACCTCCCTGCACGCCCAGCTGAGCTCCCAAATTCCAGGTTCTTCCCTCCATCTCCTGCCTCCAAAGGGTGGGAGAGCAGCTCCCTGGGCAGCTGGCAGAGCTGGGAGAGAGGAGTGAGGGAATCCCTGGGTCACGTTCCTGTTGGAGCTGCTCTGAGCCAGCTGAACCCGTGCCCGGCTGTGCTGCTCCACAGCCTCTGGAATTCTGCTGGAATCACCCTGTGGAAATCAGCTGGCATTTCCTCCACCTCCATGTCCTCGGCGAGGAAATGCCCTGGGGGGAGACTGGGAAAACACAGAGAGCTTGGAAAGCTGGGTTTGTTTAGTCTGGCGAGGAGGAGAGCGCTGAGCGAGGCGTAAAAATCCCAGGAGATGCAAAAAGATTGGAAAACAAGGCTGGAATTGGATATTCCCAGTGTCAGGGCTAGGAGAGGACAGCTTAACCAGCAGCAAACACGGCCTAGGTGGGTGCCAGGGGAAATATTCCAGCTCCAGCCTTGGGATGGATGGGGAATCTCTGAGGTTTCGATCGTAGAATTTTGTGGATTTGTGAAATTTGGATTTTGTGGCTGTTCCTGGGTGGTTTTAGGGGGTCTCTGGGCTCTTCCCCCTCCCAAGGTGCCAATAATGGGAAAAATTTTTGGTGGGAATAATGCAATCCCTGCCTGGATCCCAAGCTCTTCCCTGCAGCAGAGCTTGCAGGATTTAGGCCCGGGAGGTGAAAGGTTTTGTAAATCATTGTTAATCTCCCGAGCCGCACGCGCTGCCAAGTAATTCCTTAAGCCTTTGTTTGGGTTTTGCACGTCCTTGGTGTGACCCCAGCCAGGGAAAAAGCTCCAGGCATGATCCCAGGCGGAAAAGCAAAGGATTTTTGGTGTTCCCAAACATAAGGCTGTGCTCTCACCACCTCAAGCCAGGTCTGGGGTGCAGCAGGAATTGGCAGCTCCCTGCCTGGCACTGGAGAGAGGAGTGGGTGATTAATTTAACAGATAATAACTAAATTGTATTTAACTATATTATATTATATTATATTATATTATATTATATTATATTATATTATATTATATTATATTATATTATATTATATTATATTATATTATATTATATTATATTATATTATATTATATTATATTATATTATATTATATTATATTATATTATATTATATTATATTATATTATATTATATTATATTATATTATATTATATTCCCAGAAATGAGAGGAACTGGAGCTGCCACTCAGCTGGGCATTTCTGACTGCAAATGTCAGATTTTCTATTCCACTTTTCATTTATTATTTATTTTTTCGTTATTATCTATTATATATTTTTTATATATTATTATTGGTCAAAACTGAACATTCAGGCAGGTTTTACAGGGCTTGAGCTCAACATTGGTCCTGGATTAAGCCAGGGCTGGAGATGTGAACAGCAAATAAAGCTCTTTAGGGCAGCCAGGGGTGAGAGCTGGGCACTGGTGGGCTCAGGGCCATTCCCAACCCTCCTCCAAAGCTCCCAAGGAATATGAGAAATGTTTTTATTCCATTTTTTCCAGGATGGAAAAATGTTCCTAAATCCAACATCTGCAGAGAACTGGGATTGGTTTTTTTTATTCTCTGCCCACACGTGAGGCGTGAGAAACAAATCCATGCTCACCAAAATCTTTGCAGATAAAAATCTCCTTTCATCCAGCACTTTCAGGCATTGAATTATGTGATGGATTTTTTAAGGTGTCTCGAGTGATTCTATGATAATTTTTAGGCCCAGATTTCCATAAATAACCCCTGAAAAGGGTGGAAGTCACCCCAGTGTTGCCTTTTTCCCAACCTGGAAAGGAAACTCAAGACAATTTTAGTGAGGGGGAATATAAAAGAGAATCTTTATTTGAAGCCTTCAAGAAGCAGTTATGGAAAGATACCCACAAAACACCCCCACAAGGATAAGTACATATCTATAGGGGCTATAGATAAAAACCCTCTAATTTTATGGATCCCAACACATATTTATAATTATGTGGCCTGCCCAGGAAGGTGGTGGAGTCGCCATCCCTGGGTGTGTTTAAAACAAGCCTGGATGTGGCACTGGGTTTAGTTGAGGCGCTGGGGCTGGGTTGGACTCGATGATCTTGAAGGTCTCTTCCAGCACAGTGATTCTGTGATTCTGTGAATTCTGTGAATTCTATGAATTCTGTGAATTCTGCATTTGTAACAAAGGCCAAACCCAAAGGGCATCACCTCTCCTGTGTCTGTGTCTTGCAGCAGCCGCTGGTGAGGCTCAAGGGAGGAGCCAACACGGGCGAAGGCCGCGTGGAGGTGCTGAAGAACGGCGAGTGGGGCACGGTGTGCGACGACAACTGGAACCTGGTGTCAGCCAGCGTGGTGTGCCGGGAGCTGGGCTTTGGCAGCGCCAAGGAGGCCATCACGGGGGCCAGGCTGGGCCAAGGTGAGCTCCACCACACTCCAGCACACTCCAGGGAGCTCCACCACACTCCAGGGAGATCCACCACACTCCAGGGAGCTCCACCACACTCCAGGGAGCTCCACCACACTCCAGGGAGCTCCACCACAGCTCCAGGGAGATCCAACACAGCTCCAGGGAGCTCCACCACACTCCAGGGAGATCCACCACACTCCTGGGAGCTCCACCACACTCCAGGGAGGTCCACCACACTCCTGGGAGCTCCACCACACTCCTGGGAGCTCCAACACACTCCAGGGAGATCCAACCCAGTTCCTGGGAGCTCCACCACACTCCAGGGAGATCCACCACACTCCAGAGAGCTCCACCACACTCCTGGGAGCTCCAACACAGCTCCAGGGAGATCCACCACACTCCAGGAGATCCACCACAGCTCCTGGGAGCTCCACCACACTCCAGGGAGATCCAACACAGCTCCTAGGAGCTCCACCACACTCCAGGGAGCTCCACCACAGCTCCAGGGAGCTCCACCACACTCCAGGGAGATCCAACACAGCTCCAGAGAGCTCCACCACACTCCAGGGAGCTCCACCACACTCCTGGGAGCTCCACCACACTCCTGGGAGATCCACCACACTCCAGGGAGCTCCACCACACTCCTGGGAGCTCCAACACACTCCAGGGAGATCCAACACAGCTCCAGAGAGCTCCACCACACTCCAGGGAGCTTCACCACACTCCTGGGAGCTCCACCACACTCCAGGGAGCTCCACCACACTCCTGGGAGCTCCAACCCAGCTCCAGGGAGCTCCACCACACTCCTGGGAGATCCACCACACTCCAGGGAGATCCAACCCAGCTCCTGGCAGCTCCACCACACTCCAGGGAGATCCACCATACTCCTGGGAGATCCACCACAGCTCCAGGGAGCTCCACCACACTCCAGGGAGCTCCACCACACTCCTGTGAGCTCCAGCACACTCCAGGGAGCTCCACCACACTCCTGGGAGCTCCACCACATTCCTGGGAGCTCCAGCATACTCCAGGGAGATCCACCACACTCCAGGAGCTCCAACACAGCTCCAGAGAGCTCCAACACAGCTCCTGGGAGCCCTGGGCTCAGGAGAGTTCATCCCCAGACACCAGACACCAAATTCATCCCCAGACACCAAGTTCATCCCCAAATTCATCCCCAAAAACCAGACACCAAATTCATCCCTAAACACCAAATTCACCCCCAAACACCAAATTCATCCCTAAACACCAGACACCAAATTCATCCCTAAACACCAAATTCATCCCCAAACACCAAATTCATCCCTAAACACCAGACACCAAATTCATCCCCAAACACCAAATTCATCACCAAATTCATCCCCACACCAAATCCCTGAACACCAGACACCAAATTCATCCCCCAAACACCAGACACCAAATTCATCCCCAAACACCAAATTCATCCCCAGACACCAAACACCAAATTCATCCTCAAATTCATCTCCAAGCACCAAATTCATCCCCAAGCACCAAATACCAAATTCATCCCCAAACAGCAGACACCAAATTCATCCCCAAACACCAAATTCATCCCCAGACACCAGATTCATTCCCAAACTCCAGACATCAAATTTATCCCCAAACACCAAATTCATGCCCAAACACCAAATTCATCCACCAGACACTAAATTCATCCCCAAACATCAAATTCATCCCCAAACATCACAGGTTTATGTCCAAAAAGGAGACAGAGGAGTCCTGGTACTTTATTCCAATACATGGAGCAGCCATGGGGGTCTCTTCATCCTCCAATAATTTGAGACTCCTTTTAATCCTAATTTCTCCCTCTCGTTTCCCATTGGCTGAGGTACTTGAGAGGCACAGACTTCCCAAATCACTAATCCAGACCCCCTTCTAATCTATCCCCCCTTTGTCTTTTCCTTGTGTCCATCAGTGGAATTCCCATGGAATTTATGGTTCCTCCCATTGTTTCTTTCATCTCTCAGTATCCAGTTTTTATTCATCAGCAGACCCACAGCTTGTTTGTAAAGAAAAATCCCTCATTTCTTTCACTGGTGCCGTGAATTAAGGAATGTCCCACCCCCAAGAACATCCCATAATTCAGGGCACAGTGGATTTTCATCAGGATGCTCAATTTGAGGACCAGGAATTTCTTCTCTAACCTTAATAAGTCTCTTGGGGCCAGACTGGAATTCTGTGACTTAAAAAGATTCCCTGAAAAAAACGCCTGGGGATGAGGAGTTTGACCTTTTGCTCAGGCAGCTGCTCCTGAGCAAAAGGTCAAATTCAGCGTCCCAGTAATTAATTCTTGACAACTCATCATTGTTCCAGTAATTAATTTTTAATTATCTCATCTGCTGCTCTGAAATTCCCTTTGAGTTCTCCAGAACCACACCATGATGTAATGCATTACTAGAAGGTTCCTGGCAAAAAATGAGTCCTGGAGCCAGACTTCAAACGCTCCAATTTAAGAGCAGGACAGTAATTTAGCTCATTATAAATAGAAGGGCATTTGAACAGCTCAGAGCCAGTCTGGGTTTGGATTTCCTGTCTTTGGGAGTTGGTTTAAATCCCAAAAGTGGTCAAAGGTGAATTGAAACCACCTGGTGATTCCCACACCCTGTTCCCAGGGTGGAAATAAAAAAAAAAAAATTTAAAAAGCACACAAAATTCTTGTTGTGAGAATATAAAAATTAAAAATTTAAATATTTAAACCAAACCCTTGTTGTGAAAATAACCAAAGAAAAACAAACAAATAAACAAAAAAAACAAGACAGAAGACACCATGACCTGGTGAGAATAACCAAAAAAAGGACGCCAAACCCTTGGGAGAATAACTAAAAAAAAAAATAACACCAAATCCTTGTTGTGAAAGTAACAAAAAAATTTACACCAAAACTTTGTTGTGAGAATAAAGGAGTGGGGGAAATTTGGAGACTAAAGGAATGGGGGAAAATTTGAAAAGAAAGGAATGGGGGAAATTTGGAGACTAAAGGAATGGGGGAAATTTTGAGAAAAAAATAATGGGGGAAATTCCTTCAGCTTAGAGAAGGGGAGAGAAGGAAAAAACCCGTGGGTGTCCCGAGTCTGGGAAGCTTTAAAACTTGACCAAATCCACTGGATTTGCCAAAAACCCTCTTTGTGGCGGGCTGGAATTTGCTGATGTGTTTAAGGGGATGTAGGAAACAGCTCCATCATCCTGGGGCTGCCACGTGAGGGAGGAGAACACGGAACGCGCTGTCCCACAGCCTGGAATCTCCCTCTGCCTTCCCACACGCTTCCCTTCCCATTTTTTTTTCTTTCCCTTCTCTCATTCATCAGTTCTCCCTGTCAGGAGTGTCCCTTGGGGTGGGTGATGTCCCTCCAGCAGCCACAGTGTCACGTTTTGGTTGGAAAAGGAGATTTTTTTTTTCTGGCCATGGATGCTCAGGGAGCTCTCCAAGCTCTCCACGCCGTGTCCCTGTTTACACTTTATTCTGTTCCAGCTGCACCCCAGGGAATTGGGGTTTTCTGAGGGTGCTTTGAAGGAGCAGCCTCACCATGGGTGTGGAAGGTTGGATTTCACAGGATAAATCAGCTCCCAGTGGCTGAACTGGGAGTCCCAGTTCACAGAATTCACAGAATTTCCAGAATCACAGAATCACCGGGTTGGAAGAGACCTTCAAGATCATCGAGTCCAACCCAGCCCCAACACCTCAACCAAACCCTGGCACCCAGTGCCACATCCAGGCTGTGTTAAACACACCCAGGGATGGTGACTCCACCACCCCGGGCAGAACATTCCAGAATTTATTCCATTCTTTATCACTCTTTCCATAAAAAACTTTTTCCTAATATCCAATCTGTGATATTTCCCTTGGCTCAGCTTTGAGACCGTGTCCTCTGGTTCTGTCAGTGCTGCCTGGAGAAGGAGAAAGTTAAGGCAAAGTGGGAGAGCAGTGCCTTCCACCGAGCTCAGGGTGTGGGAGGAGGATTTATCCACCTTTCATAGACCCACATTAAACAATTCACCCTTTTTTCCACAAGAGGAGGAGACACTGAGCCCAGAGCTCGCGGATGTGGTATTTTCAGAGACCTCCATTGAAGGGAGGAGTGATGCATCTGAATCCATGTTTTTAAAAGGCTTATTTATTATTTTATGATCTATATTATATTAAAGAATACTATACTAAAGAATAGAGAAAAGATCCAGACAGAAGGCTAAAAGATAATAAAGAAACACTCGTGACTGCTTCCAGAGTACCAATACAGCCTGGCCATGATTGGTCATTAAATTAAAACAATTCACATGTTGGATAAACAATCTCCAACCATGTTTCAAAGCAGCAAAACACAGGAGAAGCAAATCAGATAATTATTGGTTTAATTTTTTGAGGCTTCTCAGCTTCCCAGGAGAAGAATCTTGGGCAAAGAGATTTTTCAGAAAATATGACGGTGACACATGGATGTGTTGATATCCTGGGAGGGAGAACATGGAATTAAACTCCAAGGAGTTGGTGAAGGCAAATGTTGGATGGACAGGCCTAATCCTGGGGTTTTCTAAGTGCAATGGCATGGGAGGAAGTACAATTTTCCTCACATTTCAACATTTGGCTGCATTTCTGTGCCCTCATGTGCCACAATTTCCCCAAGAAGAGCAGCCCTGCCAGGGTTCTCTGGCTCAGGGAGAGGCTCTGCCCTTGTCCTTTGTCACCTTTGCCATCTTTGTCATCCCACTGGAATGGCTTTGCCAGGCTGGGGATGCTGGCCTGGCTCCCTCCTGCATTCCTGGAGCTTCTCCCTCCAGTTCTGGTCAGGGCTTTGCTCCCCCTCAGCCCTTTGGGGGCTGCAGAATCACTGGGAAGGGCTGCCAGCTCCAGATGGGAACCACAAATGGGATTTTAATGAGACAGAGGCAAAAAAAGGGACAAGATTCCCATTCCCAGCAGCCTCCCCAGGAATGTCCTCCCACCATGCCCAGCTGTGGTGTGAGGGGTGGACACAGGGCTGGCCAAGCTGCCCAAACCCCATTTGTAAATTGTGGGTGAAATTAAACCAAACACATTCACATCTCTGCCTTGTTGTTCTTTCTAACCAGTTTTGGAAGCAGGAGCTGAGTTTTGCAGGAGGATCTTTTCTGATTGAAATTTCAATTTTCTGCTGCTGCTTATCCTGAGAAGACCCAAATTATTCCATTTTTCTGCCAGCACCTCGAGCCCATTCTCTGCAGCTGTTCTCTGCTGTTTCCCTCAGTGCTGGAATCCTCGACCTGCCCCAGATTTCTTTTCCTGACTCCTCATCCACCCTGTGGATGTTTCATTCACAGCCAACGTGTCAACGTCCCAGTTCTGTGTCAGGAATGTCAGGCCTTGACTGGAAGCAGATTCCAGCACAAAGACCCAGCCAAAAGGTCACAATTTGTGAAGTTTGTAAATTATGAAACAGTGGAAACTTGGTTTTTCCTGGGATTCTTGCATGCTTGAGTTGCAGAGAATACTGGAAAGAATTTAACTGTGAAATTATAACAATAACTTCACAGATTTTTGGCTTATTTTTACAAAAATTCAGCGGATTTTTTCCAAGTTTAGAATGCTGGAGGTCACTGTGGTGTTCACAACCTGCTGGGGTGTTCCCTCACCACACAAAAGGAGTTTTTTCCCTGTTTTTTTCCCCAAGGAATGGGTCCCATCCACCTGAACGAGATCGACTGCACGGGCTTTGAGAAGTCGGTCACGGACTGCAAGTTCAACACCGAGTCCCAGGGCTGCAACCACGAGGAAGATGCTGCTGTGAGGTGCAATGTGCCAGCCATGGGCTTCCAGAACCAGGTGAGGAGCTGAGGGACCCAGGTGGGAGGGAATTTTGGGTGGAATTTTAGGCAGGAATCATTTCACCCAAGCCGTGAGTATTTAATTCAGGTTTTACCTAAAAAAGGAGGGGAAATGAGGATGAGTGTCCCATTTTATGTGGGTTTTGAGCTCCCCTGAACTCGTCTCATGTGGTGGTGTGCAGGGGTCCCAGGACGAGGGAAGAGATGAGAATCTTGACTCCATGTTTCAGAAGGCTGATTTATTATTTTATGATATATATTATATTAAAAGAAAATTATATACTAAAACTATACTAAAAGAATAGAAGAAAATATGTCATCAAAAGGCTTGCAAGGAAAGGAATGGAATGATAATAAAATCTTGTGACTGGCCAGAGAGTCCCAAACAGCTGGACTGTGATTGGCCATTAATTAAAAACAACCCCATGAGACCAACCAAAGATGCACCTGTGGCATTCCACAGCAGCAGATAATTATTGTTTTTAATTAATTAACAACTGGACTGTGATTGACCATTAATTAAAAACAACCCCATGAGACCAATCAAAGATGCACCTGTGGCATTCCACAGCAGCAGATAATTATTGTTTTTCTTTTCCTCTGAGGCTTCTCAGCTTCTCAGGAGAAAAATCCTGGCAAAGGTATTTTTCATAAAATATCATGATGACAGTCTCAGAGTCCTGAAAATGAGGAAGGCCAGGTTGGAAGGGGCTTGCAGCAACCTGGGATGGTGGAAGGTCCCTGCCCATGGTGGAGGGTGGCACTGGATGATTTTTAACCCAATTTTTAACCCTTTCCTACACAACCATTCCATGATTCTGTGCTAACTGCATGAACCAAACACAGATTCCTCTGAGTGCTCCTTCCAAAGGTCTAAAGGAGCAGGGAAGGGAAGATTTCCCAGGGAATTCCTGCTGCTGGTCCAAGCCATTGAACTGCCAGGCTTGGCTGGACCATCCCCTGCCAAAGTGGGAGAAGAACTGAACTCCCTGAGCTCAAACCCAGAGGAGATTCCCAGTGCTGCTCCATCCCTGGATGGCTCCCCAGTGCCTTCCTTCCCCTTGGGGAGCCCCTCCTGATCCCACACAAAGATGGAACACGGTGCTGCACAGCCAGAATGCCCTGAGTCATTTTTCCTATGAAAGATTTGGGAATGTGTTCATCTTTTCCTGACTCCTCATCCACCCTGTGGGTGTTTCATTCACAGCCAACGTGTCAACGTCCCAGTTCTATGTCAGGAATGTCAGGCCTTGACTGGAAGCAGATTCCAGCACAAAGACCCAGCCAAAAGGTCACAATTTGTGAATCCCAATGTGGTCAATGCCCAGAGCTCTTCTTTTTGCCAGTCAGAGTGGGAGGGAAATCCCTCACCAGGGTTTCTCCAGCTCCGTGTTAAAGGGGGAATTTTCTGCTGTGCAGCACCCAGGCCACTTCCAGCTGGGGACATCCAATGATTTCCAAATTTTTGAGGGAACAAAATCTTCTTCCCCACCTGTTTCCCCTTCCCTTGGAAGTTTTCAGTGGATTGAGGGGTTTCTGTCCTGCAGCTTCGCCTGAGCGGGGGCCGCAACCCCTACGAGGGGCGCGTGGAGGTGCTGGCCGAGCGCAACGGGACCCTGAGGTGGGGCACGGTCTGCAGCCACAACTGGGGCACCGTGGAGGCCATGGTGGTGTGCAGGCAGCTGGGGCTGGGATTCGCCAGCCACGCCTTCCAGGTGAGCCCTGTCCCACCCTAAACCTAACCCGAAATTTAACCCTAACCCCTAACCCTAAACCTAACCCAGCCACACCTTCCAGGTGAGCCCTGTCCCACCGTAAACCTAACCCTAACTTTAACCCTAACCCCTAACCCTAACCCAGCCACACCTTCCAGGTGAGCCCTGTCCCACCCTAAACCTAACCCTAAACTTAACCCCAACCCTAATCCTAACCCAGCCACGCCTTCCAGGTGAGCCCTGTCCCACCCTAACCCTAACCCTAAATTTAACCCTAACTCCTAATCCTAACCCAGCCACGCCTTCCAGGTGAGCCCTGTCCCACCTCTAACCCTAACCCTAAACTTAGCCCCAACCCCAATCCTAACCCAGCCACGCCTTCCAGGTGAGCCCTGTCCCATCCTAACCCTAACCCTAAACTTAACCCCAACCCCAATCCTAACCCAGCCACGCCTTCCAGGTGAGCCCTGTCCCATCCTAACCCTAACCCTAAACTTAGCCCCAAACCTAACCCTAACTCTAACTCAAACCTTAACCTTAACCTTAACTTTAACCTTAACTTTAACCTTAACCTTAACCTTAACCTTAACCTTAACCTTAACCTTAACCCTCACCCTAACCTTAACCCTAATCCTAACCCTAAACCTTAACCCTAACCCCAGGCCTAACCCTAACCTTAACCCTAACCCAGCCCCTGCCTGGCCTTCACATCTGCACAGCTGGGTTGGGGTGCTGGAGGAGGAGGAGGAGGAAGGGTCATTCCAAAAGGAGCTCCAAGGCTGGACCTGGAAAGACCTTGAGAGTAAAATCTTGTTGTACAACACGTTTACCTCGTTTACCTTGAGAGTAAAATCTCCTTGTACAACACCTACATGGAGGTAGGGACTTGGAGTAGATGGAGCTGTGGAGGATAAAAAGTGAGGGAACTTCATCAGGAGCTGGAATGATGGGATAAGGGGGAATGGCTTCCTCCTGCCAGAGGGCAGGGTTGGATGGAATACTGGGAATAAATTCTGCCCTGGCTCTGTGGTGAGGAATTCCCAGAGGAGCTGTGATTGTCCCATCCCTGGAAGTGTCCAAGGCCAGGTTGGAGCAACCCGAGATAGTGGAAGGTGTCCCTGCCCGGGTGGGACTGCATGAGTTTTAAAATTTTTAAGGATTTGGTGATAAACATTCTGCTTCCCTGAGTTCTCTGTTGTTTTCTCACAGCTCAGGTTTCCTGACATTCACCAATCCCTCCTTGGGCTGATGGCTGCATGCAGGTTCTTGTCCCTCCCTGCAATGCAGAGGTCAGGTTCAAACTGGGGTCAGGTCTCCTGAAAAAATGGGATTTTGCCCCTGGAGTTGCTCCAGTGCAGCTCCATGAATTGATGGTATTCCCTGCTCCTCCCTGCTGCTTCTGCATGGCCAGGAGTGACCCCTCAGTCCTGCCCCACCCTGGGAGTGTCCCAGGCCAGCTTGGAGCACCCTGGGATAGTGGAAGGTGTCCCTGCCCACGGCAGGGGTGGAATGGCATAAGATGGGATTTAAGGTCCATATTCCCATATGGTGAATTTTTCCCCTGGCAGGCTTTTCCTGCTCAAACTCAGAGTAGGATTAGATTGGATATTCAGGACAAATCCTTCTCTGGGAGGGTGGGGAGGGGCTGGAATGGATTCTCTACAGAAGCTGTGGCTGTGGCTACCCCATCCCTGGAAATGTTCAAGGTCAGATTGGACAGGGCTTGGAGCAAGCTGGGATAGTGGGAAGTGTCCCTGCCCAGGTGGGACTGGATGAGATTTAAGATAGTTAAGGATTTCGTGATAATCCCAAATTATTTGGATTATTAATGCTTCCCTGAGTTCTCTGTTGTTTGCTCACAGCTCAGGTTTCCTGACATTCTCCAATCCCTCCTTGGGCTGGTGGCTGCATGCAGGTTCCTGTCCCTCCCTGAAATGCAGAGGTCAGGTTTAAACTGGGGTCAGGTCTCCTGAAAAAATGGGATTTTTCTCCTGGAGCTGCTCTGGTGCAGCCCTGGATGCAGCTCCATGAATTGTTGGTGTTCCCTGCTCCTCCCTGCTGCTTCTGCATGGCCAGGAGTGACCCCTCACTTCTGCCCCACCCCTGGGAGTGTCCCAGGCCAGACTGGACAGGGCTTGGAGCAAGCCGGGCTGGTGGAAAGTGTCCCTGCCCATGGGATGAGCAATCCAAACCATTCCATGACCTCTGCCACCCTGGGCTCATGGACAGGTCCCAGCCATTCTCCACGGCCAGGGAGGGATCTGCAGGTCCTCAGGGGACACTCAGGGCTGGGACACCCAGCAGGAAGGAGGCTGGAGCTGCCCACGTGCTGCTGGGGCCATTCCCTGCTCCAACTCCTTCCTCCAGCTGATTTCCCCCATCAAACCCCGGGAGCTGAGCATCTCCACATCCCCGAGCGTGGCCTTTCCGACTGCCTGCCTCTGTTGACACAGCCCTGGGAGTCCAGCGAGGAAAAGGCATTTTTTCCCTGAGCTGAGGCTGCTGGAATTTGGAACAGAAAAGGCTCTTATGCTGCCCCAGCTCTGGAGCATAAAGCCCCAGTGTGCAGAACAGGGCAGCCCTGTGTGCTCCCAGCCCTCCCAAACAGCCGGGGGCAACGGGAGCCGGGGGACACCGGGGGTTTCTTTTCCTGGAAACTGCTCCCAGCTCGGGCACGGACAGATCTCAGAGGGTTTTTTTAGATTCTCTCTCCCCTCCCCTTCTCCCACGTTCTGGGGTTTGGGAGTTGATGTTGTGCCATTCCCATGAGTTTGATAGAACTGGAGGATGAGGAGAGGAGAGGAAGTTTCATCAGGAACTGGAATGGTGGGACAAGGGGGAATGGCTTCCCACTGGCAGAGGACTGAGTTAGATGGGATATTGGGAATGAATTCTTCCCTGCCAGAGGACAGTTAGATGGGATATTGGGAATAAATTCTTCACTGACAAAGGACAGAGTTAGATGGGATAATGAGAATAAATTCCCCACTGCCAGAGGAAAGAGTGAGATGGGATATTGAGAATAAATTCCCCATTGCCAGAGGACAGAGTTAGATGGGATATTGGGAATGAATTCTTCACTTTCAGAGGACAGAATTAGATGGGATGTTGGGAATAAATTCCCCACTGCCAGAGGACAGAGTTAGATGGGAAATTTGGAGTTAATTCTTCCCTGCTAGAGGACAGAGTGAGATGGGATATTGAGAATAAATTCTCCCCTGGAACAGCGGTGAGGTCCTGGTATGAAATTCCCAGAGAAGTTGTGGCTATCCCTGGAAGTGTCCAAAACCAGGTTTAAACCACCTGGGATAGTGAAAGGTGTCCTTCTCTATGGCATGGGGTGGGACTGGATGGGATTCAAGGTTTTTAAGGATTTGGTGACAAAACTTCAGCTTCCCTGAGTCCCCTGTTCCAGCATCCTTTGCTGGATTATGTGGGGTCTTGCCCTGATCTTCCCTGGTGGAGAATCCCCATTTTAGGCAGGTAAATATCCCCCTAAGAGCCACTAAACCCCAAGGAATGTGTGAAACACCATTTCCTGCCATTTTTTTGCCCAGGAAACGTGGTACTGGCACGGGGACGTCAGCGCCGACGACGTGGTGATGAGCGGGGTGAAGTGCTCGGGGACGGAGATGTCACTGTCGCACTGCCGGCACGACGGGGCCCACGTGTCCTGCCCCAGGGGAGGGGGGCGCTTCGGGGCCGGCGTGTCCTGCTCCGAGAGTGAGTGACCCGGGATCCGCCCACCGGGCCAGGGGATGTGCAGGGGGAACGGGGGAACTGGGTATGCCAAAACAACACGGAATTGTAACTCCCTGAACCTGAGAGGTTCTGGCTGGGGCTGCTCCGTCCCTGGGAGTGTCCAAGGCAGCTTGGAGAGAGCTGGGATTGTGGGAGGTGTCCCTGCCCATGGTGGGATGGGATGGGATGGGATCCATGGGGCAGGATGGGATGGGATGGGATCCATGAGATGAGATGGGATTCATGGGATGGGATCCATGGGATGGGATTCATGGGATGGGATGGGATGGGATGGGATGGGATGGGATGGGATCCATGGGATGGGATGGGATTCATGGGATGGGATCCATGGGATGGGATCAATGGGATGAGATCCATGGGATGGGATGGGATCCGGGGAATGGGATCCATGGGATGGGATCCATGGGATGGGATGGGATGGGATCCATGGGATCCATGGGATGAGATCCATGGGATGGGATGGGATGAGATCCATGGGATCCATGGGATGGGTTGGGATGGGATCCATGGGATGGGATGGGACAGGACGAGATGGGATGGGACAGCACAGCACGTCACAGCATGGCATGGCATGGCATGAGATTTAAGGTCAACTACTCCCGTATGGTCAATGGTTCCGCCCCAGGCTTTTCCTACTCAAACTCAAGAATGGGATTCATTTGGATATTCAGGAGAAATTGTTCTTTTTGGGAGTGGTGAGGGAACTTCTGGCTGGCTAGCTGCTGCAGCTGGGCTCGTGGGGACAAGTGCAGGCCTGCAGGAGCTCTGGTGGTGCTGGGATGGAGCTGCCCCCCATAACAGGGGCTGCTCCTCAGGTTTCCCTCTGTGGAGAAACTTTGAGGCGATGGTGAAGGAAAGGAGTCGGTTCTGATGGAGGGTTTGGATCCAGAGCTTTATTCTGGCCCACAGGCCTCTGAATGCAGCACCAGCTCCAACAGAACTCTCTGAGCCCGTGGTTGCTGCTCCTTTGAACCCCGGGGAGAGGGGCAGGGAAGGGGCAGGGAGCCACCAAGCAGGGACAGGAGGGGAGGGAAAAAGGGACAAAGGACACCTGGATGGCCCAATGCCCCCAGGGGTAGAGGGGATCCTTTGGATCTGCCAATCCAGGATTGACAGACAGTGATTGTCAGGGGTCAGGGAAGGGAAGGGAGAGGTGACTGAAACACCTGGGAGGGAATCTTCAGGAGAGGGACCTGAGGTTCTGGGGTAAACCTTGAAATCACACTGCAACACTTTCGGGGTGATTTTATTTCATTTACCCCACCCATTCCTCACCACAGCCGCCCCTGACCTGGTGCTGAACGCGGAGCTGGTGGAGCAGACGGCCTACCTGGAGGACAGGCCCATGTTCCTGCTGCAGTGTGCCCTGGAGGAGAACTGCCTGGCCAGCTCGGCCCACAACACCTCGCTGACCTCGGGCTACCGGCGCCTGCTGCGCTTCAGCTCCCAGATCCACAACAACGGCCAGTCCGACTTCAGGCCCAAGAACGGCCGCCACGCCTGGGTGTGGCACGACTGCCACCGGTGGGTGCCACACCCGGGGTCCCTGCCACCCCCTGGGGCTCCCTGCCGCCCCCAGCCGCTCCTGCTGCCATGGGGAAGTCTTGTCCCAGCTTTGTTCCAGCTTTTTCCTGGTTTTGTCCCAGTTTTGTCACAGTTTTTTCCAGTTTTGTCCCGATTTTGTCACAATTTTGTCCTGGTTTTGTCCCAGTGTTGTCCCAGCTTTGTCCTGGTTTTTCCCAGCTTTGTCCCTGTTTTATCCCAGTTTCATCCCCGTTTTTCCCAGTTTCATCCCGGTTTTGTCCTGGTTTTGTCCCAATTTTGTCCCGGTTTTATCCTAGTTCCGTCCCAGTTTTGTCCCAGTTTTTCCCAGTTTCATCCTGGTTGTGTCCCAGTTTTTTCTCAGTTTCGTCCCAGCTTTGTCCCAGCTTTGTCCTGGTTTTGTCCCAGTTTTGTTCTGGGTTTGTCCCACATTTGTCCCACATTTGTCCCAGCATTGTCCTGGTTTTGTCCTGTCCCGCTTAAAAACCTGGGGAAACACCAGAATGGTAAATTTTAAATCTTAGATTTCTTTATAATCTTCCCAAAGAGCTGAGATGTGCCGGTAGCACTGAAAAAGGGGAAACTTGGAGCAATTTTGGACACGGTGGAAGGGAGGTGGGATGGGAAAGGGTGAGGGAGAGGCCAGGAGCCATCTGTGCTCCAAACTGGAACCAGTTTAGATGGACAGGGATGAACTCAATCCCTCTTCAATCTTTCCAGTCTGTGAACAGCTGAGTGTAAACAGCCCAGGGAGTGACTCAGGCATAGCTCAGAATCTGAGTCAGAGAAGCTCAAACTCGCATCAAATTCATTGATTTGAGCCAAATCTGCCTCAAAACATCAGCCTGGCCTTGGCCTTGGGCCTCTGCTCTGCCTCCTGCCCTGGGAGCTCCTGTTTGGACGTGGAAGTAGAATAAAAATGGGAAAGACCCCAAGCAAGGAGTGGAAAATGATTTCATTTTTCATTCTGGCAGATGGCAATTTCTGGATTGTTTTGATTTTTTTTAGAGAGAGGAAACACAGGAAAAATTTCCTCCCCTTCCCCCTTTGCTCATGCCCATCTGTAAATCCATGAGCAGTGGTGGTGATTGGAAGTGTTTCAGCCTTGATTATTTTTACAGCTGGAAAGGAGTGGATTTATGCCCATTTTTCTCCTTTTCTTTTTTTTTTTTTTTTTTTTTCAATCTTAAGCAACTGGTTCTGAGTTAGGCCCTGTCTGAGCCTTGCTTTGAGCTGAGCTTTGCAGCTGGGCCCTGCTGGGTCTCAGTGCAGGGTTCCAGGCCTGGCATGGGCATTCCCAAAACTGGGACAGACATTCCCAAAGCTGGGATAGACATTCCCACACCTGGGAGAGGCATTCTCAAAGCTGGGATAGGCATTCCCAAAACTGGGACAGACATTCCCAAAGCTGGGATAGACATTCCCACACCTGGGATAGGCATTCTCAAAGCTGGGATAGGCATTCCCAAAGCTGGAATACACGTTCCCAAATCTGGGATTCACATTCTCAAAGCTGGGATAGGCATTCCCAAATTTCAGATAGGCCTTCCCAAAGCTGGGATACCCATTCCCAGAACTGGGACAGGCATTCCCAGTGCTGGGAAAGACATTCCCAAATTTGAAATAGGCATTCCCAAAGCTGAGATACACATTCCCAAAGCTGGAATAGGCATTCCCATAGCTGGGTTACACATTCCCAAAGCTGAGATAGGCATTCCCAAATCTGGGATTCACATTCCCAAAGCTGGGATAAGCATTCCCAAATTTGAGATGGGCATTCCCAAAGCTGAGATACACAATCCCAAAGCTGGGATACCCATTCCCAAAGCTAGGACAGACATTCCCAAAGCTGGGACAGACATTCCCACACCTGGGACAGACATTCCCAAAGCTGGGATACCCATTCCCAGTGCTGGGATACCCATTCCCAAAACTGGGATATCTATTCCCAAAACTGGGATACCTATTCCCAAAGCTAGGACAGATATTCCCAAAATTGGGATAGGCATTCCCAAATTTCAGATAGGCCTTCCCAAAGCTGGGATAGGCATTCCCAGTGCTGGGATACCCATTCCCAAAACTGGGATACCTATTCCCAAAGCTAGGACAGACATTCCCAAAGCTGGGATAGACATTCCCAAATTTGAGATAAGCATTCCCAAAGCTGGAATAGGCATTCCCAAAGCTGGGTTACACATTCCCAAAGCTGAGATAGGCATTCCCAAATTTGAGATAGGCATTCCCAAAGCTGGGATAGGCATTCCCAGTGCTGGGATAGACGTTCCCAAAGCTGGAATACCCATTCCCAGAACTGGGACAGGCATTCCCAGTGCTGGGATAGACATTCCCAAATTTGAGATAGGCATTCCCAAAGCTGAGATACACATTCCCAAAGCTGGGATAGACATTCCCAATGCTGGAATACCCATTCCCAAAACTGGGATAGGCATTCCTAAAGCTGGGACAGACATTTCCAAAGTTGGGATAGGCATTTCCAAAGCTGGAACAGACATTCCCAGTGCTGGGACAGACATTCCCAAAGCTAGGACAGATATTCGCAAAGCTAGAACAGATATTCCCAAAGCTGGGATGCCCATTCCCAAAGCTAGAACAGATATTCCCAAAGCTGGAATGCCCATTCCCAAAGCTAGAACAGATATTCCCAAAGCTGGGATGCCCATTCCCAAAGCTAGAACAGATATTCCCAAAGCTGGAATGCCCATTCCCAAAGCTAGAACAGATATTCCCAAAGCTGGAATGCCCATTCCCAAAGCTAGAACAGATATTCCCAAAGTTGGGATGCCCATTCCCAAAGCTAGAACAGATATTCCCAAAGTTGGGATACCCATGCACAAAGCTAGAACAGATATTCCCAAAGTTGGGATACCCATGCACAAAGCTAGAACAGATATTCCCAAAGTTGGGATACCCATTCCCGAATCTAGAACAGATATTCCCAAAGCTGGGATATCCATTCCCAAAGCTAGAACAGATATTCCCAAAGCTGGGATACCCATTCCCAAAGCTAGAACAGATATTCCCAAAGTTGGGATGCCCATTCCCAAAGCTAGAACAGATATTCCCAAAGTTGGGATGCCCATTCCCAAAGCTAGAACAGATATTCCCAAAGCTGGGATACCCATTCCCAAAGCTGGGGTGGCACAGAGTGGTTTCAGGTCCCACTTCAATTGCCTCTCCCTGCTCCCCCATTCCCTGGATTTGCTCCCAGTTCCCAGGCTGGGCTCCAACCCAAGGTGTTGCATCAGCATCACCCACACGGCTGTGCCCAGCCCTGACCTCGTGCAGCCCAGCTGAGCTAAAGCTCAGCTTAACTCTCTGCTGAGCCAGCAGTGGGGCTTAAAAACCCAATGTCACCCACACCCTGCTGGGTCTGGCTTTGCTAATCAGGGATCTAAACATGGACTCTGGGCTCTCTCCTGACCTGGAATGCTGGAATGTTCCCCAGGCTGGGCTGACACATCCCACTTTAAAACCAGGAAGCGTCTCCAGGGTGAAAACTCAGCTCTGAGCAGGGCGAAAGAAGCTACTCCAGCTGTTGCTTTTTGCTGATAAATTCACATTCTGCTGCTTGAAAAGTTAATCAGTAAAAGCAGCCAGGCCTGGGCACAGCCAACTCTGTGTGGAATATTCCTGGGAAATGATGGGGCTGCTCCAATGGATGATTTTTTGGTGGATTTTTTGCCCTTCCTGCCACTATAAAACATTGGGATCCCACAAAAGTTGGAGCAAGGGACTGAATAAATGTCCCAGGCCAGGTTGGACTGGGCTTGGAGCAACCTGGGATAGGGGGAGGTGTCTCTGCCATGGACAGGGATGGAAGAAAATGATCCTTAAATCCCTCCCCACCAAACCAGTCTGGGATTAAATGTAAGTAAATCCTAGGAGGCAGCAGGAGGGGTGATGGAGCCACACAGGGTCATCCCCAGGGAACAATTCCTGGCTGGAGTTGTCCCACTCCTGCAGCTCCACTTGGCCTTTCAGCCCTGGTAATTAAAGGGAAATTAATTAGAGGGGTAAATTAATGATCCCTTGGGATAATTGTCCCTGTCTGTCCCCACAGGCACTACCACAGCATGGAGGTGTTCACCCACTACGACCTGCTGAACCTCAATGGCACCAAGGTGGCTGAGGGACACAAGGCCAGCTTCTGCCTGGAGGACACCGAGTGCGAGGCAGGTCTGTGTCAGGGCCCCCTGTCCCGGGAATTCTGTCCCCTTCCCGAGGAGGTGACAGCTCCTGAGGGGTGAACGTGGCCTGGAGGAGCCAGGAACCAGCCATGGATGGATGGGTGGATGGATGGATGGATGGTGGATGGGTGGATGATGGATGGATGGATGATGGATGGATGGATGGATGGATGGATGATGGATGGATGGATGATGGATGGATGGATGGATGGATGGATGGATGGATGGATGGATGGATGGATGATGATGGATGGATGGATCCATGGATGGATGGATGGATGGATGGATGATGGATGGATGATGGATGGATGGATCCATGGATGGATGGATGGATGATGGATGGATGGATGATGGATGGATGATGGATGGATGGATGGATGGATGGATGGATGGATGGATGGATGGATGGATGGATGGATGATGGAATAGATCAATGGGATGGATGGATGAATGATGCATGGATGGGAAACCCCAAGTCCCCCATTCTCTTTCCCACCTTCAGCTCCCTCCATCCCACCTCTGAGCTGCTCCACAACCCCAAATTGTGCATTTTCTGTTCCCCACCCAGTGAGGAATTCCAAAAGAAGCCTCCAGCTGCTGGAAGGCAGCCACTCCTTAAATCTCCCCCAAAACACCGCCCCTGGAGTTCATCCCTGTCCATGGGGAACAAACAGGAATTTTCTGGGAATTCTGCTGCGGATTTAACCCTTTTTGTTTAATTCTCCTCCCCCAGACGTGCAGAAGCAGTACGAGTGTGCCAACTTTGGGGAGCAGGGCATCACCGTGGGCTGCTGGGACGTTTATCGGCACGACATCGACTGCCAGTGGATCGACATCACCGATGTCCCCCCGGGGGATTACCTCTTCCAGGTGGGACAGACAGACCTGGGACACCCCCACTGCTTTTATCCTACCAATCACATCCAGAATTCACCAAATTTGTTCATTTGACACCTCCAGATTCTGTTTATAAAGGGATTCTATTCCCAGATGCCTTAAAGATAAAGGATTATCCACCAGGATAATCAACACCTCTTCCAGGTGGGACAGACGGACCTGGGACACCCCCGCTGCTTTTATCTAATCAACCAGATCCAGAATTCACCAAATTTGTTCATTTGACACCTCCAAATTCTGTTTATAAAGGGATTCTATTCCCAGATGCCTTAAAGATAAAGGATTATCCACCAGGATAATCAACACCTCTTCCAGGTGGGACTGATGGACCTGGGACGCCCCCACTGCTTTTATCTAATCAACCAGATCCAGAATTCACCAAATTTGTTCATTTGACACCTCCAAATTCTGTTTATAAAGGGATTCTCTTCCCAGATACCTTAAAGATAAAGGATTATCCGCCAGGATAATCAACACCTCTTCCAGGTGGGACAGACGGACCTGGGACGCCCCCACTGCTTTTATCTAATCAACCAGATCCAGAATTCACCAAATTTGTTCATTTGACACCTCCAACTTCTGTTTGTAAAGGGATTCTATTCCCAGATGCCTTAAAAATAAAGGATTATCCAGAAGGATAATCAACACATGATCCCAAGGGAAAAATCAGGGCCCAGTTTGAAGATTAAAGTCTTAAGAAAATCCATGTCCAGCTAATCCTGGATAGGCCCAGCCCAGCTGATGTTGCTGACAGTGTTGCCACACCCCCAAAGCACAGCACCCCTCTTTGGAGCTGGTTGTCAGCAGCATTCCCTGAATTTTGGGATTCCCAGGTGCTGGTTTGGGGGTTTTTGCAGGAATACTGGCCAGGCCCATGGGGGGAATTGTCCTGCTCCAAAAACAGCCAGTGGCACTGGGGAGGAGGGAAAGGAGAGGAATTGTTTCTGTCTGGGCTGTGTGAAATGGAAAGTGGGGGTTTGGAGGGGCATTTTGGGGCACGGGGGACGGGGTGGCTGTGATGAGTTGGAGATGGAGCAGCTCTGCTGGGAGGAAAGGCTGAGGGAACTGGGAATGTTCCCCTGGAGAAGGGAAGGATCCAGGAGGGCTCAGAGCCCTTGCAGGGCCTGAAGGGGCTCCAGGAGAGCTGGAGAGGGGCTGGGGACAAGGGATGGAGGGACAGGACACAGGGAATGGCTCCAAACTGGGAAAAGTGAGATTGGGGTGGGATATTGGGAAGGAATGAGCATGGGAAGGGCTGGATGGAATTCCCAGGGAGCTGTGGCTGCCCCTGGATCCCTGAAGGGTCCAAGGTGAGTTTGGAGCACTCTGGGACAATGGGAGGTGTCCCATGGCAGGGGTGGCTCTGGATGGGTTTAAATCCCTTCCAACCCAAACCATTCCCTGATTTTTTCACACCTGGGAGCTGAGTTTGCACAGACAGGACATGGGAACTCTACACCCACCCACCAGGTGAGCAGTTTCTCACCTGGAAAAGGAACCAAAAATGCTGGAATTCTGCCAGGGAATGGCTTCCCCTGCCAGAGGGCAGGGATGGATGGGATTTTGGGATGGAATTCTCAGAGGGCAGGGATGGATGGGATTTTGGGATGGAATTCTCAGAGGGCAGGGATGGATGAGATTTTGGGAAGGAATTCCCAGGGAGCTGTGGCTGCCCCTGGATCCCTGGCAGTGCCCAAGGCCAGGCTGGAGCCCCCTGGGACAGTGGGAGGTGTCCCTGCCATGGCAGGGGTGGCACTGGATGGGATTTCAGGTCCCTTCCCACCCCAACCATCCCAGGATTCCCTGACTCAGCCTTTATTCCCTGACCTGCCTTTATTCTACTCCTTTCTCTCCCTTTACAAAACAAATAATATTTCCTTTTTTGCCTAAAAAATGCCATAAAAACCAACTGATCCTGCCAAATCCCCCCTTTAACAACCCCACCCCTGTCCCTGCACCCCTCCCAGGTGGTGATCAACCCCAACTACGAGGTGGCAGAGTCGGATTATTCCAACAATGTCATGAAATGCCGGAGCCGCTACGACGGGCAGCGCATCTGGATGTACAACTGCCACATAGGTGAGGGCTGGGATCCCCTGGAATGCTCCAAGGATTCCTCTCAGACCAGGAATTTCATGTTTTACCCCCCCTGAATAGCTCTGGTGCAATCCCAGCGTCCTGGGAAATTCCTTCTTCCCAAAATCCAATTATTTTGCCGAGTTGGGATCTCATCGGATCACAAATCTTCTCTTGGAAAGCGAACAAAACAGTGGGAAAGAGAATTCCTGCTGTACCAGGCAGGAATTAAAATGTCCCTGGAATGTCAGGGAAATCTCTGTTTTCTTGGAAAAAAATTAAATTTTATCATTTAGTATTTTTCTTTTCAGTCCTGGAAATATCAAAGCCAAACTAATTTAAATTTGGATTATTCCATTGTCAAAACCATGGAAAATGGAATTAATCTGGACTGTTTTTACCACAAAAAATGAATTAACACAACTCCCTGCCCAGCTCCAAATAAAACCAGCTTTGAAAATTCCCTTCTTCAAGGAATGTTTTTCCTGGAAAAAAAAAACAAAAAAAATCCAGATTTTTCTCATTATTTTGTTGGGATTTCAGCAGAAAATTCTGGTCTGGTGTGTCACATTTCAGGCTGTGACCTAGTTCAGGAAAGTGAAGCCCATTCCAGCTGCTGCTTGGGCTCTGCAGCTGAGCTGGGAGATAGTTCTGGTTAAAAATAAAGGTTTTAACTTTCGCTTTGTCCTAATTTGAGAGAAATTAGGGTTCGTTTCTGGTTCAGAACAGAGCCCTCACACCCTCACAGGCCTTGTTGGGCCTCGCTTTATTTTTTAAGCACCAAACCAGTGAAATTTGGGTAATTCAGTCCTGCAAATCCTCATCCAGCTCTTCTGGGATCTCCTGGCTGTGCCAGTTAGGGCAAGATTTAATTAAAACTTCGTTTAATTAACCCCAAACCTTTAAGCCCTTCATTTCCAGGGTTCCACCCAATCCTGATGTTCCCAAGTGCTTTTCCCTGTGCTCTCCTGGTGCTCCCAAGGGTTTTTTCCTCTCCCAATGTTCCCAAATGTTTTTCTCTCCTCACCCTGCACCTTCCCAATGTTCCCAAGTGGTTTTCCCATGTTCTTTTGGTGTTCCCAAGGGTTTTCCCCACGTCCTCTCCATCTTCCCAAGGGTTTTTCCCTGTCTTGGTGATCCCAAGGGTTTTCCTCCATGCTCTCCCCATTTTCCAAGTGTTTTTCCTGTGCTCTCCCAGGGATCCTGAGTGTTTTTCCCTGTTCCTGCTGACCCCGTGCTCTCCCAGTGTTCCCAAAGGTTTTTTTTTTCCATGCTCTCCCCATTTTCCAAGGGTTTTTTTCCTCTCCTGGCGTTCCTGAGTGGTTTTCCTGTGCTCTCTAAGGTTTTTCCTGTGCTCTCCCAATATTCCCAAGTGTTTTTCCCGTGCCCTCTCCATGTTCCCAAGGGTTTTCCCCTTTCCCAGTGATCCCCAGAGTTTTTCCCCATGTCCTCCCCGTGTTCCCAAGGGTTTTCCCCTCTCCTGCTGTTCCTAAATGCTTTTCCCTCTCATGGTGTTCCCAAGTATTTTTTCCCTGCTCACCCTCTGCTTTCCTGGTGTTCCCAATCCCAAGTGTTCTCCCTGTGCTCTCCCAGTATTCCCAAGGGTTTTTCCCTCTCCCAATATTCCCAAGTGTTTTTCCCATGCCCTCTCCATGTTCCCAAGGGTTTTCCCCTCTCCCGCTGTTCCTAAATGCTTTTCCCTCTCATGGTGTTCCCAAGTATTTTTTTCCCTGCTCACCCTCTGCTTTCCTGGTTTTCCCAATCCCAAGTGCTTTCCCTGTGCTCTCCCAGTATTCCCAAGGGTTTTTCCCTCTCCTGGTGATCCCAAAGGTTATTGCCATGCTCTCCCCTGTTCCCAAGGCTTTGCCCAGTATTCCCAGCTGTTTTTCCCACCCTCTCCCAGTATTCCCAGGTGTTTTCCCTCTCCTGGTGGTCCCAAGAGTTATCCCCGTGCTCTCCCAGTGTTCCCAGGTACTTTTCCCATTCTCTCCCATTTCCAATGGTTTTCCCAGTAATCCCAGCTGTTTTTCCCACCCTCTCCCAGTATTCCCAAGGGTTATTCCCATCCTCTCCCAGAATTTCCAGGTGTGTTATTCCCACCCTCTCCCAGTATTCCCAGATGTTTTTCCCTCTCCTGCTGACCCTCTGCTCTCCTGGTGATCCCAAGGTTTTTCCCCATGTTCTCCCCGTGTTCCCAGGTGTTTTTCCCATCCTCTCCCAGCATTCCCAAGGGTTATTCCCATGCTCTCCCAGTGTTCCCAGGTGTTTTTCCCAATCTCTCCCGTTCCAAATGCTTTTCCCAGTATTCCCAGGTGGTTTTCCCTCTCCTGGTGACCCCAAGGGTTTTCCCCATGTTCCCCCCTGTTCCCAATGGTTTTCCCACTATTCCCAGGGGTTTTCCCAGTACTCCCAGCTGTCTTTCCCTCTCCCAGCATTTCCCAGGTGTCATTCCCACACTCTCTCAGTATTTCCAGGTGTTTTTCCCTGCTCCTGCTGACCCTCTGCTCTCCTGGTGACCCCAAGGGTTTTCCCCATGTTCTCCCCTGTTCCCAAGGGTTTTCCCACTATTCCCAGCTGTTATTCCCACCCTCTCCCAGTATTCCCAGCTGTTTTTCCCATGCTCCCCCCTATTCCCAAGGCTTTGCCCAGTATTCCCAGCTGTTTTTCCCACCCTCTCCCAGTATTCCCAGGTGTTTTCCCTCTCCTGGTGGTCCCAAGGGTTATTGCCATGCTCTCCCAGTGTTCCCAATGGTTTTCCCAGTATTCCCAGCTGTTTTTCCCACCCTCTCCCAAGGGTTATTCCCACCCTCTCCCAGCATTTCCCAGCTGTTTTTCCCACCCTCTCCCAGTATTCCCAGATGTTTTTCCCTCTCCTGCTGACCCTCTGCTCTCCTGGTGATCCCAAGGTTTTTCCCCATCTTCTCCCAGTATTCCCAGGTGTTTTTCTCATCCTCTCCCAGCATTCCCAAGGGTTATTCCCATGTTCTCCCAGTATTCCCAGGTGTTTTTCCCATTCTCTCCCGTTCCAAATGGTTTTCCCACTATTCCCAGGTGTTTTTCCCTCTCCTGGTGACCCCAAGGGTTTTCCCCATGTTCCCCCCTGTTCCCAAGGGTTTTCCCACTATTCCCAAGGGTTTTCCCAGTATTCCCAGGGGTTTTTCCCACCCTCTCCCAGTATTCCCAAGGGTTTTTCCCTCTCCTGGTGGTCCCAAGGGTTATTGCCATGCTCTCCCAGTGTTCCCAATGGTTTTCCCACTATTCCCAGCTGTTTTTCCCACCCTCTCCCAAGGGTTTTTCCCACCCTCTCCCAGTATTCCCAGCTGTTTTTCCCTGCTCCTGCTGACCCCCTGCTCTCCCCGTGGCCTCTCCAGGCGGTTCCTTCAGCGAGGAGACGGAGCAGAAGTTCGAGCACTCGAGGGGACTCACAAATAACGTCGTCTCTGCCCGGTAGGATCCCCAGGGATAACTCAGGGCAGCCAGGACTCTGCTCCAGCCCTTCCCAACCACTGCCCCCTCCAGGAAACGGAGCCTCCACCAAACTCTGGATGATCCCACCTGGAGAAGCCTCTCCCTGCCCGGTTCGGGTGCTCCCGCCATTCCAGCCCTCCTCAGCTCCAGCTCTTCCCCATCCCAAAGGTTCCCCCCGCACTCTGCAGCACTCAGGTTGGGTGCCAGCCACCCCAAAAGTGCCTCCACCCCTCACTCCCGAGGCGTTCTTTGGGAATTCTCAGCCTTTTCCCCACTCCCAGCGCCCGTTTGTGCTGCTGCTTCCTGCGCTCCTCCTCAGCACCGACTCCAGCTCGGCAAGGAAACGGAAGGAAAGGGAAAAATTAAAGAAAAAAAAAACAACAACAAAAAAAACCAACAAAAACAAGGAAAAAAGGAGCAGCTTTGTGTGAGCAGAACAGTGAAAAGCTGAATTTAATACTGCAGTGAAAACGCTCGGATCCAACAACGGCCGCGCTCCGGAGGGGAGCGAACGCAGAACCTGGAATTTCACAGGGAATTTCAATTTCATAAGAAATCGCACAGGGAACTTCAATTTCACAGGGAATTCCATATGGAATTTCACAGGAAATTTCAATTGCACAGGGAATTTCAATTTCACAGGGAATTTCATATGGAATTTCACAGGGAATTTCAATTTCATAAGGATTCTCACTGGGAATTGAATATGGAATTTCACATGGAATTTTAATTTCACAGGGAATTTCAGTTTCATATGGAATTTCAATTTCACATGGAATTTCATATGGAATTTCACAAGGAATTTCACAGGGAATTTCAATTTCATGAGGAATCTCACTGGGAATTTCAATTTCACATGGAATTTCATATGGAATTTCACAGAGAATTTCACAGGGAATTTCAATTTCATAAGGAATCTCACTGGGAATTTCAACGTCACAGAGAATTTCATATGGAATTTCAGATGGAATTTCAATTTCATAAGGAATCTCACAGGGAATTTCAAATTTCACCAAGAATCTCACATGGAATTTCACATGGAATTTTAATTTCATATGGAATCTCCCAGGGAATCGAAGCTCCCTGAAGCGAGCCAGCACTCAGCAGATTCCCAGGGATGAGTGAGGCGCCTGGGCTGGGAATTCCCGTCCCACAGGTGCTGTGTCCCTCCAGGAATCACCTCCTGACTGGATATTCCACCTCTTTTTCACCTTGCAGAGGGAATTTCTGCCTCTCCTCTGTTTGTCTGAGGACACACTTTGCTACAGAGCTCCAATCAAAACCTTTTCCCTGGAAAAAGAAAATATCACTTCAGAAGCCCTTGGTGTATTTTCTCCTCACAATTCATGGAATTCTGGGGGTTTTCTCCCCTCTCCTGTATCAATTCCAGCTGATTCCACAGGGAATTCCAAACTTCCCCCAAAACCTCACAGGGACGTTGTGAGGCTTAAAAATGCAGGAATATTTTGTGTATTTGTCATTTCTCCAGTGCTCCAGCGGGTTTTAACCTCCTGGCAATGTGAAAAATTCCAGTTTTTCCCCAGAATTCCAGCCTGGAGCAGGAGCAGAGCCTGGGATGGGGGTGGAAGCTCATTTTAAACCCAGCACAGGCCAATCCTGGAGGTTTTTTTTTCCCTGATGAGCAGATCCCAACTTTCCTCACCAACAGGGAAGTTTCAGCCTCTTGAAACTCTGTAAATAAGGGAAAAAAAAAAAAATCCCCTAAAACTTGGATTCACTGCCTGTCAGCGTTCTGGGATACCCCAACAGCAACATCACAACAAACTCGGAACAGATTTTTCAACTCCTGCCCTCGCTCGAAGTTGAACTTTGGCCCCAAAAAATCCCAATTTTCTGACTCTTAATGCCTATTTTTTGTTGGAAAACAGAGCAGGGATTGAGGAATAAAGAAACCCCCTCACTCCTGCAGCTTCCCCAGGTGCTTTTTTAAACCCCCAACACAGAATTCCAGCGCTTCCCAGGGCTCCAAAAAAACCCCACCAAAGGAACACCCCCTGCTCTGCATGCATTTAATAATAGCACAGCCATGCTCATCTTTACAGCCTCGGGGTTGATTTTTTTTTCTTTTTTTTGGGGTTATTCCTCCTGATCCAGGGGTTCTGGCTGGAAATCCTCGTTCCCTGCGGGCTCCTGCTGCCGCTGCCTCCAGCCCAGGGCGTGGGACAGGAGCCTCCTGGCCACGGCCGTGTCCGTCTGGGGCCTCTCCTTCCCCAGCTGAAGCAGCTCTAGGGGAAAAAATAAAAAATAAAAAAATAAAAATAAATTGGACCCACCTGGGGAACGATCAGGGAGAAGTTTGTGCTTAAATCCCCCCAAAAAATCAGCTTTTTTTTTTCCCTGCGGTTTTGTTCCTTCGTCGACCTGAAAACTTTTCTGTCTCGGTGAATGAATTGGGTTTTTTTCAGGATTATAGAATTATAGAATTTTTCAGGATATAGAACTGGGTTGGACTCAATCTTAAAGGTCTCTTCCAACCTAGAAATTCTGTGATTCCGTGATTCCCACTGGGGTTGTTTGGTCACCAAAAAGGTTCAGGGCTCTTCTGCTGTGTGGAAAATTGTTCCCCATCCTCTTCCCAGGAATTATTCCTGGCAAAATTCCCAACATCCCATCCCTTTCCACGCCTGGAAAAACCCAGGCCATTTATCCATTTATCCAATTGAAAATCCTCAAAATCAGCTGCCAAAATCCTTGCAAAATTTTAAAAATCTGCATTTAAAATGGTACCTAAATATTTCAGATAATTTGGGAAGGCCCTTGCTCAGCGCCCTCCATTTTTTGGATTGTTCCAATTCCATCTGCAAGGAAATCCACCAAAATCTCACCAAGTCCACCATAACTTAAATTTGAGGATTAATTAATTAATCCTTTATCAATTTGAAGTTGTTTTCTACACAGCAAGGGGGGCTCTGGTTGTTTTTCCTGAAGTTTCATTCATTAAGGGGAAAAAAAAAAATTAAAAATAATTTTTAAAAGAGACACTGTCAGCTAATTAAAATCCAAATTTGTGTTTGGAAAATAATCAACTGAAACTGGATACCAACAGAATTTATGTTTGATTATTATATTTAGTAATTAGCTAATTAACAATAAATTTAAAATAATTATATTTTCATTTAACCTGATTCAGAAGAGCGAATAAATGAAAAAACAGATGAAGGGGAGATGCAAATAAACCAAATTTTTTGGATCTTTCCTTTAAATCCAGCAGTGCTGAACCTCAGCAATTTGTCCCTGTGACAGTGTCCCCTTTAAAGCATTAAAATTGAATTTATTGTGACTGCAATGAGCTGGAAAAAGCCAGGAATTGTTGGTTCAGAGTCTCTGCTGCTGCTGAGCTTCGTGGCTTTGCTTTCCTGTGGCAACTGGACCTGATCAATGTGATTGGAAGGCAATTAAATCAATCAATCAATCAATCAATCAACCAATCAATAATTAATCGATCAATCAATGGTAATCAATCAATGTTCATGGCTCAGCTTCACCATTTCTCCTTCCTCAATAAAATTATGCCAACCACAAGATTGGGTTTGTCTGCTTTGGATTGCCAGGGGGGGGAGAGGGAAAATTTCCTGGGGAATTTTGATGCCAAAAAATCCCAATTCCAGCTCAACCCTTCCCCTCCCAGCTGCCCAAAATGGCAGCAAATTACACAAAAATAAAAAAATTAAATTAAATCTGAATTCCAGAAAAATTCCACACCACAGAGCCAAAAAAAAAAAATCCATAAAAAAAAACAATCAGAAAGAAAATTAATTGGTCCTGAGTGTGAATTTGTCATGTGGACCAGTGAGGGGTGGGAAATGCAGGAGAAGAGGGGTGGGTTTAGGGAAATTCAGGAGAATTAGGGTGGATTTAGGGAAATTTAGGGGAATTGGGGTGGATTTAGGGAAATTTAAGGGAATTGAGGTGGATTTAGGGAAATTTAGGGGAATTGGGGTGGATTTAGGGAAATTCAGGGGAATTGGGGTGGATTTAGGGAAATTTAGGAGAATTGGGGTGGATTTAGGGAAATTTATGGGAATTGGGGTGGATTTAGGGAAATTTAGGAGAATTGGGGTGGATTTAGGGAAATGCAGGAAAAGTGGGGTGGATTTGGGGAAATTCAGGAGAGAAGGGGATGGATTTAGGGAAATCCAGAAGAATTGGGGTGGGTTTAGGGAAAGACAGGAGAATTAGGGTGGATTTAGGGAATTCCAGGGGAATTGGGGTGGGTTTAGGGAATTCCAGAAGTGGGTTTAGGGAAATCCAAGAGAAATGGGGTGGATTTAGGGAATTCCAGGAGAAGGGAGGTGGATTTAGAGAAATCCAGGAAAGAAGGAGATGGATTTAGGGAAATTTAGGAGAAATCTACGGTTTAGTGGAATCCAGGAGAGGTGGGGTGGGTTCAGGGAATTCCAGGAGAAGTGGGGTGGATTTGGGAAAATTCAGGAGAATTGGGGTGGGTTCAGGGAAATCCAGGGGAATTGGGGTGAATTTAGGGAAATGCAGGAGAAGTGGGGTGGATTTGGGGAAATACTGGAGAGAAGGGGATGGATTTAGAGAAAACCAGAAGTGGGGTGGATTTAGGGATATTCCAAGAGAAGTGGGGTGGATTTAGGGAATTCCAGAAGTGCTGGATGGGTTTAGGGAGATCCAGGAGAATTGGGATGGATTTGGGGAAGAACTGGGGTGGGTTCAGGGAATTCCAGGAGAAGTGGGGTGGATTTAGGGAAATTTAGAAGTGGGGTGGATTTAGGGAATTGCAGGAGAAGAAGTGTGGTGGATATATGGAAATGCAGGAGAAGGGGGGTGGATTTAGGGAAATCCAGAAGTGTGGGATGGGTTTAGGGAATTCCAGGAGAAAGAGGGTGGATTTGGGGAAATTCAGGAGAATTGGGGTGGGTTCAGGGAATTCCAGGAGCACTGGGGTGGGTTTAGGGAAATTTAGGACAAGTGGGGTGAACTGAGGGAATTCCAGGAGAAGTGGGGTGGGTTTAGAGAATCCAGAAGTGTGGAGTGGATTTAGGGGACATTCAGGAGAAGTGGGGTGGATTTGGGGAAATCCAGGAGAGAAGGGGATGGATTTAGGGAAATTTAGGAGAAATCTGGGGTTTAGAGGAATCCAGGGGAGGTGGGGTGGGTTCAGGGAATTACAGGAGAAGGGGGGTGGATTTAGGGAAATCCAGAAGTGGGTGGATTTAGGGAAATCAAAGAGAAATGGGGTGGATTTAGGGATATTCCAAGAGAAGTGGGGTGGATTCAGGGAATTCCAGGAGAAGGGGGTGAATTTGGGGAAATTCAGGACAATTGGGGTGGGTTCAGGGAATTCCAGGGGAATTGGGGTGAATTTAGGGAAATCCAGGGGAATTGGGGTGGATTTAGGGATATTCTGAGAGAAGTGAGGTGAATTTAGGGAAATTTAGAAGGGGGGTGAATTTAGAGAATTCCAGGGGAATTGGGGTGGGTTTATGGAATTCCAGGAGATGGGTGGATTTATGGAAATGCAGGAGAAGGGGGGTGGATTTAGGGAAATCCAGAAGTGTGGGATGGGTTTAGGGAATTCCAGGAGCAGGAGGGTGGATTTGGGGAAATTCAGGAGAACTGGGGTGGGTTCAGGGGATTCCAGGAGCACTGGGGGGGGGGGGGGCTCAGGGAATTCCAGGGGAATTTGGGTGGGGGGCTCAGGGGATTCCAGGGGTGGGTTCAGGGGATTCCAGGAGCTCTGGGGTGGGCTCAGGGAATTCCAGGGGGGCTCAGGGAGCTGTGCCTCACTCGGTCTCTGCAGGGCCTTGACCTTGGCCTGTTTGCTGGCGTGGAGCAGGGGCCGGATCTTCAGGCAGGGGTAGCGGCGGCCCAGGGCCTGCGAGGCTGCAGGGACACAAAAGGGCTGGAATTAACCCCAAAATTCACATCAGGCTGGGCTGGAAGCCAGGGGAGACTCCTCTGCCTGTCCTGACCCCCAGCAGAATCTGCTTTTAACCTTCATCCATGGAAAAAGCTGCCAAGAGTTTGGGATGAATGGGAATTAGGAGTGTGTGAAATGGATTGTGGTGGTGTGAGAAACTTGGGGGTTTTAGCACGGAAAAAGAAGTTTAGCATGGAAAAATATGTTTAGTATGGAAAAAAAGTGTAGTATGGAACAAAAGTGCAGTATGGAACAAGTGCAGTATGGAACAAAAGTGCAGTATGGAAAAATTAAATTAAATCTGAATTCCAGCAAAATTCCGCACCACAGCTCAGCGCCAAAAAAAATCCATAAAAAACACTACATTACAAAAAAGTGTAGTATGGGAAAAGTGGAGTATGGAACAAAAGTGCAGTATGGAAGAAAAAGTTTAGCATGGGGGAAAAGTTTAACGTGGAAAAAAAACCTTTAGGATCGAGAAAATGTTTATTATGGAGGAAGAAGTTTAGTGTGGAAGAAAAAGTTCAGTGTGGGGGAAAAGTTTAGTGTGGAGGAAAAAGTTTAACATGGAAAAAAAACTTTAGGATGGAAGAAAAAGTTTAGTAGAGGGGGAAAATTTTAGTATGGAAAAAGTTTAGCGTGGAGGAAAAGAAAGTTTAATGCGGAAAAAAGTTTAGTGTGGAAGAAAAAGTTTAGGATGGAAAGAAAAGTTTAGTGTGGAAGAAAAAGTTTAGTATGGAGGAAAAAGTTTAGTATGAAAAAGAAATTTAGTAGGCAAGAAAAAGTTTAGTGTGGAAGAAACAGATTAGGATGGAGGAAAAGAAAGTTTAATGTGGAAAAACATTCAGTATGGAAGAAAAAGTTTGGGATGGAAAGAAAAGTTTAGTGTGGGAGAAAAAGTGTAGGATGGAAGAAAAAGTGTGGGATTGAAGAAAAAGTTTAGGATGGAGGAAAAAGTTTAATGTGGAAGAAAAAGTTTAGTGTGGAAGAAAAAGTTTAGGATGGAAAGAAAAGTTTAGTGTGGAAAATGCTTAATGTAGAAAAAGTTTAGTGTGGAGGAAAAAGTTTAGTGTGGAAAAACAGTTCAGTATGGAAGAGAAAGTTTAGGATGGAGAAAAGTTTAATGTGGAAAAATCTTTAGGATGGAAGAAAAAGTTTAGGATGGAGGAAAAGAAAGTTTAATGTGGAAGAAGAAGTTCAGTATGGAAAAAGTTTAATATGGAGAAAAAGTTCAGTATGGAGGGAAAAGTTTAGTGTGGAAGAAAAATTTAGGATGAAAGGAAAAGTTTAGGATGGAAAGAAAAGTTTAGTGTGGAGGAAGAGAAAGTAATGTGGGAAAAAAGTTTAGTATGGAAGAAAAAGTTCAGGATGAAAAAGGTTTAGTATGGAAGAAAAAATCAGTACAGAGAAAAAAGTTCAGTATGGAAGAAAAAGTTTGGGATGGAGGAAAAAGTTTAGTGTGGAAGAAAAAGTTTAGTACAGAAAAAAAATTCAGTATGGAAAAAGTTTTGTATGGAAGAAAAATTCAGTATGGAGGAAAAAGTTTAGTGTGGAAGAAAAAGTTTGGGATGGAAAGAAAAGTTTAGTGGGGAAAAAAAAAGTTTAATGTAAAAAAAGCTGAGTATGGAAGAAAAGCTTTAGTGTGGAGGAAAAAGTTTTTAGTATGGAAGAAAAGATTTAGTGTGGTAGACAAAGATGAGTATGGAAAAACAGTTCAAAGTTTAGTATGGAGGAAAAAGTTTAATATGGAAAATAAAGTTTAGTATGGAAAAAGTTCAGTATGGAGGAAAACCTTTAGTATGGAAGAAAAAGATTAATGTGGAAAATAAAGTTAATATGGAAGAAGAAGTTTAGTATGGAGGAAAAACTTTAGTGTGGAAAAAATTTTTAGAATGGAAGAAAAAGTTTAGTAGGGAAGAAAAGGTTTAGGATGGAAAGAAAAAGTTTAGAATGGAAAGAAAAGTTTAGGATGGAAAGAAAAGTTTAGTAGGGAAAAAAAAATTCAGTATGGAAGAAAAAGTTTACCATGGAGAAAAAAGAAGTTTAATATGGAGAAAAAAGTTTAATGTGGAAAAAAATTAAGTAGGGAAGAAGAAGTTTAGTGTGGAGGAAAAACTTAAGTATGGAAGAAAAAATTTAGGATGGGAAAAAAAGTTTAGGATGAAAGGTAAAAGTTTAGTGTGGAGGAAAAGGTTTAGGATGGAGGAAAAGAGTTTAGGATGGAAAAAGTTTTGTGTGGAAAAAGAAGTTTAGGATGGGAAAAGTTTTTAGTATGGAAGGAAAAGTTTAGTGTGGAAGAAACAGATTAGGATGGAGGAAAAGAAAGTTTAATGTGGAAAAACGTTCAGTACGGAAGAAAAAGTTTGGGATGGAAAGAAAAGTTTAGTGGGGAAAAAAAGTTTAATGTAAAAAAAGTTGAGTACGGAAGAAAAGATTTAGTGTGGTAGAAAAAGATGAGTATGGAAAAACAGTTTAAAGTTTAGTATGGAGGAAAAAGTTTAATATGGAAAATAAAGTTTAGAATGGAAAAAGTTCAGTATGGAGGAAAACCTTTAGTATGGAAGAAAAAGTTTAATGTGGAAAATAAAGTTAATACGGAAGAAGAAGTTTAGTATGGAGGAAAAACTTCAGTGTGGAAAAAGGTTTTAGAATGGAAGAAAAAGTTTAGTAGGGAAGAAAAAGTTAGGATGGAAAGAAAAGTTTAGCATGGAAAAAAAGTTTAGTAGGGAAAAAAAAATTCAGTACGGAAGAAAAAGTTTACCATGGAGAAAAAAGAAGTTTAATATGAAGAAAAAAGTTTAATGTGGAAAAAAATTAAGTAGGGAAGAAGAAGTTTAGTGTGGAGGAAAAACTTAAGTATGGAAGAAAAAATTTAGGATGGGAAAAAAAGTTTAGGATGAAAGATAAAAGTTTAGTGTGGAGGAAAAGGTTTAGGATGGAGGAAAAGAGTTTAGTATGGAAAAAGTTTTGTGTGGAAAAAGAAGTTTAGGATGGGAAAAGTTTTTAGTATGGAAGAAAAAGTTTAGTGTGGAAGAAACAGATTAGGATGGAGGAAAAGAAAGTTTAATGTGGAAAAACGTTCAGTATGGAAGAAAAAGTTTGGGATGGAAAGAAAAGTTTAGTGGGGAAAAAAAGTTTAATGTAAAAAAAGTTGAGTATGGAAGAAAAGCTTTAGTGTGGAGGAAAAAGTTTTTAGTATGGAAGAAAAAGTTTAGTGTGGTAGAAAAAGATGAGTATGGAAAAACAGTTCAAAGTTTAGTATGGAGGAAAAAGTTTAATATGGAAAATAAAGTTTAGTATGGAAAAAGTTCAGTATGGAGGAAAACCTTTAGTATGGAAGAAAAAGTTTAATGTGGAAAATAAAGTTAATACGGAAGAAGTTTAGTATGGAGGAAAAACTTCAGTGTGGAAAAAGTTTTTAGAATGGAAGAAAAAGTTTAGTAGGGAAGAAAAAGTTCAGGATGGAAAGAAAAGTTTAGGATGGAAAGAAAAGTTTAGCATGGAAAAAATAGTTTAGTGTGGAAAAAAAATTCAGTATGGAAGAAAAAGTTTACCATGGAGAAAAAAGAAGTTTAATATGGAGAAAGAAGTTTAATGTGGAAAAAAATTAAGTAGGGAAGAAGAAGTTTAGTGTGGAGGAAAAACTTAAGTATGGAAGAAAAAATTTAAGATGGGAAAAAAAGTTTAGGATGAAAGATAAAAGTTTAGTGTGGAGGAAAAGGTTTAGGATGGAGGAAAAGAGTTTAGTATGGAAAAAGTTTTGTGTGGAAAAAGAAGTTTAGGATGCGAAAAGTTTTGTGTGGAAAAAGAAGTTTAGGATGGGAAAAGTTTTGTGTGGAAAAAGAAGTTTAGGATGGGAAAAGTTTTGTGTGGAAAAAGAAGTTTAGGATGGGAAAAGTTTTGTGTGGAAAAAGAAGTTTAGGATGGAAAAAGTTTTTAGTATGGAAGAAAAAGTTTAGTGTGGAAGAAACAGATTAGGATGGAGGAAAAGAAAGTTTAATGTGGAAAAACGTTCAGTATGGAAGAAAAAGTTTGGGATGGAAAGAAAAGTTTAGTGGGGAAAAAAAGTTTAATGTAAAAAAAGCTGAGTATGGAAGAAAAGCTTTAGTGTGGAGGAAAAAGTTTTTAGTATGGAAGAAAAGATTTAGTGTGGTAGAAAAAGATGAGTATGGAAAAACAGTATTAACTTTATTTTCCACATTAAACTTTTTCTTCCATACTAACAATAAATAATGTTATTGGAAATAAAATACATCCAAGAGTTAATTGGACAAAACAGCTTTAAAAGAACTCAAAATTGTGGGTCTGGCGACTTTTGGTGCCTTCTCTGCACCCTGAGGTGCAGACAGTGCTGAGATTTTAATAAGGGAAAAATAAACAACAACCTGAAGACCAAAATCCCAAAAATCCAATCCATCCCTCATTCCCAACATAAAACTCTTCAAAGATCTTCCCCTCAAAAACAAAAACCCACGAAAAAAGCACAAAACCACTCAGAGATCTCAGTATTTGCCCAAGGCTTGGACTAAAGCAGCTGAAATCGTGGTGGGAACAATTCCCCATCAGGAATAATCCCAAAAAATTGAAAAAATGTTATTTTAGAAGAATCTTGGCACTTTTTAGGGGAAATCTCAAATAAAAGAGCAGAACCTGTTGGGATATGAGAGGAACCCCACCAGGGCTGGCTCTGAGCTGCACTTGGGGTTTTTTCCCCCCCAAAAAAATGAATTTATCCAGATTTTTGGTGTCATCCCCCTCCCAACATCTTTGGGAGGTGATTGGAATTTTTTTCAAGTCATAAAAGACCAAAAAAAATGGGAAAAAAAGGTGAAAAACCTCTTGATTATCATTATTATTATTTGTAATTTCTAAGAGTGCACACAGCTGCATCCAAGGCAATTAAAAAGCACTTTTCACATCCCAGCCCAGAAATTCCAGCTCCCCAAAACCCATGAGGATGGAAAGGAACAGGAAAAAAGAAATAGAATAACATGGAATAAAATAAAATGGAATAAAATAAAATAGCATATAAAATAAAATATATAAAGTAAGTAAAATGAAAAAACAAAAATAAAACAAAATAAAATGAATAAAAATAAAAATAAAATAAAAATAGAATAAAACAAAATATAAACTAGAATAAAATAAAAATAAAATTAAAATGTAATAAAAAATAAAATAAAATCAGTACCTGTGGAGGGGCTGGAGAAGATTCCCAGGGCATGGGTGTCATCCACCCACTGGATTTTGAAGCCACTTTCACTGAAAAGAAGAGAAAGAAAAGAAAATAATTTCTTTTTTTAATGTCAAGAAAAACAAAGCCCCAACAAAACCCAGCAGCCCCACGAGGGTTCTCAGTGATTTATGGAGTTTTATTAGGGAATAAAAATGGGAATTTTTTCCCCATTAATTTTAAAATAAAGCATTATTAATTTTAAAATAAAGCATTATTCCCATTTTCAATGGGGGAAAGGGTAAAGCTCCTTTGAGGCACACAAAGAGGGGAAGATGAAGCTAAAATTCAGAAGTTGGGAGTAGAGCTGGGCTTTAAACCAGGCCTAAACTGCAGCAAAAGCCCTTGAGGAACACAAAGAGGGGAAGGTGAAACTAAAATTCAGAATTTGGGTGCCAGAGCCACAGAGTAAAGCTGGGCTTTAAACCAGGCCTAAACTGCAAGAAAAGCCCCTTTGAGGCACAGAATGAGGGGAAGGTGAAAATGAAATCCAGAATTTGAAAAGTGGGGTAAAGCTGGGCTTTAAACCAGGCCTAAACTGCAGAAAAAGTTCCTTTGAGACACAAAAAGAGGGGAAGGTGAAAGAAAAATTCAGAATTTGGGTGCCAGAGCCATGGAGTAAAGCTGGGCTTTAAACCAGGCCTAAGCTACTGGAAAAGCCCCTTTAAGGCCCACAAAGAGGGGAAATAAAAGTAAAATCCAGAATTTGGGAGCCAGAAATGTGGAGCAAAGCTGTGCTTTAAACCAGGACTAAACTGCAGGGAAAGCCCTTGTGGCACACAGAGAGGGAAAGGTGAAACTAAAACTCAGAATTTGGATGCCAGATGTGTGGAGCAAAGCTGGGCTTTAAACTGCAGGAAAAGCCCCTTTGAGGCACACAAAGAGGGGAAGATGAAAATAAAATCCAGAATCTGGGTGTTAGAAATGTAGAGCAAAGCTGGGCTTTAAACCAGGCCTAAACTGGAGGAAAAGCCCCTTTGAGGCCCACAATGAGGGGAAGGTGAAACTAAAATCCAGAATTGGGGTGCCAGATGTGTGGAGCAAAGCTGGGCTTTAAACCAGGCCTAAGCTACTGGAAAAGCCCCTTTAAGGCCCACAAAGAGGGGAAATAAAAGTAAAATCCAGAATTTGGGAGCCAGAAATATGGAGCAAAGCTGTGCTTTAAACCAGGCCTCAACGGCAGGGAAAGTTCCTCTGAGGAACACAATGAGGGGAAGGTGAAACCAAAGCTCAGAATTTGGGTGCCAATCCCAGCTCCCTGCCCTGCTGAGGCCCTTGGGCTGTCGCTCACTGGAAATCCGAGAACATTCCCAGCAGATCCTCGGTTTTCAGGGACGAGGGGAAGTCGTAGATCTCGGTGACGTGGGCCAGGTCCCCCTCGCTGACCTGCGCCTCCCCATAGGCAGAGTAATCCACAGAGATCCTCTCGATGCTGATGTCCTTCACTGACAGGTTCCCAACGATCTGGGGAGACCCAAACAAGGATTAAATACAAAACAATGAGCCAGGCTGGAGTTTCACCCCCTTGAGCTGCTTTGAGTGAGGTCTCACAAGCTCTCGGAGGTTTATTTCATATTTGAGATAGCTCAGCCACCTTGGCATAAAATCAGCAGGATGGCTTCTGGGGCAGTGCTGGGAACAAAAAGATTTTAATAAAAGGCAAAATAACAAAACTCTTTACAAAGAAAAACTGATTTAGGCGCAAGAGGTTTTTGCCCCTGGTTAAACACCCTCACAAAAGCGATTAGTTGCTTTGTTCTCTTCTTTTTCTAGTAAATTGCTGAGGTGGAACTTTTTGGCTTTGTCCAATTGGGTATCCTTAAGTTTGAGGTGAAGTCCCCCAGGTCTATGAAATGCCTTTTTTACCTAATTGAGAAGATAAACTTCTGGGCTTCTTTCCTTTTTGAGGAGACAAAAGCTAGTTTTGTCACTCAAAAACAAAAAGGAAAAACAACAACAAAAACAAAAAGCAAAGGCAAAAACAAAAAGAAAAAAAAAAAACCAAAACCAAACCAAAAAAAAAAAAAAAACCCCAAAAAAAACCACCCAAAAAGCCCATTCCTCACCCTCTCAGAGCCCAATCCTCACCTCAGCCACTCCAGCCCCACCTGGACATGGGATCCCCTCCCAGGGGTGCCTCTTTCCCCTTTTTTCCCAGATTTTGCCCCAAATCACCTCAGCCAGGAGCTCTGCCGTGCAGTCGTCCTCGAGGCCGCTCTGCCTCGTCCCCTCTCTGTCCCCTGCAGCCAAATCCAGGCCCCTCCTCATTGCCTCGGCCACACCGGAGCCTTCCTTGTCCTCCTCTTCCTCCTTCCCCTGGATCCGCCCTGGATCTCCCTCATGGAGCGGCTCAGGGGCAGCCACAGCCTCGGCTGGACCTTCCAGAACCTTCTGCAGGGGCTCCTGCTCCACCTGCCCAGCGCTGGGGCTGGGAACAGCCGGGGCTCCCTGGGAATTCCGGGAATGCTGATCTGCCACAGTGTCTGTCACACCTGGGGCTGTCACACCTGGGGCTGTCACACCTGGGGCTGTCCTGCTGCCACCGTGGTTCTCCAAAGGGACACAGCTCCTCCCACACTCCAACCCTCTGGAATCCCGGCTGGATTGCTTCTCCTCCTGCAGCTGGGCCTGGAAGTCGCTGCCTTCTGCAATGATGGTGCTGCCATGGCTTGGTTCTTCCTCTCCTCCCTCAGGTGGGTGTTTGTTGTGCTCTGGAATGGTGGTGCTGCCATGGCTTGGTTCCTCCTCTGCCTCAGGTGGGTGTTTGTTGTGCTCTGGAACAATGGTGCTGCCATGGCTTGGTTCTTCCTCTCCTCCCTCAGGTGGGTGTTTGTTGTGCTCTGGAACGATGGTGCTGCCATGGCTTGGTTCTTCCTCTGCCTCAGGTGGGTGTTTGCTGTGTTCTGGAACGATGGTGCTGCCATGGCTTGGTTCCTCCTCTGCCTCAGGTGAGTGTTTGCTGTGTTCTGGAATGGTGGTGCTGCCATGGCTTGGTTCTTCCTCCTCTGCCTCAGGAGGGTGTTTGTGGTGTGCAGAATTTGGGGAATGGGAACAGTCCTCACCCCGACCTTCCCGCTCGCAGGAATCGCCGCCATTTCCCAAGGATGGCACCTTCTCACCACGCAGGGGATGCTCAGCGCTGCCTCTTCCAGGGACACCCTCTTCCTTCCCAGGGCTGCCCCCAGCCCTGCCCAGCTCCTGCTGCTCCCGGCCGGGATTCCTGGCGCCGTTTTCCCCTCCTGCAGCCACCTCATCCCCGGGGCTCTCCCGCTCCCTCCAATTCGCCTTTCTCCGGCCCCCTCGGGGCACGAACGGCGCTCGCTCTGGTTTCCTCCGGGGCGGTCTGGAGATCCTGCCCGAGCCCACGGTGGCGCGGGCGCTGTCCCCGTGCGTGTCCCCGGCGTGGCGCGGCCCCCGGGCCCCCCGCGCCCCCCGGCCCCAGGGCTGCGCCGGGCGCTGCACGCGGGCAGCGCTGGCACCCGGCTTGTGGTCACTGGAGGGCTCGCCGGGAAGCCTGCGGAGGAGGGGATGGTGAGAGGGGAGCAGGGGAAACACAGGGGAAAAGCAGCAAAAAGGAAATTCCCAAGAGGAAAAATTCCCAAAAATCCCACTGTTCTTGGGGTCTGGGGGGTGCCATTGGTAATGGAGAACCTGAACGGGACACGGTGACTTTGTGCCTGATCCAAGGGCTGGAGAGAGCTGGGAATGCTCCAGGGAGAGCTCAGAGCCCCTTTCAGAGCCTGAAGGGGCTCCAGGAGAGCTGGAGAGGGACTGGGAAGGAGAGGATGGTGAGAGGGGAGCAGGGCAAGCCCAGGGGAAAAGGAGGAGAAGCATCAAATTCCCAAAAAATCCCGCTGTTCCTTGGGGTCTGGGAGCTGCCATTGGTAATGGAGAACCTGAATGGGACAAAGCGAGTTTGTGCCTGATCCAAGGGCTGGAGCCAGGCTGAGAGAGCTGGGAACACTCCAGGGGCTCCAGGGAGAGCT
The DNA here is from genome assembly GCA_021963965.1 of Artemisiospiza belli. Lineage (NCBI taxonomy): Eukaryota > Metazoa > Chordata > Aves > Passeriformes > Passerellidae > Artemisiospiza > Artemisiospiza belli. Next base: position 3,283,800 of record JAKDEW010000046.1, on the reverse strand, counting down.
CAGAGCCCCTTTCAGGGCCTGAAGGGGCTCCAGGAGAGCTGGAGAGAGACTGGGGACAAGGGATGGTGAGAGGGGAGCAGGGCAAGCCCAGGGGAAAAGCATCAAAAAGGGAATTTCCGAAAGGAAAAATTCCCAAAGGGAAAATCCCGCTGTGCCTTGGGGTCTGGGGGGTGCCATTGGTAATGGAGAACCTGAACGGGACACGGTGACTTTGTGCCTGATCCAAGGGCTGGAGACCTGGGAATGCTCCAGGGAGAGCTCAGAGCCCCTTTCAGAGCCTGAAGGGGCTCCAGGAGAGCTGGAGAGGGACTGGGAAGGAGAGGATGGTGAGAGGGGAGCAGGGCAAGCCCAGGGGAAAAGGAGGAGAAGCATCAAATTCCCAAAGGGAAAATCCCGCTGTTCCTTGGGGTCTGGGAGGTGCCATTGGTAATGGAGAACCTGAATGGGACAAAGTGACTTTGTGCCTGATGGATCAGGCTGGAAACCCTTTGGAGCCAGGCTGGGAGAGCTGGGAATGCTCCAGGGACTCCAGGGAGAGCTCAGAGCCCCTCACAGGGCCTGAAGGGGCTCCAGCAGAGCTGGAGAGGGACTGGGGACAAGGATGGAGGGACAGGACACAGGGAATGGCTCCCACTGCCAGAGGGCAGGGATGGACGGGATGTTGGGCAGGAATTGTTCCCTGTGAGGGTGGGATGGAATTCCCAGAGCAGCTGGGGCTGCCCCTGGATCCCTGGAATGCCCAAGGCCAGGCTGGACATTGGGGCTTGGAGCACCTGGGACAGTGGGGGTGTCCCCAGAAGGTGACAAGGGTGGCACTGGGATGAGTTTCGGGTCCCTCCCAAACCATTCCAGGGTTTTGATGGTTGCCAGCCCTGAGCCAGGGGATCACAGCTCACCTGACAGCAGAGTGACAAATGACTGTCCTCCTCCTCCAGCCCTCTCCCACCGAGAAGCTGCTCAGCAGCTCCATGTTCTCCACGGTCCTGTGGATCAGGTACCTGAGGCGGCTGGACAGGGGTGGGAACAGCAGCACCCTGCAAGGAGAGAGGGCTCAGGGCAACAGGAACGCGCAGGGAGGGATGGGGATGGTGGAAACATTCAATAACCTCATCCCTGAGGCATCCCCAGCACGGGGTTTAAATCAGAAAAAAGGCAAGCAGGACTTGGGGGTATTAAAGGCACAAATGACTCGTCAGATTTGCAGCCAGACACATTTTACACATTAAATGGAGTGTGGGGAATGCCTGACCCAAGGCCTTGGCCTGGACTCTCCTTCCTGCTGTATCCATAAGGGAAAGGCTGGGAAGCACCAGCAGAAAGCTGCTACAGATCCCCTCCCTCCCAGGCTGAGCCTTATTTCATTTCTCTCTCCCCAATATCTTATTCTGTAACATTTCTAAATCGGTATTTATCCCAAAAATTATATATAAATATATACTATACAAACCTTCCTTATATACAAATATATACTATATATAGTATATATTTAGTATATATATATATACATAATATATTTAGTATATATACTATATATAAAGTATATATTTAGCGTATATATAGTATATATTTAGTATATATATATACATAATATATTTAGTATGTATCCTATATATATAGTATATATTTAGCATATATACAGTATATATTTAGTATATATATATTATATATTTAGTATATACACTATATATATAGTACATTTTTAGCATATATATAGTATATATTTAGTATGTATGCTATATATATACTATATATAGTATATATTTAGTATATATAGTATATATAGTATATATATACACTATATATATACAAATATATATACATTCTTTATATACAAATATATACTATATAAACCTTTATATAGTATACAACTATATATATATAGTTATATACTATATATAACTCTTTATTTACAAATACATACTATAAATATTTAAACCTTCTATCAAACTTTATAAATTTATAAATATATAAACCCTGCTATCAAACTTTATAAATTACAAATTTATAAATATATTAACCTTCTATCAAACTTTATAAATTCCTCTACAAACCCATTTCCCACCTGGAAACCAGGAGTGAAGCAAGAACGGATAAACAAACTCCACGTTCAATGTCACTGCTGCCACCTGGTTTGTCCCCGAGTCTTTGACAATGGCACAGGGAATTTCTTTGCCAAACATTTTATTTTAAAGAAGGACTGAAACAAATATTTAAGGTCAGGAGAAGCTGGCAGGGGGCTCAGCTCAGCTCCTGTCCAGCACCCTGGGCTTGGCCACCCCAAGGGCTCCAAAGGTCACTGGGTTGGGAACAGCTCCAGGTGAACCCAGGACGAGCAGAAAGCCACCAAAGGCCACAAAGCCCTGCCTGAAGGTGTGACCAGGGGAGGGCATCCCACAGCCAGACCCCAAATGCTGCTGCTTTCACCTCAGAAAATCGATGCCAAGCACAAGCCCAAGGTGCCCAGGTGTCCCCGGGGACAGTCAGGGACCCACCGGTGGTGCTGGCCCTGCTCCATGAAGTGCTCCAGCTCCTCCACGATCCTGCCCACGAACTCATCCTCGCTGGGCGACAGGAAAACGCCATCCATGGGGCACAGAGCCAGGGGACAGCCTGCCGGGGGACAGGGACACAATGGAGGGACAGGGACACACATGGAGGGAGGGACAGGGACACACCTGAGGGACAGGGGCACATGGAGGGACAGGGAGAGCCTGCCGGGGGACAGGGACACAATGGAGGGTCAGGGACACACATGGAAGGACAGGGACACACATGGAGGGAGGGACAGGGACACATGGAGGGAGAGGAGCACATGGAGAGACAGGGGAACACCTGAAGGGAGGGACAGGGACACACATGGAGGGACAGGGACACACATGGAGGGAGAGACAGGGACACACCTGAGGGACAGGGACACATGGAGGGAGGGACAGGGGCACATGGAGGGACAGGGGAACACCTGAAGGGAGGGACAGGGACACACATGGAGGGACACACCTGAGGGAGAGGGGAACAGCTAGAGGGACATGGACACATGGAGGGACAGGGACAGCCTGCTGGGGGATAGAGACACACCTGAAGGACAGCGACACCCGGAGGGACAGGGAGGCACTTGGAGGGACAGGGACACATCCTCCAGATGTGGGCACATGGGACGGGGGCATATGGGGCGGGACAGGGACACACGTGGAGGGACAGGGACAGCCTGCCGGGAGACAGGGACACATTTACATGTGGAGGAACAGGGACACATGGAGGGACAGGGGCACATCTGGAAGGACGGGGGCACACAGAGGGAGGGACAGGAACACACCTGGAGGGACAAGGACACACCTGGAGGGAGGGACGCACGTGGAGGGACAGGGACACGAGCACATGGAGGAAGGGACAGCCGCCAACCCCCGCCCATGGGTGCCCAAATCTCACCCGCCCCTGTGCTGGCTCCGTCTGCACCCCGCTATCCCCAAAATCCCAGGGCATCCCAAAATCCCCCAGCCCTGGGCACCCCAAAATCCCCCAGCCCCGGGCACCCCAAAATCCCCCAGTCCCGGCCATCCCAACTTCCCCCACCCCTGTGCACCCCCAGCCTCTCTGCCCTCCGTTATCCCCCTATCCCGGACACCCCCATCCCGCTCTCTGCATCCGCCTGCCCCCCCATGTCCCAGCGCCACGTGCTGCCTCCCGTCCCCACCACCACCACCATCATCATCATCATCACCATCACCACCCTCACCCCGACCCCCCCATCGCCCCCATCCCCGCTCCCGGCCCCGCCGCGCCCCCGCCCCGCACCCCCGGTGTCCCCCCCGGCTGCGGCCGCCCCGGCCGGGTCCCCCCGCGCCCTCACCGCCAGGCCCGGCCGAGCAGCGGATGCCGGAGCGGCGCCTGCGCCCGGCTCTGGCTCCTCCCGCCCGGCTCTGGCTCCTCCCGCCCGGCTCTGGCTCCTCCCGCTCTGCCCCGGTTCCTCCCGCCCAGCCCCGGCTCCTCCCGCCCGGCTCTGGCTCCTCCCGCCCGGCTCTGGCTCCTCCCGATCTGTCCCGGCTCCTCCCGCCCGGGTCTGGCTCCTCCCACCCGGCTCTGGCTCCTCCCGCTCTGCCCCGGTTCCTCCCGCCCAGCCCCGGCTCCTCCCGCCCGGGTCTGGCTCCTCCCGCTCCGTCCCAGCTCCTCCCTCTCCATCCCGGCTCCGTCCCGGCTCGTCCCGCCCGGTTCCGGCTCCTCCCGCTCCATCCCGGCTCCTCCCGCTCTGCCCCGGCTCCATCCCGGCTCCATCCCGGCTCCTCCCGCTCTATCCCGGCTCCTCCCGCTCTATCCCCGCTCCTCCCGCTCTGCCCCGGCTCCATCCCGGCTCCATCCCGGCTCCTCCCGCTCTATCCCGGCTCCTCCCGCTCTATCCCGGCTCCTCCCGCTCTGCCCCGGCTCCATCCCGGCTCCATCCCGGCTCCTCCCGCTCCATCCCAGCTCCTCCCGCTCTGCCCCGGCTCTTCCCGCTCTGTCCTGCATCGTTCCGACCCGTCCCAGCTCCTCCCGACTGATCCGAACTTTTCCGTCCCCGTCCGTGCTGGTCCCGCTCGGTCTGGGCTCCTCTCGGCCTGTCCCGGCTCTTCCCCCTCATCCCGATTCTCTCCCTCTCGCTCCTGGTTCTTCTTCCCTTTATCTCCCAGTTCTTCTTTCTCCTCATCCCCGGTTCTTCCTCCCCGTCCCGGCCCCGTCCCCGGCAGCGCTCCTGGCCCTGCTGTCCCCAAACCCTCCCGGGCCGGGTTCATCCCCTGTCCCCGTTCGGCTCCGGGCGCTCCAGAATCGGAGCTGCTGAGGTCGGGACGGCCGGGGCTGATTTCAGCCTGTCCAGAGCTGCTTTACCGGGAAACAACCCCGGCCTCGGCTCTCCCGGGACATCCCCCGGGCCTCGGCTCTCCCAGGAAACAATCCCGGCCTCGGCTCTCCCAGGAAACAATCCCGGCCTCGTTTTTCCTGGAACATCTCCCGGCCCTTTCCCGGGCAAGAGGAGCGGGTTCCAGTCTGGAAATAAAGCCAGGCAAGACATCAACAGCCACATCCCGTTATCCTCCCCTGTGCTCACTTCTCCCTTTCTCTGTTAAAGCCGTTCTTCCTAAAATTCCCGATTTTTTCTGGCTGAAAAATCACTTGAAAGTCAGCAGTCATTCCCTGTCTCGCTGCAATTCCAGCTGGGAAAGCAGCACAATTCCCCATCACCTACTCAGGGTTAATTCCCACACTCTCCCAGCCCAGCACATTCAAATGTGGCTGGTTTGGACTGGTTTGGATTAGGAGGAACCTCCAATTTTTCCCCTCTGTCTGCTGATTTCCACGTGGAGTTGATGCTTTTCCTCCTTTCCCTCTTTTGCAAATATCACTTTTCTCAGGCCCCTCTGCTCCTCACCCAAAAACCCAGAACCTGTCCCCAGGTCACCCATGGCACATCCAGAGCTCCAGGAGTGACCTGTGGATTTTTTGGGATTACAGAGCAGAGTCAGGCACAAATCCTGCCCCAATCCCTGCTCTGGGATCAGCTCCAGCCTGGAATAATTTCACCCACCCCAGTGTGGAATTTGGGATAGGAGAAGGGAAAAGAGGAGGAGGAGAAGGAGGAAAACGCTTCCTGGTGGGATTACAGAGGAAACCTGTGCAGGAAAAAAGGGGAAAAGGAGCCACATTCTGCAGCCAGGTAAACAAGGGGGTCTGTGCCAAAGGCAGCCCCAGTCCCACCAGTTTGGAGCCGTTCCCGTTTCCCAGTCTGCCCACAGGAATGTCTGTAACACACTGGGATTCCTTCCCGAGCCTGGCAGGTTTGGGGCTGGCTCTGTCACCACCTGTCCCTCCTGGTGCTGGGTCAGAGCTGCTGCAGGAAAATTAACAATAATTAAACACATTAATTTAATGAAATAATTAAATACAGGTAATAAGAGGACACACAATGGGTCACTTCACCCTCTTTGTCGTCTTTCCGTTGCAGTTCATCACAGACACACCGAGCTGGCTGCTTTCCCCCATCCCTTTACAAACCACCCTGGATTAAGAACCAGAATTTTGCCACACGTATCAAGAAACTCTTCCAAAACAGTTCTGGGAAAAGCCGAGTGCTCCCTCCTCTCTTGTGCCAAGCCAGGAGTTCCAAGCACCACACAACACCCTGAATTATAAATATTAATTATAAATTAATACAGCAGCGTTCGGCATTCAGCATTCACCCCTTTTTCCCACCCAGGCTCAATGGAAGGTGCTGCTGGCCAGAGGGGGAACCCTCCCCAGCCAGACGGGGGTCCCACACTCAGGAAGGGGGATCTGAGGGGGAGAGGAGCCTGGAGAAACCCTCTCCAAGGCCACTTTGGGGTGGGAGAAGAGAAAAGAGGAGGAAAAGGAGGAAGATGCTTCCTGATGGGATTACAGAGGAAGCTTGTGCAGGGAAAAGGAGCCGCATTCTGCAGTCAGGTAAACAAGGCAGCCCCAGTCCCACTGGGCCAGTGACCAGCTGGATTTGGCCAGCTCCTCTCTCAGCTCCTCAGAGAACAGAAATGTCCCCTCTCCCCTCTCTGCTGGAGATCTTCCCACCCCTCTTTTCCCATCCAGGCTCAACGGAAGGCGCTGCTGGCCAGAGGGGGAACCCTCCCCGGCTGGACGGGGGTCCCACACTCAGGAAGGGCATTCTGAGATGGGGAGGAGCCTGGAGAAACCCTCTCCAAGGCCACCTCGGGGCTCTCCACCTGCAGCACGGCGTGGGGCAGCAGCTGGGGTGGGCTGAGGCTCTGCAGAGCCCTGTGCCCAGAGGTGTCAGGGTGAAAGGACAGCAGCCCGGAGGTGTTGGGATGGAGGGACACCAGCCCAGAGGTGTTGGGATGGAGGGACACCAGCCCGGAGGTGTCGGGATGCAAGGACACCAGCCCAGAGGTGTCAGGACGGAAGGACACCAGCCCAGAGGTGTCAGGACGGAAGGACACCAGCCCGGAGGTGTCGGGATGCAAGGACACCAGCCCGGAGGTGTTGGGGTGGAAGGACACCGGCCCAGAGGTGTCAGGGTGGAAGGACACCGGCCCAGAAGTGTCAGGGTGGAAGGACACCAGCTCGTTGCTGAAGGTCACCGTCTCCACGGCGCCGCCGCGGCACAGGCAGCCCCAGCCCAGCAGGGAGGCGAAAGCGGCGCGGAACTCGGCGTTGAAGGCGTAGATGATGGGGTTGAGGGCAGAGTTGGCCCAGCCCAGCCAGGTGAAGGTGCTGAGCACGGCCCTGCTGACGCACGGCGACGCTCCCGGGACGTGGAGATCGGGGTCGCAGAAGGGCACCAGGCAGTTGAGCACGAAGAAGGGCAGCCAGCAGCACACGAAGACGCCCACGATGATGGAGAGGGTCTGCAGCACCTTGGTCTCCTTCTTGAGGGAGGTTTTCAGGGAGGTTTCCCGAGGGTGGTCGCTCTGTCCCACCGGTGTCTCCAGGGAGGAGATCCCACGGAGCTGGCGCCGGGCCAGGCGGAAGAGGCGCCCGTAGGTGCCCAGCATGATGGCCACGGGGATGTAGAAGCTGATGAGGGACGAGGAGATGGCGTAGGTCCTGCTGAGGCTGGGATCACAGCTCCCCTCCTCCGCAGAGCCATTAAACCCCAGCTGCTCCTGGGCCTTGTGCCACTGCAGCTGCACGGGGAGGAAGGAGATGAGGAGGGACAGCAGCCAAGCCACCGCGATGGTGACGAAGGCCAGGCGCTGTGTCACCCTCCTCTGGTGGCGGAAGGGCTCGGCGATGGCCCAGTAGCGCTCGACGCTGATGAGGCACAGGTGGAGGATGGAGGCCGTGCAGCACGTGATGTCAAAGGCCACCCAGAGGTCACAGAAGGCCCCGAAGGGCCAGAAGCCCAGCACGTCACTGGCAGCTCTCCAGGGCATCACCAGCACGGCCACCAGCAGGTCGGACACGGCCAGGGAGACCACGAAGAGGTTGGTGACCTTGGAGCGCAGGTGTGGGAACCTGAGCACGGCCAGGCACACCAGGGCGTTCCCCAGCAGCGTGGTGAGGATGAGGAGGGACAGGCAGGCGGCTGTCACCACCCGCAGGGACAGCGGGGAGTGGCTTTGTGCTGCCCAGCTGGTGGCACTGAGCCCGTCCTGCCCAGCTCCTCCTGCCGAGGGGTAAAACCCATCCATGGCTGCCCCTTGTCCTGGACTGTCAAGCAAATTGTGTTCTGTTCACCATCTGCTCATCAGCTGTCTTCTGTTCAGTGGTTTTCCTTGTCTCTTCCACAACCGGGGGGACATCTGCTGATAAGAGGCCATTGAATGTCCCTGCATGGCTGATAAGAACTACAGCATCCCATTGGGAGATGTGAGCCCAGAGGGAGGAGCCAAGCATTCCTGCCTGGATATAATCTGGAGATTCTGGAACACCAGCCAAGCATTCCTGCCTGGATACAATCTGGAGATTCTGGAACACCAGCCAAGCATTCCTGCCTGGATAGAATCTGGAGATTCTGGAATGTTGGGGAAGATGGAACAGGAAAGCCTTATAAATGTGATTGTCTGGCAAAAGATTTTGAGAATATGGAAACTATAAGTGAGATTGAAATGAAAGCAAGCTTTGAGATCCCTCAGTTACTGAACAACTGGAAAACAATGGTGTGGCTGGCTGAAGGTGATCCCCTTTTGATGGAACAACACCCTCTGCTTGCAGACAGCTCCAAGGCTCAGAGCAGACCCTACAGCTTGGCAGAAAGAGGAGATTTTAGGGTTTAAAATGTAACACAGTGTGGTAATGTAGTGATTCTTATAGGCTGTATGGAAATGCTGTAGGATTTGTATCTTGTACTGGATTGGTTAGTGAGAATTAGAATATTCAGCACAGAAGAAGATTTATTGTATTGCAATGGGAACCTCGCTCTCTTACCCCCTTTACTCTCTTACCCTCTCATCCTCTCTTCCCCTCTCTTCTCTCAGCCTGCTCTGAGCTGTGCCTGGCAGCTCCCAGCAGGGCCCTTTGCAATAAAACCCAAATTCCAAGCCCCGGCTGCAGAGATCTCTCATCTCCATCCGTCCCAACCGTTCTACCTCCCGATGCTCCAACACTGGAACACCAGCACGGCTTCTCCACTGGATTTCCCAGAGGAGCAGCAGCTGCCTCTGCCCCTGGATCTTCAGAGGAGACTCCACCCTTGTCCAGGATCCCTGCTCCAGCAGAACCACCCCTGACACTGCAGGAGGGCTGAGCCACAATTCCAATGGCACTGCTGCCAACACCCTGACCCACAGGGTGTCAGGTTGGGTTCTGACTCTGGCAGTGTTGGTTCAGTTCACTGCATTGTTTATTTTGTCCTTTTATTTTCTTCCCTATTAAAGAACTGTTATTTCTTGCTCCCTCCCATATTTTTGCCTGAGAGCCCCTTAATTTAAAATTTATAGCAATTTGGAGCGAGGGGATTTTACATTTTCCATTTCAGGGCAGGCTCCTGCCTTCCTTAGCAGACACCTGGCTTTTAAACCAAGATACCCATTTATCCCTTCCTGCTGAGGTTTCTCAGGGCTCCATCAGCATCCAGAGCCCCTTTTCCCTGCTCCCACAGCATCTCCAAAGCCCCAGCTGCAATCCAGTCCTGCTGCCAGCCCAGTAAAAGTGCTGGAAGCTCTCAGTCCTTTCCAGATCTCTGCTGACAAGATTTTTGGATTTTTGGAGTTTGGATTTTCCCTCCTGCCTCCCACCCCAGTTCCCTTCCTCTGCTGCTCCCCGGAGCCAGAACTCACCTCCAGGGCTGGGGAGGCTTTGCTGCAAATCTGCTGCAAATCTTCTGCTGCAAATCTTCTGCTGCAAATCTTCTGCTGCAAATCTTCTTCGCTGTCCTCCCTCTTCACCTGCTGGTGCTCCTGCAGAATTCCCAGATCCCTCCCGTGGCCAGGCTGGGATTCACTGCCAGGAATGAGAGGGGTCTGAGCTCCCTCTGCTCCTGCAGCCCCTCCCTGCTCACAGCTCTTCCCTCTGGAGCCAAATCCCTCTGCCTTTGGCTCAGGTGGGATCTGGCTCTGTCCCGGGAGCTGGGAGAGATGTGAATCCACAGGGTGAGTCACTGGGAACTCAGCGAGAGGGTTTGAGGGGGAGAATCATCATCCCAGTCAGATTTGAGGGTCCTCAACGCAAATGAGCACAGAAATTTATTGTGATTTCTGCATAAATGATGCCTGATTGCTGTGCCCAGGCTCTGAGTCACAGCTCAGAGATGACCCCAAACCAATCACTCCTTCCTGCCCTGAGCTGGTGCAAAATTGGCATTTACTGTCCACTGCAAAATCCCTTCTCCAGGACAAAAAATGAAAAAAACACATCTAAAAATCCTGTACAAACCTGGAAGTTTTTTTTCTTTTTGGAAGTCCCACACAAAGCAGCCTCAGATCCTTTTTCAGCACAGGTTACCTGCAGAACCAGTGAGGGTGAGGATAAGTTTTTTAATCCTTGATAAATGAATTTTACTTTCAGTAAAGTGGTGTAAAGTTGCTTCTCTTTCAAGTTCATCATAATTTCCTTAATTCCCAGCTCGTTCCACCTCAGGGATAACTGGTACAACTAACCAGAAAGTCAAGATCCTTTTCCAGTCAGGTGTGGAGGTGGCACTTGGGGACACGGTGTGGGGTGGCCTTGATGGTCTGAAGGTCTTTGCCAAACTTAACTCCAGAATTTCACATTTTGGAGCTCCTAAGGAGGAGGAGGAGCTGATTTGTGTCTCAAAGAAGGATTTCCTGGAAGCCTCCTGGTGCCACCATGGGCTGCCACTGCAGCTTTGACTTACAGAGGTGACAGATCCAGTGCCACCCTGCTGGGCTGTGACAAATCCAGTGCCACCAGTGCCCTGTGTGACAGATCCAGTGCCACCCTGCTGGCCTGTGACAGATCCAGGGCCATCCTGCTGTGTAGGACAGATCCAGTGCCACCCTGCTGTGTATGACAGACCCAGTGCCACCCCTGCTCTCCTCCCTGCCAAAGTGAGGTGGGGAAAAGCAGGACAAGGATTTGCAAATCCTGGGCACAAAACGAGTTGGTTCAGCCCTAATTCATTCCCTCTGTGCCCAGAGTGTGGTCCTGGAGCATCCCTGACCCCTCCTTTCCCTGTCACCTCAGGGGAAAGAGCCACCAGAGCACCCCGAGCTGGCTCGGCTGAGCTCAGGTCCATCAACCCAACTCTGCTAAACCCAGATCCATCACCCCGGGATTGCTAAACCCAGATCCATCGCCCCGGGATTGCTAAACCCGGTTCCATCACCCCGAACCAGCTCTGCTGAGCCTGGATCCATCACCCCGAGATTGCCAAACCCGGGTCCATCACCCCGGGATTGCTAAACCCTGGTCCATCACCCCGAGCCAGCTCTGCTAAACCCGGGTCCATCACCCCGGGATTGCCAAACCCGGGTCCATCACCCCGGGATTGCCAAACCCGGGTCCATCACCCCGAGCCAGCTCTGCTAAACCCGGGTCCATCACCCCGGGATTGCCAAACCCGGGTCCATCACCCCGGGATTGCCAAACCCGGGTCCATCACCCCGGGATTGCCGAACCCGGGTTCATCACCCCGGGATTGCCAAACCCGGGTCCATCACCCCGGGATTGCTGAACCCGGGTTCATCACCCCGGGATTGCCAAACCCAGATCCATCACCCCGGGATTGTGAAACCCAGGTCCATCACCCTGGAATTGCTAAACCCGGGTCCATCACCCTGGGATTGCGAAACCCGGGTCCATCACCCTGGGATTGCCAAACCCGGGTCCATCACCCCGAGCCAGCTCTGCTAAACCCGGGTCCATCACCCCGGGATTGCTAAACCCGGGTCCATCACCCCGGGATTGCCAAACCCGGATCCATCACCCTGGAATTGCTAAACCCGGGTCCATCACCCCGGGATTGCCAAACCCGGGTCCATCACCCCGGGATTGCCAAACCCGGATCCATCACCCCGGGATTGCCAAACCCGGATCCATCACCCCAGGATTGCCAAACCCGGGTCCATCACCCCGGGATTGCCGAACCCGGGTCCATCACCCCAGGATTGCTAAACCCGGGTCCATCCCCCTGAGCCAGCTCTGCTAAACCCGGGTTCATCACCCCAGGATTGCCAAACCCGGATCCATCACCCTGGGATTGCCAAACCCGGATCCATCACCCCAGGATTGCCAAACCCGGATCCATCACCCCGGGATTGTGAAACCCGGGTCCATCACCCCGGGATTGCTAAACCCGGGTCCATCACCCCGGGATTGCCAAACCCGGGTCCATCACCCCGGGATTGCTAAACCCGGGTCCATCACCCCGGGATTGCCAAACCCGGGTCCATCACCCCGGGATTGCTGAGCCCGGATCCATCACCCCGGGATTGCCAAACCCGGGTCCATCACCCCGAGCCGGCCCAGCTGAGCCCGGGGTCAGCAGGACCTGCCCCGATCCATTCCCAGCAGGGGCCGATGCTCCCTGAAGCCACGGCCGGGCTCGCTCTGGGTGTCCGGGCGCTCGCTGTCCCCGTGTCACGGCCACAGCTGGGTTTAATTAAGCCTCGCTTTAATTAGCGGCGGCTGCAGCGCCAGGGAGCGAGGGTAGGTGGCACCAGCGGCCGCGCCCGGAGCAGCGCCGGCCTCGGGAATTGGGGATGCAGCGGGGGCAAAGCGGGAGCTGGGGCAGGGCCAGGGCTGGGGCACAGCTCATCCCCCGAGGAGGGAACAAACCCCGGGACAGCCCCCCGAGAACGGGCACGGCCCCGGGGCTGCCGGAGATCCAGGAGCGTTTGGACACCGCCCCCAGGGTGGGATTTGGGGTGTCCGGGTCCTTTCCCTCTCAGGATACCCCAAGGCCCTCAAGGCAGATCCCTCACCCACCCAGGGATGCTCTGCCCCTGGTGCCCCACGGGGCATTTTCCTCCCAACCCCTGCTCTGGGCATGAAGGTTTTCAGGAGCTCAGAAACAAACCCCGGGATGCTGTCACTGCTGTCACTGCTGTCACTGCTGTCACTGCTGTCACTGCTGACCGGGTGAGCAGGGTGGCAGTGCCCTGTGACAGGGCAGGGTGGCACTGGATTTGTCACACAGAGCAGGGTGGCACTGATCTGTCACACAGGGCAGGGTGGCACTGGATCTGTCACAGCCCAGCAGGGTGGCACTGGATCTGTCACACAGAGCAGGGTGGCATTGATCTGTCACATGGGGCAGGGTGGCACTGCTCTGTCACACGGGGCAGGGTGGCACTGATCTGTCACACAGAGCACTGGTGGCACTGGATCTGTCACCTCCATAAGTCACAGCACAGGGTGGCGGTGGCAGCCCATGGTGGCACATCCCGAGCCAGGAGGCTTCCAGGAAATCCTTCTTTGAGACACAAATCAGCTCCTCCTCCTTGGGAGCACCAAATGTAAAATTTTAGACTTAAGGTTGGCGAAGACCTTCGGACCATCAAGGCCACCCCACACCGTGTCCCCAAGTGCCACCTCCACACTGTTTGAACCCTCCAGGGACGGTGATTCCACCCTTCCCGTGCCTGACATTTTCCATGAAGGATTTTGTCCCAATTTCCAACCAAAACCTCCCCTGGCACAACCTGAGGGTGGAGGAAAGGATGAGGAAAGGATCTCCCCTTCAGCTGGGGATGGGATGGGATGGGATGGGATGGGATGGGATGGGATGGGATGGGATGGGACGGGATGGGATGGGATCGATGGGATGGGATCCATGGGATGGGATGGGATCCATGGGGTGGGATCCATCAGATGGGATGGGATGGGATGGGATGGGATGGGATCATTGGGATGGGATGGGATCCAGGGGATGGGATCCATGGGATGGGATAGGATGAGATGGCATCCATGGAATGGGATGGGATCAGTGGGATGGGATCCATGGGATGGGATGGGATGGGATGGGATCCATGGGATGGGATGGGATGGGATGGGATGGGATCAATGGGATGGGATGGGATGGGATCAATGGGATGGGATGGGATGGGATGGGATGGGATGGGATGGGATGGGATGGGATGGGATGGGATGGGATGGGATGGGATGGGATGGGATCCATGGGATGGGATGGGATGGGATCAATGGGATGGGATGGGATGGGATCAATGGGATGGGATGGGACGGGATGGGATGGGATCCATGGGATGGGATGGGATCCATGGGGTGGGATGGGATCCATAGGATTGGATGGGATCCATGGGATGGGATGGGATCCATGGGATGGGATCCAGGGGATGGGATGGGATCAGTGGGATGGGATCCATGGGATGGGATGGGACCCATGAGATGGGACAGGAAGGGATCCATGGGACCAATGGAATGGGATGAGATGGGATGGGATCCATGGGATGGGATGGAATCCATGGGACCCATGAGATGGAATGGGATGGGATGGGATGGGATCCTTAGATGGGATGGGATCCATGGGATGGGATCCAT